>CM076573.1:619617884-619815380 GCA_034641835.2 Pinus albicaulis
GTGGAAATGGATTCAACATCATCAAAAACCCCATCCCCATCAACAAATTTGTCGATACTGCCAAAAAAATTATTGCAAACCAATGCTTTTTTTTTCCTTTTATACGCTCTTTTGTTTTCTTAATAAAAATACGACAATGGACACTCGATTGACACCCAAGATCATGAAAATTGACATATATAACCTCGAATTACAAAAAATCACTGCCATATTTATCAACAATGTGCCTGAATTTCCTTTGTTTTTCCAGTCAATTTTGAAGACCCCTAAAACTATCAATAACGTCATAGCCTAACGAGGCCACAAATTTACCTAGAAAACAATGGAAATTTTTGCAGTATTTTCTTCAAAAATCTTACAGTTGTCAAGATTCAGAATTTTCAGTGCCTTAGAGATTCTTGATGGTGCTTAATACATTTCCACTATAAAAAAAAAAGATTCAAACACTCCCAAGATTGGATTTTTTCAATTTTTTTTCACCTATTTGTGTTTCGTTACTCTATTACGAATCAACTTTACAACTGGTCCCACTACTTGGTAAAACTGAAACAAATTTGATTTACGAATAACTTGACATGTTCATCTCTCGCAAGATTTCACACACAATTATGATGCAGTGTGAACCTTATTCTAAACAAATACATTTAAATTTAAACTTTTTATTTTTGCAGATGCGAAAATAATTTAATTACTAAAATTTAACAATTGTAACTTCGAGTTACTTTCAATCAAATTTGGAGACTTGTAAAACTATCAATAATAACCAGAGATAGTAAATTACCTTCCATAACAAATTGACTTGACAACTGCTCCCCACTACTTTGTAAAATAAAAAAAAATCTGATTTACGGATAACTTCACACACTCTTTTCTCTTAGTATTGTAGAAAAAAGCTTGTAGAGTATTGTAGAGCAAACCAAATCTTGCAAAGTATTATAGAGAAAATATTAACGAACCAAAACCGTGCAATATTGGGCACAAACCAAAGCTAATCACAATCCATTGATTTAATAGCAAAGTTATATGTGTCATAAGAAGCAAAAATTTACCATGCAAAACAAGTTCGAACTAATTGAAATCATGATAATCAACTAAGAAACTGCCAAATGCAAACAAGAAACTCACAAAGGTGAATTAGTTTATAATTCTGCAGTATTTCCCAGCTTATGTATCTCTACACTATTGTTATTGTTCAAGCTCAACTTCGTAGATAACAGTTTAGGTAAGGGAATAGAATCTCGAAAAATACTCCAAGATCTTAAATGCAATTCGAAAAGAGAAAACGCTACATGCCCCACTATTTTTTTATCACTGTAAATAACATTTTTTTGCTCACTATACTAGCTATTTCAAATGTTTGCAGTCTTGTTTCCTTAGAAATCACCACCTACCACTATTTTTGCATCTGAAACACGCTACAAAGATAAATTCGTCATCCAGATTTTTCATCGTCCCAATGTTTGTCCTTTGATTAATAGAAAACATAGCTACATGTAAATACAAATCATCTCAACATTCAATTCACTGACTCCACACCTACTCACACATTCAATAAAACCACAAAAGCACCAAAACATCAAATCTATGAACATGATTTTCATTTACTTTCAACATAAAACAAATGCATATGTGTGAAACAGTAATGAAAATCCATTTATGTGCAAAAATATATCACACACAACCACTTCTGCACAGCTTCGTCTGCACAACCACTTTCACACTCAACAACACCCTTCCATAAGTTATTGACATTTGAAATTGATATTAATAAACATGGGTCCCAGATATCGCGGGCATGAAGCATTCGTTCTGAACCATTTTCGCACTCAACAACGCCCTTCCATAAGTTATTGACATTTGAAATCGATATTAATAAACATGGGTCCCATATATCATGGGCATGAAGCATTCATTCTGAAATAAACGTTGGAAAAAACGTTTTTCATCTACACACGCTACCTCCGAACAACACAGTCCATTGTATGCAAAATGCTCTCAAGATTTCATTGTATGCACTTCCATACTTCAGAAAATCTATTAATAATCAAATAAGCATTTCTCTTGTGCACAATATACTAATATCAAAATGAATTACATTTAAAATATCGCCCTGCTCTTCTCTCATTCCGCATAAATTTTTCACATGCATTTGTTCTCTACATAACCTTCGCACACGCACAACCACCTCGACACAACTTCGTCTACACAACTACTTCCACGCTCATTAATTAGGGGAATTTTGAGGTCTAAATTGGGCTTCCTAAGGAAATTATAAAATAATAGTGGAAATAATAAAATAATATTAGATTACATCATCAAATTTTAGAGGGAAAAAAGAAAAAATATTTTTTCAACTCGTATTTTCAACATACCTCCCTATGGGTTTACTCAAATTTCAAGCAAAAACACTCGTTCGATGAATAATTTGATTCCTCATCCAAGGAGTACCCATGTTGCATACTTTTGATGGACTTTGCTACACGAAAGATGAGACATACATGAAAAATGTGATTGCAATCACGTTTTTTCATGTATTTCTCATTTTTCGTATAACAGGGTCCATCAAAAGTATGCAACATGGGTACTCCTCAGATGAGAAATTAAATTTTTCATCCAATGAGTACTCCCACTCGAAATTTGAGTAAAACCTTAGGGAGATAAGTTGAAAATACGAGTTGATAAAGTAGTTTTAATATTTTATTATATTTTAATCTTTTTTTTTTTACTCCAAAAATGGTGAATCATCCCTCATGGTTGACATCATCATATTGAATCCTATTGGTTATTATAAAGTTTATTTTAGTTCCACATTTTTCTTAGGAGGCCCATTTTAGACCTCAAAATTCCCCTAATGAATGCCCTTAGTCATTGACATTCGAAACTAATATTAAATCACCACCTGCCACTATTTTGCGCCTGAAACACACTACAAAGATAAAGTCGCCATCCAGATTTTTCATTGTCTCGATATATGTCCTTTGATTAATAGAAAACAAATTTGCATGTAAATACAAGTCATCTCAGCATTCAATTCACTAACTACACACGTGCTCACACATTCAAAAAACCACATAAGCACTGAAACATTAAATCTAGAAACATGATTTTTATATACTTTCAACATAACACAAATGCAAGTGTAGAACCACAAAGAAAATCCATTTATGAGCAAAAAGTTCTCATGCACAACCACCTTTGCACAACTTCAGCTGTGCAACCACTTTCAGGCTCAACAATGCCCTTTTGTCAATCATTGACATTTGAAACTGATATTAATAATGTGGGTCTCAGATATCGTGGGTAGAAAGAATTCGTTCCAAAATAAATGTTGGAAAAAGAATTTGTTCTCCACACACACTACCTTCGAACAACACAGTCCATTCTATGCAAAAAACTCTCAAGATTTCATTTTATGTACTTTCACATTCTACGAAACCTATTAATAATAAAATAAGCATTGCTCTTCTGCACAATCTACCAATATAAAAACACATTACAATTAAAATATCCCTTTGTACTTCCCTCATTCCGCACAAATTTTGCAGATGCATTTGTTCTTCGCACACACACAACGACCTCCGCACAACTGCACCTGCTCCCAATAACGCCCTCAGTCTTTTACATTTGAAACAGATATTAAATAATGATCATATGTTCTGAAATGTGTCCATAAATAAGAATTAAAAAAGGGATTTGCATATTTATTATTTTAATAAACTTTGCACAAAACTTTCGCATAACATCCGCACACACACAACCACCTCCGCACAACTACTTCCGCCCTCAATAAGGCCATTTGATCAGTCTTAACATTCGAAACTCTGCACTCACTACCTCCGAAAAACCAGCTTTGCACAACTACTTTTGTAGTTGTGAAAAACAATCCTAAATAGTAATTAAAAAGTGAATTGTATATTTATTATTTTAATAAACCTTGCATAACGCCTTCTGCACATTCATTTTACCACACAACAATTTTTCTTCACATGGATTGATAACAAAATTTATTAAGCACCTAGTTCTATGTAATAGAGCCCAAGTTCTCCCACACATACTCCTTAATAATTTCAATTGCATATTTGTTCAGCCCTATGCAAAAAAACCTGCAACCGCATCAATTCTCGCATCATTGACCAAAGCATTAACATAATAGTGCCATGCAACTGCATGTAACGTGGATTGAAAACAAAATTTATTTAATATTTCATAATAAGAGTAGTTGTTATAGTCCAACAATTACGATAATTGTTAAAAAAAACGATACTAGCTCCCTCTACACCCCCGTCAGTGTCAAAGCACTGTCGTCTATGTAAAAGACCTAGTTCTCCCACATGTACTCAGTCTTTTGCACGTTAAAATTTTCGCACAATGAAACCAATCATTCATCAGTATCACAACACTCACTATGGAAAGGACCTCAATTCTCTCACACATACTCTGTCCTTCGTTGATCTGGATTTATGAAGGAATGCAGCAAAATACACATATAACCATAAATACAAATATGCAGCGGAAATAACACTTCATTTGATTAATATCAAAGAACTAAAATTTGCTTACAGATAGAATGGAAATAAACTAGCTAAGGTGTTGGTAGCTTATCTCTAAGAAGAGATGTGGCAGATACATGCCTCTGAACTGTCTTACAATAAGGCTCGAGGGCCTATTTATAATTGAGAAACAATGGAAAACCCTAAACATCCAAAAACTTAACCCTAGGAGATGAAGCGCCAAAAATATGGGCCCCGTTTGGGTAAATTGGTATTTCAAATTCTCGGGGACGTAACTTTAGCATACGATCTTCGTTTGATGTGCACCATACCTGTTACACAGTAATTTTTCACCGTCCCTACCATTCCCCATCCCGCACAATGGAGGACCCATTATGTGACCTGTGAACACTATCATGCCTTGAAAACATCATCAATGCATCCCTCTGAGTATGAGCTTTATTTTCCCTTGAGACATCTCCTTGCAAAACTCATGAAAAACAACTCTTTTTGCATTGGCGCGGGTAGACAGTTCAGTGCTCGCGCCAATCAGGGAAATCCTGTAAAGAGGTCGCGCCACTTGGCGCTCTGTCATAGAGCAGCAATCGCGCCACCCATTTTAGGGACTGTTTTTTAAATATGGATGGCGGAAGTTGAGTTCAAACAAACTCAAAAACCACTGCCTATCTTGAGTTGGGAGGTTTGGCTGCGGGAGTTCTATGGAAGGGAATTGGTTTTGCCACCTCCCATGGAACCTTCCTTGTTGATAGGGCCAATCCCATAATAATAAGGATCCCAACTCCCTCCTTCCCCATCTATAAAAGCCTGCTTAGATCCATGGCAAGCTAGTCTTGAAGTGCTGAAGCTTTGCATCTCCCTATTCCCAAGTGCCTTTGTGTTGTAAAGAATCCCTTCTTTCCCTTAAGGCCCATTCAAGCGAGGAGACCATTATTACGAGACTCTGGAGAGGTTTTCCCTTTCCTTGGCGAGCTTTGCGAGACGTGGACGACCAGAGACCCGTTCGAAGGAAGCTGCGACGTCAGAACTTGGTTGTAACTTATATTCGTTTATTACTTAATAGATGACTCTGATTATGGTTCCACTCCGTTTTCCATCATGTTAATGCGAGTAATATCTTTTCTGACCGATGTTTAGTTACGTATGCTGGTTCCTATGCTTGTATCTGTTCGTTTCTTCTATGTGCGGGTGTTCATCCGCGGAGATCGTGGAAGGATTGTGATCTGCCAGGGCTGAAGGACGGGGACACTTCTTCTTCAGATCATAGCGTTGGAATCCAGGTAGGCTTCTATCCCAAGTCTTTCATTCGTAATTAGGAGCTTGCGTCATAGCATTGTTTGTTTGTTGCTATACCCCTGCTGGGCTAGTAGGGATCGCCTCTGTCCGCAGAGGCGATTTACCTCCTCAACAAATTGGCGACTCCAAATTGGCGACTCCTCGAGCCTTCTCACCTTTGATCTGGAGAATTTTACTCTTTCTCATTTTCATGCTAATGATCTGAAAATATTACATACAATTTGTTAGTTTTACTAACATGACAATTTCTAGCCTCTTCATTCTCTTGTTGTTCTAAACTTATAACAACTTCATCATATTATTCTCCAAGGAATACTCCAAGCTCTGTTTCACAATAGTGAACTATTTCTTCCTCATACTTAGATGCCCTAAACTTTTTATTTTTTAAAATATACCTCAACATGTGCCCAAGTTTCTTCCTTGTTTTCTATGCATACAATTGCCTAATAGGCCATTATATCTTCTTCTTAATATCCCACCCCAATATCTTGTGTTTACTCTCAATTTCTTGTAGCAAAAACATCATTACATCGAGCCTTTACTTTAGCTTAGCCATATCTCTCTCAAATTATTCATCACTCATCTTGGTGTAACAGTTCTCTAAACCCTCAACACGACTATTCCTAGTCACTTCCTCCTTCTTCTCCATGATCTTCTTCATGTTCACTGTGAGCTGCAACCAAGCCTCAATGAGACACATCACCAATCTTCTCTTCTATCGTGTTGTTATTTTAGTATCACAAATTCTACCCTAAAGAACCTCTTAAGCCTCCTTAACTCCTCTGGTTGTTCAACTCTACTCACTCCCCTTGAAAATTGCCTTAATTCTCCTTGCCTTTATTGATAACTTCTCTCTCAAATCTCTGTTGGAACTTTCTATTTGTTGTATCTTATTTGTTGTAAGGGTTCTTGTCACAAATTTTTCCTTTTGTTGCTACCAAAAATTAACTTCTTTGCTAATTTTAAAATAAAATCAAAAGTATAGAGTAGCGTCTAGGTCTCAATTGACAATAAGAGTTCAAAATCTCGTGCATTGCTTGTTTCTGAAATTCTTCCAGCTCTGAATATTGGCTGGGATTTTCTCTAGTCTATTTTAATCCTTCTCCAATATTCATTCTAGTCCCTTTTTCCTCTACCACCATATATCCTCAAGTCCTTCTCTTTATGTGTTTCTTCTACGTCATGAGAAATATCCTTTCCATAATTGGCTACAAATATCTTATACAAAATACTTTCGCAAGCTTTCAATTAAAACCAATAATATGCTTTCATACCAATTTAACACAATTATCCTCTAAACCTTGGAGAAGTATATTGTGGGTCCTCTAGGTTACAACTTCTCAAATAACCCCAAAAATGTCATACATCCCCCAAAATCAAGAAATATTTTATGGCACTCACATTCCAACTGAATTTTATATAACACTTACACTTGCATTGTCACCCAAATCCTCAGCAAGGGACTTAACATGAAGTGTGATAGTAAAACTAGTAATCAACTATTGTTTTCCAATGTGGGGTGTCATGTTCGGTAGCTATGATCATTGAATGTAAATCCATGGTGTAGGCAGATTGTAGGGGGGGTTCCCTTATGACATAAAGGGAAAATGTGTAGGGGGAGGGGGCGGGGGCAATGTTATGGACCCACTGATTTTCATAAAATTCCAAGATCAATTGGGTAGAGATGGACGATTTATATACACTATGGTGGGATGGGTTGTAAGCCTTGACGTCAACTAAAAGGGAGTGTGCGGTGTGTGATTTGTCTCTATTCCAAAACCATTGTATTCTTGGTTTCATCCACCTTAGTTTCTTTGGAATCTTGTTCTGATGGAACCTCATCCTTCCTCAAGGTTTTTTCCTTTTCTATGTTTGGATCCATTAGTTTTCCTGCAATTTCGCCCTATGAGTAACTGATATACTGACTCTATGCCTTCAAATATTCTCACCATTATCAACTCTTACATTCTCACAACTCTCAATAGATTCTCTCGACATCGATGGTTTTTGAACAATTTAATTAACACAAGTTTCAATCATCAATGTGAGACAAATAAAAAAATACATGTGATAATACTAAAACACACAAACTATTATTATTACATAGAGAACATAATTACATGGTCCAGTGGTATTATGCAAGTCTGAGAGATCTTTCTCTTAAGTGCATGGTCCAATGGGCGAAGGTGGAATCGAGAGAGAGGAATATTATAGTAGTTCAGCTAACATCGGTAACATAGGGCATAATAGACCACATGAATGGATGACTTAGATATTGGCATGGGATTTGAATCAGGGAACTCCTCATCTCATGTTCAAACTCCAAAATTGGTTTCACTTTCTTCACTCAAACTCATGTCGATTCATTTTTCCTCCAATGGGTTTGAACCAATAATAAGAAATCCCCAAGTTTTTTATGAACCTAGATTTCTCCTAAATCTCAAAGGCATAAAGTTGATATACTCAGGCTTAGAACTTAGCAAGATATACTGTAATTTTGTGTTGATCCTTTGACCCCTCAAACAAGGTCTAACTTCGTCACACAACTCTCTATCCACTCATCAAAATTTAGGAACATCCATACATGAAGAATTTTATATTAACACACAGACACATGATTTCTCTTGGAGATAGGGGTATCAATGTAGGAAAAATACAAATAATTTCATTAGTCAAAGTTCTTTATACAAAGAAATAGATTCACTCTAAACTTTGGAAATGTCGTTACTGAATCCAACCTCTAATGGGATTACTACTGAAGGGACCTCATACTTTCTCATTACTCTATCATGACTCTTCTGATCTGTCCTTTATTTCTTCATCTTCTCCCCATTCTCCTTTCAACTTGTATCTACTCTAATTATAACACCTCCAGTACTTAGGAACATATTTATTACAAATGAAAGTTGTTAACTAAGAGATTTCCCACTCAAGTTACACGTGTCCATCTTTCTATAAGCTTCATGTCAATCCATGCCTTTTACAATATGTTGCATGTACAAGAGCGTTAGCTCAACAAAATTCCCCTTACAAGGCAGTGGATATCCAAAGAGTCATATACAGATGTGAATTTTGGGGTTGCAATATATCCAGAGAGTCCTGGAGAAAGATTGAGATGATTCAAAAGAAATTCCTAACCTACAACCTTAAGATCAAGGGAAATAGTCCCTATCCTATCCTCTTGATCAAAGATGGTATATACCCCATTGAAATTACGACTATGGTTAGATATCTGATGTATAAGAAGAAGATTTACAACCTGGAATATAAAAGGCTCCCAAAATTTTCTTCTAAATTTAGTCAAAACCCACACCTTCACCTCAAGCGCGGGTGGCATAAGGATGCCTAGTCTTGGCTCAACCATTGGGGAATTAAGGGGGAGATCAATATGGGAAGAAAAGAAAGTATCAAAGATAATATTACCTCCAAGTTTAAGGACAAGTTGTGGGAGGATAAGGAGCTATAGGGTAAAAGGAATCTAAGATACTATAATGAGGTGATCAAACCCACCCTTCATAACCATGATTCTATCTCTGTGTTTACAAGTGTTAAGAAAAAAATGAACATCACTAGGATAAGAAGAAATAATTCTCATGAGCTTCGAAGTGAGATCGAGTGGTGGTCTATTCCCAAGACACCTTGGAAGGATAAAATCTGTCATATTTGCGATACTAAGAAGGTGGAAATGAGAAGTGCTTCCCACCAAGACTCCTTGGAATGATAGAATCTGTCATATTTGTGATACTAAGAAGGTGGAATATGAGAAGTGCTTCATTTTAGACTTCCTGTCTCTTACTCACATCCCCTCTCAATTCCCAAATATCCACCACACTTCCAATATTCTTGACTTATTAGGTCAACTTATATATAATGATCTTGGAGCCCTTCTTTCCCTTCTCTTTGATGATAGAAATAATATTTTAAAGAATCACATTTAAGATTCTTTTTATTTTTATTTTCTTGAAATCTAGTAAGCTTTTTATTTTTATTTTCTTGAAATCTAGTAAGCTACATTGATCTTAATAAAAATTAATCATCATCAATAATATTTTACAAATTAAAATAACCTTTTAAAATCTATATATGATACTCCAAACTCCATAACACGTTGATATTAAGAGTCGTAAACACCCATAATAATATTGTTCTACTGAGTTTTGTGATAAGATCTTCCCCCACTTATAATATTATGTTATTTTAGAGAAGTTTTATGAAAATAAAATACAATATTAATTAATATATTATTTAATTATATTTAGAAATGTTATATAATACAGTACATGGGAAAAGTTGTTATGTTAGTTTACATTATGGGATTAAGAGTTCTAAACACCCATAATATTGTGCTACCGGTTTTGTGATAAGATCTTCCACCACTTATAATAATATTATGTTATTTTAAAGAAGGTGTATGAAAATTTAATATAATATTGATTAATATATTTTTTAATTATATTGAAAATGTTATATAATAAATTATATAGGAGAAGTTATTATATTACATGACAATATTATATTAAGATAAAAAATATTATTGTAAATATATTTTTAATAAATCACATATTTTAAGGTTGGTAATACATTACATATTATATATGTTTACAATGTTCATTGAGGGGGGATTTGAATGGGGAATTTTAGGGACCAAAATCCTCACTCACACGGTCTTGATGAGGATGTCTCACTTAAGTATAAATAACATTATTATTTTTTGGTCGAGGTTTCCAACCATCTAATGTGGTCCATTATTAGAGGGTTAAATAAAATAATTATAAAAGAAGTGAAATAAAATTGTGTAAAATAAAAAAATAAAAAAATAGTACTAACTTTAACTTCATTTAGCTTAGAAGTGCATTAGACAGCCCACTTTTGAGATACAAAAATTATTCACTCTCACTGACTGTCTAGTATAAATAAAAAATTTTGAAATAAATATGAAATACCATAATTTTATAACAAATTTAGAAAGACAAACTGATTAAAAATAAAGATATAATATTTCAATTTTCAATTAGAAGAAATAATTGGAAAAGTAATTGAAAATAAAAGTTTAATTGTTTCATTTAAAAAAAATTAAAAGAAAATTAATTAAAAATAAAGAGTTTAATTGCATTATTTAAAAAAAATAAAAGAGAGATGTGTAAATTATTCAAATTGTTAATATAAAATTCATATACTGCATTTAATGTAAATTATGTATATGCTTTATATGAGTTAAAACTTTACACACAAATTGTGTAAGTTACACAGCAACTTCTCATAAATATTTTCAAAGCATGCAAATAATATTAGATATATTTTTTTGGGTCAACTTGTCTAAAATCTAATAAAAATTATCACAGCTTTAAATTGTGTAGATTATACAATACAACTTCCTATAAAGATTTTAGAAAAATAGAAAATTATTTATATATATATATATATAATAAAATCTTTAGACATGCACACTTTTTTTTCAAATTTAACACTATAAAAATAATTTGCCACGGATATATACGGATTGGTAATTTTAACACATAATTAAAACAAAATGAAAAGCATATCACATATAATGAGAAATGAATATAATTGAAATTATTATATATAACTAAATATAATCAAGTTTATTATATATAACGAATGAAACAAATTATTTGATATAAATTTGTTTGAAATTGATAATTTGAAATTTGATCGGTCTAAAAACTTGAAATATTAGAAATAGATCTGTGCTGGTTAAAACTCAGCATCAACAAAATATAAAAACCCTACCATTTTAAACTACTCCCAAATTGAAATTATCTGGAAAAATTGTTGTGTCAACCACGAAGTGTTGGTTGTTATTAGGTATTAACGTGATGTGTAAATACTTTAAAGGTATTTTGATTTTTTATTTAGAATGGTTGAATTTCCATTCCTCAAAATGTCTTGCAGCTTCTGTGATAAGATTCTTAAAAATGAGATAAATATCACATCTACCAATCTCCTTAACCTTATTACATACCACGTAAAGCTTATTATCAATGTCCAGGTAATATGCATTAACGTTGCATATAGTAGCTCTTATGAAAGCTTCTGCTGCATACTGTTTGATTGATTAGAAGTTGTTTGTACAATTGTATTTAAAATTATTTTATTGGATCTAAATTCAATATACTTAAGAGACCCTAACACCACTATTACTGAGTCATTTTCTAATGAATCTGTTATTTATTATCGCTCAGCATGTATTTCTAAGAAATTTGTCATTCACCTCCTCATCCAAGCATTCCAACAAACCTGTTAGTCACTTTGGGCCACTGGCATAACATGACCTTGACAATCCTCAATACAAAATTCAACAATGCAGCAGAAAACATTAAGCTAGAGTGTCAACCGTTTGTGAATCCTGGTCTTATTATTATTAGTTTAGTCCTTATCAAGTGCCAAATATTTTGATAGAGGGTGTCTATATTGAAAATATTACGATCTAACACCTGCAATATTGGGAAAACAAGATTAAAGACCTGCAATATTGCCAAAACAACACATAATCTACATAAAAATACATAAAGTTCTACTTATATTCTGTCTATAAAAGCGTTCGACTTAACTTGAATGCAGATTCTAAAAATATACCAGAATCTAACGAATAGTAATTAGATCAATAATTCAGTATGTTCCCAAAATCTGCAATTAGGATAAAATGCCCCAAACAACACAAGCAAGAAGAGCGTTATCACTGAGTTTTATATAGGATATTATATTACCTTGGCATGTATGGTAGGATAGACTCTGTTGTTAAGGGTGGAAGAAGCAGCATACACAACTTCAAGCCCACCATCTTCCAATGCCAGAGGAAGATCAGAGTAGCAAATCTGATGTTCAAAAGTGTTCGTTCAGACCTGACCGGCTGAATTCATAGATTTTATTTTCACGTTAGGGAACTCACGAGCATATCCTCCAATCCCCGGGATTTCAAGGCAGAATTTCTGGTTACAGAACAATCTCACGCCGTGGAATGAAACTTTTGCATTTTTATCAGAGTTAGCCTTTTAACTTTTTTCTTTCTTTTTGAAGATCTTCGACCTTTTGTCGTAGATGGCGAACGTAATTCACTGCTTCCTGCATTTGGTCTGACACTGATCGTTTTCCCTATACAGTACGAGATCGAATTTTCAATTAAATGAAAACCCTAGTGAGGAGTGATGATCTGTCTAATGCAAGAAAACCTATTGATCGACAAAAGACGAACATACCCGAAGATTTTCATCTGGCATTAAAGATTTGAGAGTTAACAAAAGAGCATTCATTTCTTTACGCCGCTGCTTTTCAATCATTTTGTGCTTCATTTTATCAGTTGGTATAGCGCCTGGCAATGTATTCTGAGACTGCCTATCATTTGGACGACTGCTATTGAAGAATGTGTCCATTAGAACAGGATTCGAAGGACCAGGAGAAGCGGCTAGGGTTCCAGAGTTGCAGTTATCGACGAAATTACGAATGGTGGCATGATGGGTATTATAAGTCGGGGGATCTTGAACGGGTTCTGTTGATAGAAATGGATTGGAATTCAAACACTTTCGACATTAAACTCTTTTATGACATCCTCACAAGAGAAAAAATCCGACTCCAACCAAGAAGGAATGCTCATCTTTTTAGGTGAAATAAACCCTAAGAAAATTTCGAAACCCTAAGGAAAAGTTACTAACGATCGGCAATAGGGTTCACGATCGTCTGCGACGAAATAGTATTCGAGCAGGTCCTGCTTTGTTAAGAACACGATCCTAAATTGAGTCCTGATGAATATCTGGGGATCACAATAACATCTGAATAAATAAGTTGGGATTTCTTAGACATAAACAGAACAAAACCCTGTCAAGAATCATAAGAGAAGATCCTGATCGAGCCATTTAACTGTATAAAAACCGGCTAACAACATAGGCGGAAGGCACCATTATGAATGTTATACGCGCCATGGGAACCAGAGGGGTTATATTTCAGCAATCCAACTGTATCAAAAACTGCTGATGGGACATTTACGAATATTATGGGAAATTAATGCAGGACAAATAATACCATCAAGAGCAGAATCCCATTGAACGGATTGTAGAGTCAGAGTCGAACAGTCTTGACAAAACTAATTTTATGAAGGATTAACCGTCTTGACAAAACTAATATCAGTCGGTCCTTTTTTCTTTTAAAGCACATGATACGGCATTCGCACCGACCCCCTGTCAAATATTCCTTTGAGATTACCATGATTATAGGCAGTCACATTGTCGATCCTTATCACTACGATGTTGATTTTACATGTTTTACATTACCTGACATGGAAGACAATTTAATTGAAAAAAAGAAAAGGACAAAAATATGCTATTTCATGGATAATTTGATATTTTATTTGACATTATTGAGCTTATGGTAAGTTTATTCAACAGTCCATAAAGAAGGAACAAGGTAATGGATAAGTATCTGTTTTTACATGTGTTTTATAAAATAAAAATAAAATATTTTCTAAATTAAAAAATAATTAAATATTTTTGTTATTAATATACATTATTTAGCTTATGATAAGTTTATTCAACAACACAATATGAAGGTGAAGGTAATGTGTAAGTATATATGTTTCTTTTACATATGTATTTCATAAAATAAAAATAAAATATTTTTTAAATTAAAAAAAAATTAAAATTCTTTTGTTATTAATATATTTTTAAATATACATTATTATTAATTCATATTACTAACAAGTGTAAAAGTTTTAAGGTATAAATTCTAAGATATATATAAGATCACTAAATATAAAAATTAGTAAACAAAATGTGGTTGAAAGTTAGAATATAAAGAAAAATCATTTACATTATACCAAATTTACATATTTTATAACCTTTTTAACAAATATTTCCTCAAAAATACTCTTTCAAGTTCCAATAGAAAATATTTAATTAAAAAAAGTGTTATTTTTCAATATTGAATTGTCTCCCTTTATCAATATCTTATAGTCTTTTACCACTTGCTCTTAAGGTGATTGGATTTTCTCTTAACTGGAAATATATTAATGAGAAAATGAATAAAGAATGATGGAAGACCTATCTTAGTTTTGAGAAAATTGTAAATGATCAAATTGTTTTCTTTCATGAGAAAGTGAAACTCCTTTTTCACACTAAGAATGCTCTAGTTATATTATATGGATGTGAAGTGTAGGATTTCAGTATTTCTAGAGAATTATAGAGGAATTGAAAATATAACAAGTGTTTTATAACTTATAATCGTGATATTAAAAGTAGAAC
Organism: Pinus albicaulis; assembly: GCA_034641835.2. Taxonomy (NCBI): domain Eukaryota; kingdom Viridiplantae; phylum Streptophyta; class Pinopsida; order Pinales; family Pinaceae; genus Pinus; species Pinus albicaulis. The sequence continues at coordinate 619,632,940 of CM076573.1, forward strand.
GTCATATCTCATCCCTTTTCTATTAATATCCAGGAGCTAGTTTTAGTTGTTATAATGATTTTTTGTTTATATGCACTAGCTACTTGTAGTTGGATAATGATTTTCTATTTATATCTACAAGTTAGTTATTATATTGCTTTTTTTTAATTTACATCCAATAGCTAGTTGTTATATTTTTTTATTTATATCCAATAACTAGCTTAATGTTTTGTTTTTGTTATGTGTTCATTTATTTAATTAATAGAAAATTTAATTAGTAGAGTGCGCTACACATGAGAGATTGTCTGATGGGCTCCATAATTAGGACTTGGGACCACAAATATTTTCACACATAAAATAAAAAAACAAAGAATGGAGTAAAATTAAAAATGTGACTGTACAGAGTTTAAGTTTATATATTAACAAGAAGATAATTGCATACGAATTAAGGGCAAATGGACCATGAACTACTATATGTAAGCTAATGCACAACACCAACTTAAATTTATGTATTAGCAAGATAATAATTGCATATGAATTAAGGGAAAATGGACTATGAACATATGCAAGTTGATGCACAACACCACCTTTTCACTTTGAATAGGGACAACTTTTTCAATATTATTAAACAATCTAAGTTGACATGTAATATTGATCATGGATAAATTGGGAAATCTTTCAACTACAAAACATTGGGGGTTGTTGTCATGTTGTAAATAAAGAATAGTGATGGAAATCCATGACACAATATTTTTATGACAAAACCTTTCAAACACTTTAGGGCAAATAAATAACACATACCCAGCCATTAAATGGACACACATAGGTAGAAGAATAACCACCGTGAATCTTTCTTTGGTCATCTTTAAAACACTTTAGGGAAAATAAATAACACACAAGCACCCATTAAATGGAATCACATAGACATAAGAATAAGCATTGTGAATATTTCTTACCAACTTGGGTCGCATTCATTCTTATTTGAGTCGTGGGTTCTTTAGCATGTAGTCTCTTCTCTTTATGGTTTCTACAGGTGAAGAAGTGTACCTGGGGATCGAGATTTGTTGCTACCCCTGTATAACTTCTTCTATACAACAAGGTAATTTGATGACCTCTCTTGATGTGCTCCATAAAAAAATTCTGAACTTCCTTTTCCAGGCTTTCAAATTTTGACCTGGTCTGTGGCTTAGTGAGCCACTGAAAGAGATGCACTCTTATGTGGAACTCAACCCACATAGGAATTGTAAGAGATAGGTTCATATGTAGTTTATGCTTTAACTTTTAATGTTGGTTAAGTGTTTTATGTTAATTGTGGCTAGCTATTTTTTCTAACTACTAATGTAATAGCACACAAATTTTCAATTTTCTAACTTTCAATCCCAAATCTTTAATTATCTAACTTTCAATCTCACATTACAAAGCTATGCACAACATAATTATACACAATAACAAGTTGGAGAGTTGTTTTAAAAAAAAGCCTTATAGCATAATTGATATTTATTTATATTAAAAGAAAAAAAACTAAAAAATATTGTTTCTATTAATTAATAATTTTGTTTCTTGCTACTAAATAATTAATTATAAATTATTTTAAATATAATATTTACTATAATTTTTTCAATTATCATAATTTTTTAAATATATAAAAATTAGAAAGATGGTTTTTAAAAATAAGTTAGTTATACCATCACACTAAACTAAAATTATATTGAAAAGTACACAAAAACCAATTAAAAATATATTGGTGACACCATCACAGAGAACTAACATTAAAATTATAATATAGAATCCACAAGAATAGCTTAAGAAAACATCACACTAAACTAAAATTATAATGAAGAGTACACAAGAACAGCTTAGGAAGATATTGGTGACACCATCACAGTGAACTAAAATTAAAATGATAATGTGAAATCCACAAGAATAGGTTAGGAAAAGATGGGTGACACCATAACACTGAACTTAAATTACACTGCATAGTCGAAACAAAACATCTTAAAAAGAGCTTGCAATTATTATAAGAACTTAAATTATAATGCATAGTCGAAACAAAACAGTTTAGAAAGAGCTTGCAATTATTATTATATGTTGGAGTAGATTCTAAAACCACCCTGGCATGGAGTATTATCTTTATAAAAGAAGAGAGAGAGCCTATTGTTTAAGGCTAAAAAATGTGACCGTTTCAATGCGAAGTTTATCTAGTTATTTATTGATGCTACAGATTTATGATATATTTTTTTTCAAAAAATTAAAATGTTGGAGTGTTTGAATTGTTTTTTATAATGGAAATGGATTCAATATTATTAAGAATTTTGGAACATTTAAAATCTTGAAATTTGATAACTCTAATCTACATTTTCAAAAATTTCAATTAAATTTTATCATAATCTTTCCATAATTTTCAAATTAATTTTCTAAATTAATTTGTAAACTCTCTAAACTACACTAATTTTAACGACCAAGTCCTCAAGAAGATATTAACACAAAAATTGAGATTTAATACATTATACCAAAATAAATATGGAATTATAAATTATTATAAGTTAATAATTAAAAATAAAAAGAAAATAGACAAATTACCGCGTAGTTTTATTACCAATAACATTTGTCTGGCCACTACAAACATTATGCACGAAAAACAAAAATAAAAAATATAATTTATTATAATTCAATGATAAAGAAATAAAATAAATAAACTACAGCGTATTTCTTGTTTCCCACAGAAGATTTCGACACCGAAGTTGCGATTTGATGCAATGTAATTTATATATATTAAATTATATTTTATTATAAGTCAATGGTAATGAAATGAAATAGATAAACTACTAAATCTTTCTTATTATCGGTAACATCTGTGATGCGAGTACCAACATTATATAAAAAATAGATATTTATCATTAAGAGCAACATGACTGCAACCAGAATCAAATGCCATTTTATTTTCATTGTATTTATTGGAAAGTTTGGAAAAATATTTTGTTGAAACAATATTTCAAACACTTTAGGGAAAATAAATAACTGTGCAGTTGTTAAATGGAATCACATAGGGAAAAGAATAACCATTGTGAATATTTCTTAACAATTTGGGTTGTATTCATTCGAATTTGAGTTGTTGTTTTTTAAAGGTTGGTTTTGGGATCTCTTGTTGTGCTCATAAAATTATTTATGAACTTCTTTTCAGGAGCTTTCAATCATCTGTCATCCTCCATTGAAAGAGATGCACAACTCATAGAGGAATTTCAGGAGATAGGTAAGTATTTAGTTTTTTGGAATTTCAGGAGATAGGCTAGTATGTAGTTTTTTCCTTAACTATTAATGGCTAACTATATTATTAATATGAATTCACACAAATCAATCTGACAGTATACACTATTAATTTGACTGCACACAAATATTTTCTGACTACTAAAATTTGAATGTAGAAAAATTTTCTATAGTCTAACAATCAATAGAAAGTGGCACAATTGTACAAAGTGGTAGCTAGGTGAGTTGTTTTCAAAGAGAAGTATCTTATGGCTTAAAAATATTTTATTCATAACTAGCATTGGATATTTATTAGGTGTTTTATTTAGTGCTACTTTTTGGAATTTCAAGTGAAAAAATTGAGGTAAAATCTTGATTTATGTTATTTAAACTTGTTTTTTGACTGTATATATGAATTCAACACCATGAAAAACTTGTAGGGCATTGTGCAAGGTTACCCATCAAACTTCTATTTTCAATAAATTGTATATATGAATTCAACACCATGAAAAACTTGTAGGGCATTGTGCAAGGTTACCCATCAAACTTCTGTTTTCAATAAATTCTTGCCGGATTTTAGAGAAATTAGACCTAAAAATTCTACCGAAAACACTTTCAAAAAGTAGCACTAAAGACTACTAGTATTTATTATATACAACATTTTTCCTTTAAAATTTATTTCTATACATAGATATATGAGAAGGTTTAGCTTAGGCAATTTTTTTGTTTCAGTTTTGACAATCCATCTTATTTGAAATTTCATATATATTTATATATAGAAAAAAAAAAGTTAAAAAGAAAATATTTTGATGTTATATATAATAAACTATCCAATGTGAGTTATTAATAAAATATTTAATATGAATTAATAATGAAGTATACTTAAAAATATATTAATAACAAAAATATTTTAATATGCCGATAAAATGGCTCAATGCAAATGTTATGTAAAATATTTTATATATTGTTTTAAGAAAATATGTATATATCATACAAAACTATTGAAAAAAAATAAGGTTTATGGTTAAAACATTTGAAGTGGTTTTATTATTTTATCCTTTTTTAGGCATATGAAAAAATAACATTTGAAAATATATTTTAAACAATGAAAAAAATTGCACTCTAAAATAAGTTTGAACGTGCAAAAATTTGATCCTCTATCTTGGTTTACATTTTTTATATTGTAATATTTTTAAAACCATCCTAGATCCATATTAACTAATCTACCAAGCTTCATGAGATATCTCATGTCATTTCACTCTAAAATAGGATTGAATCTTAGGATATTTTATCCCTCTGGATAGTTGGAAGATTCAAAATTGAGGTTGGTTTTATTATTAATTATAATTGTTGATTTTATATTTATATTATATTTTTAGTTATTTGTAATTTGAAGAGGTTAGAATTTTTTATTGATAATTATCATTATTGATTATTAATTATTTTATTTTATTTTATTTTTGTTTTTTTACGGATTCAAAATGTTTATTAATTATAATAATTTGATTTTGAAATAAGTTATGGTTTTTGGACAAGTGGTATTTATAGTCTGTGACGTTGACCCATGGTATATGGTAAAATAGGGGTGAATATCAATGGCCAATAATCTTGGTATATTGGAATTTTATTGTTAGTATTAAGTTTTAATTTAAAAATGTTACAAAATTAAACTAAAAAAAATATTTATAAACAAAATTATTTTGAAATGAGTTTTCGTTTTGGAGATTTGGTATTGATGAGCCATAGTATTGGACCATGGTACTCTAAGAAATATTATTTAAAAGTTAATAATGTCCATGGTAAAATGGAGTTATTATAAATATTAAAATTTTTATGTGCTTATTCATTAATTTAAAAAATGTTAGAAAATATTATTTTAATTTATATGGTCAAATGAATATTAATTTATAACATGTGATATGCATATTATTATTTCATTCTATTTATAAAAAAATATTTTTCATTTTATTAATAAAAACAAAATTACAATAAAAATTGAATTTACAAATATTTACATCTGACATCTAATATCTAAAGGTTTACCCAATTAATAAAATTATGATAATCAAGATACACATATCACGTTAAAATATATAAAATATATATAGTATATATAAATGAGTGTAGGAGTTGCATTTAGTAATTACTATTTGTTAACTAGTAAAATGACATTTTGTTATTATTTTAAAGGAAAAAAAAACTAAAATATTCGGTGTTTTCTGGAAAAGTTTATTCTCTTACTTATTAATATGAAAAATAAAATTGATTATGGAAAAACAGTTCCATAAAAAGTAAAAAGGTTGATGGTAAAAGTATTTCAAGAACTGAAAGGTGGTTCTACAATTTGAATAGTTACATGCTCCTCTGACTTATCCCAGTGAGGAATAGGGGTTATGTTTAGATACTAAGGAGGGAGTGATGAAATTTTCTTAGCTGGTAGAGACCAGTGGAAAACACTCAGCGTTCCTAAATTTTTTTTGGTACTGACTAGACTTGGGGTCTTGAGGTCACAACAAAAAATACTGTCAACCTGTACCTTTCACGGAGGAAAGAGAAGGGTGTAATTGCCTCTCTTGAAGTTTGGGTTGACATCAGCAGCGAAATTCGCTTTTAGATAAGTGACTGTTATTTCTGGAATGTTTAGACAGGAAAGTTATTTCAATTATTTTTACACAGATATGTGTTACTTAGTTTCAGGAAATAATAATTTCTTTTCAAAAAATACACAGTAAAAAAAAATAAGTTTGTGAATTATAAATAACTTAGCAATTATTTACAAATTCTAAGATCACATTTATGATATTCTATAGAATAATCTTGTGAGCTCTTCCATAAGGAAAAACAAGACTTGCTGGAAGATACTTGAAAAATACAGTAGCTGCTTATTAAGAATAAAACTCTGCCAAACCATGTGCTAGACCAATGTAAATAGTATTTATTGCCAGAATTCTTAAATATATCACAATGCATTCAAAATGAATATTGACCGAGAAGTATTTTGATATAATAATTAAATATAAATTTACTATGCAAAAGAAACAGAATTAGGAAGAACACTGCCTCCTAAAGCTATGTCGGGGTGAACCATTGGTTCTGGGTAAGGGGAAGTAACCCCAACCCAAACCTTGTCGCTACCCCTAAGTACCTATACTCGGACATAGTTTAAAGGTGGTCTGGACACCAAGTAGAAGGAAAATTCATAATAGTATGATGATATTTCTTTTAAAATAAGAAAGAAAACTGGAGAATAGGATTACAATAAAGACAATGTATATATGTTTATGAACTAGAGTTTGAGGCCTAAAGCCGAACATACAAATGTGTAATTCAAGAACAGATATACTCACAGTTATTAAGTTGTGATAAGTAACATGATTAAGAAACTGAGTAAAAAAATTAGTATACATGTAAAAGGAACTAAAGCCCTGTCTTCATAAACAATACAACAGTAGTTATTCCAAAAATGAAATCCACTTAAGAGCTGAGTACTCGAAATCCATTCTTCTTCAAAAAACATCACATAAGCAAAAAAAAATGAATATTACATTATTAAAAACTACGAGGAACTTAACCGAAGCCTGAAAGTGTTGGCTCGAGAAAAACGTTTAAATATATTTACAAAAATGGCGAAAAGAACATTTCATAGAAACAATTCGGAAAAAAAGAGAATCACGGCTTGATAGATAAGCCATTTAATTGAACATGTGTTGGGACTACATCCCAGTGAAATTTACAAATTTTCCAGAGGGAGGAAAGATCCTTGACACTAAGAGAGAACTTTTAAAAGTACCTGGAAGGTAAGCCGAACGGGTTAGCAGGAAACTGAGAAATCTAGTGTGCAGCAAGAAGATTTCATCACAGGAGACCCTGCCATTCGATAAGGGAACTAACCTGCAACCAAATAACCACAGAAAGTTTTGTGAGGTATTACATGAAGAAATACATAAGCAATACTGTAAGAAAAATGAAGAATCGATCCCAAAGGAAAAATAAAAAGATAAATTGGAATTTGGAAATGCCCGTAGTTGATAGCCTCCTTGAATTATCCAAGCAATGAGCTAGAAAACACAAGAAAATTACGAGGTTTAAGACACAATTTCTATATTTGCAAAAGAGATAAAATCTAGATTGAGGAAAACCGGAAAGAAAATATTGCATCTAACGAAGTAAGAGTTTTACCTGAGCTGAGCGGAGTGAAGCCATCAGGTTTGAACCAGAAAACTTGCAACGATGAAAGAGGCCAAATTTCTACCAGAAACCCATAGCAGTATGGATGGAGACAACAATTCCATCTCATAGATAACCTTTCCATACCACAAACCATGGGGTGCTTCGCCATCGAAAACTTCACAAGTTGTGACGGTTCTCAGTCCCACAGATGGAATTGGCCTTCAATACTACGGCATCATTTCTTATAGAGGAAAAATAAAAACTCGAAGTAGGAGCCAAGAAAAATAATGAGCCACTTAGGGTTTTTGTGAGAATAACAAGTCATTTCTCGCCGTTGTGATAATCGTTGATCTCCAGGAGATTGAGTGGTGAGATTAGGGCAGGTGGCCATTGAAACTCACACCGAATCCACGGATAATCACACACTTGTTGAGGAATTTACTCGGTAGGACAAAAAACATTAAAGTGTCAAGATGTGCCAGCACAAACCATTGGTATTCACAGTCCACGATAAATTACTCATAAATGCGAGGATATGGTAGGTGATAATGTTATCATAATATTAAATTTTAGGGATAGTAAAAGATACGAGAAGATAACCTTTGAGAACATATTTATATATTGTATAATGTCATAACACCAATTCAACCCAAAGTTATGAGTCAAATTTTTATGTGAAGAAATATATATTTGCGATAGGGTTTTATTACTATATTAACTTTTAAGTGAGTAAATAAGATTTATGTTGAGGTTCTTTTTACGTGATACAGTTTTGATTATATGTGATACATTTTTTATTATTTTTAGAGTAAGAAGTAAATTTTTTTATGGTATGAGCATTACGAGTGGTATCACGGCGTTCGCACGCTAGGACCCTAGGGGTCAACTAACAATTTAAGATGTGTGTATACTAATACACATAGAATAAGTAATATCGCAAGGGACAACATGAGAAGGGGATCGACATAGCAAACACCTCAGAATACTGGGGAACCTACACCTCAAGCACAACCAGAAATGAACCCCGAGATGTGGATTCAATTGAGTGTAGATCAACACCAGTAGACTAGTAGACTGTTGGAGGAACAACAACACCAAACCAGCATATTGTTAAGTACTATGCAGAAGTTGTAGGAGAAAACGGACTGTGTGGGAAGTGACAATGAACGTTTGATGCAAGAACATGAAAGGATACTTAAGAGCCTTTCCGACAAGCAGAATCAAGGGGTGTTACAACCTAGTCCCAATCAAGGAATGCAAGAAGGGAACGACCGACAGACTAAAGACCAAACCATGGACAAATTGGGTAGGAGTCCTTCACAACGAAGCAAAAAAAACAACAACTATAATGAAGAAGATTTTGGTAATGTGTCAGATCAGCAAGACGTTAAGAAGCAAAAAGTGGAGCTTCAAGGTGAGTTTCAAAAAATAAAACCACCTACATTTGATGGAGAAGCTAAGGAAGTGGCAAAGGCTTGGTTGATAAATATGAATAAGTATTTTCAAGTGTACGAGTACAGTAGCAACCTAAAAGCCAGATTGGCCATATACCAGTTGAGAAAAAAATCCACCCTATGGTGGGAGGAGGTAAATAATGTTCGCAGCATTGAAGATCAATATATTACATGGGAATCATTCCAGCAATACTTTAAAGATAAGTATTTGACAGAACATTTTTATGACAAAAAATCTAGAGAAATCCATGACTTGAAGCTGGGTCAGTTGACTATGGATGCATTTATTACCAAGTTCACCTCCCTATTAAGATATTTCCCATATCTCAGAGATAAAAAGGCTAAGGTTCAAAGGTTCCTGAGTAGTTTTCCAACCCACATGAAGGAGAAAATTGAATTTGTAAATCCTAGGACCATGGAAGAAGAAATTCGTAAGGAAAGGATGTGCTACTAGTAGTCCAAGGCAAAAGGGGAAGTGGAAAAAATTTGGCAGCCAAAAAAAGGACAGAAAAACAGTTCAATCTTCAAGGGTGCTAGAAGTAATAATTTTAAGAATTTTGTCTGAACTTTTAAGCAATCGATGCAATGAGAAATCATCAAAGAACGAGATGGCTAGCTAAAGAGAGGCCTACGAGAGGCTTTTAGCAAAGCTGGAGCAAGGAAATTGACAAAACCTCTGCCCCGGTGTTGGGGATGTGCTGAGGCACATTATTATAAAAATTTCCCATAGCAAACAAGAAGTGAAAGAGTAGAATATTTGCAGGAGGCTTCTATAGTAGGTTATGTGGCTCGAAACATACCTCGAATCAACGCAGTGTTGGAGGATCGACAGGCAGACTATCAACCAACAATGATAGATTTGGAAGGTAAGTTACTGTCTCAATATGTTTCTATTTTGGTTGACCCAGGTGTAAGTCTAAGTTATTTTAATCCCAAAATAGTGGAAGTATGTAAATTAAAAGGTCAGAAATTCAAAAATCCTTGGGTGGTACATCTAACCACAGGAACAAAGAGAAAAGTAACTGCCAAAATTCCAAAATGCACATTGGAAATTGCAGACCAGCAGTTAAACTTGAACCTAAACATATTGCCATTAGGGTCCTATGATGTTTTTTTGGGTATGGATTAGCTAGAAAAACATTGGACCTTGGTGGGGTATAAAGAAAAGGTTATTTATTATAGAATGTAAGATGGAACATGCAAAGAGATTCAGGGAATCAAGAAACCACTACAGTTACGTCCTATTACATCATCCCAAATGAAATAAGTGTATGAGTAAGGGATGTCAGATTTATGCTATCCATGTGGGATATGCCAATATCAAGGAGAAGTCTCCTATGATAGAGAACATACCAGTGGTACAAGATTTCATGGATGTATTTCCAGAAAATATACTTGGATTACCGCTAAGAAGAGATATTGATTTTACCATTGAATTAATGTCGGAGCGTCACCTGTGTCAAGGGCTCCTTACAAAATGAGTGTTCCAAAATTAACTGAATTAGAAATACAGTTACAAGAACTACTGGACAAAGGATACATTTTTCCGAGTGTGTCCCATTGGGGAGCACCAGTTTTGTTCGTAAAGAAGAAGGACAGAACCATGCGAATGTGCATGGACTATAGACAGTTGAATAAATTAACAGTCAAAAATAAATATCCTTTACTAAGGATTGACGATATGTTTGACCAAGTGAAAGGGGCCACAATACTCTTAAAAATATATTTAAGCTCTGGATACCACCAGATCTAAATCAAGGATGAAGATATTTACAAGACTGTTTTCCATACCAGGTATGGGAATTATGAATTTGTGGTGTTTCCTTTTCGGTTAACAAATGCAATAGAAACATTTATGAGGTTAATGCATGGTATATTTCACCCTTTCCTGGATAAATTTGTACTCATATTTATTGATGATATTTTAATCTATTCTAAGAACCAAGAATAACATAGATAACACCTAAGGATTGTGTTGGAAATGTTAAGAAAACACCAGTTGTACGCTAAGTTTAGCAAATGTGATTTCTTCAAAACAGAAATGCAGTACTCAAAGGCCATGTTATTTCAGCAAAAGGGATTACTGTTGATCCAAATAAAATCAAGGCAATCATGGAATAGAGAGTTCCCCAAAATGTGGTGGATATCTGATCCTTCATGGGATTGGCTGGGTACTATCGAAGATTCATTAAAGGATTCTCCATAATTTCTTTTCTAATCACCTCTTAGCAAAGAAATGGAAAAGTCTTTAAGTGGACTAATGAGTGCCAGAATAGTTTCAAAATATTGAAGCAGCTACTGACCACTGCACCAATGTTAAGGGTAGCTGACCATAACAAAGAATTTGAAGTTTGTACAGACGCTTGTAAAGAGGGAGTTGGGGAACTTTTATCTCAGTAAGGAAAGGTAGTGGCCTATGAGTCAAGAAAGTTAAAAGAGCATGCACAAAGATATTTAGCCTATGATCTGGAGTTAATAGCAGTACTACATGCACTTCGGGTATGGAGACACTACCTATTGGGAAAGAAGTTTGTACTAAAGGCTGATCATAGTAGCCTAACTAGTTACTTCAAACAAGCTGATTTAAACCCCCGACAGGCAAGATGGAATGCCTTCTTAAGTGAGTTTGATATGGACATTTAGCACGTGAAAGGTAAGGAAAACTGGGTGGCATATGCCTTAAGTAGAAAGATGCATTTTTTTTATGAGCTTTACTATAATCAACTTGAATGCAAATTCTTGGATCAAGTGAAAGAGGAAGCACAGAAGGATCTTGAATACCAATTCCTATGGCAGCAAATGGAAAAGGCTAGAAAGAAAGGAAACACTTCTGAATATGGAGTTAATAAAGAAAAAATTCTAACCTTTAGAGGAAACATTTATATACCAAACCACGTGGATCTAAAGGAGCTAATCATGAATGAGTATCATCGAAGTAATTATGCAGGTCACCCACGATACTAGAAGATATTAACTACAATTAGAAAAATATATTTATGGCTTGGTATGCGAAGAAACATTGCTGAATACTTAAACAAATATATGGAGTGTCAACAGGTCAAGGTGGAGCATTGACACCCAGCTGGGTTGTTACAACCCATACCAGTACCTGAATGGAAGTGGGAGGTCATATCCCTAGACTTCATTATGGGTTTACCACGATCAAAGAAGAATAATGACTCTATTATGGTGGTGATCGATAGGTTGAGTAAGTCTGCACATTTTATACATGTACAGTCTACTTACAAGACTGTACAGATAACAGATATTTTTATGAGAAAAATTTTTAGACTGCACGGCATTCCGAAGATTGTTCTTTCAGATAGAGATGTGAAGTTTAATTCAGCATTCTGGAAAACTTTGTTTACAGGTTTGGGGACCCAAATAAACTTCAACGCTACTTATCATCCCTAGACAGATGGTGAAACAGAATGGATAAATCAAGTTTTGGAAGACATGTTGCACATGTATGTGATGCAATAGTCAAATAAATGGGAAGAGTATTTGCACCTAGTTGAATTTGCTTACAACAATGATTATGAGGAGTCCCTTAAGATGAGTCCTTTTGATTCTCTATATGGGAGGCAATGTCGCACTCCCATAAATTGGAGCAGCTCCGAAACAAAACTAATGCTTGGACCAGAAATGCTAGCTGAAATGGAATCGGAGGTAAACAAGATCAGGAAAAACCTGAAATCTGCACAAGATCGGTAGAAGATATACGTAGATAAAAAAAGGACTTATCGAGAATTTGAGGTGGGTGATCATGTATATGTGAGGATCAAACCAAAGAAGAGCACCTTGAGATGGGCCTCTTGTGCCAAGTTAGCTCCCAGGTTCTGTGGACCCTTCTAGATTTTGGAAAGGGTAGGACCTGTAGCAGATTGGTTGCCTTTACCCAGCCAAATTCGGATACACAATGTGTTTCATGTGTCCCTATTAAAGTGATATGTGCATGATACGAAGCACGTAATCCATTTGCAGAATACATATAGGATAGTAATCAAAATAATCCTAACTTGAAGAATAATTTTTATGTGAAATTAAGAGAAAACTTTTCTGTTTGCAAGTAGAGCCAGACGACGAGTTTCTGGTCGAGCCTCAACGCATACTCGACAGGAGATAAATTATGCTCTGGAAGTAAGTCATCGCCCAGGTTAAAGTGCGGTGGAAGCACTTCGGCCCAAATGAGGCTACTTGGGAAGATGAGAGATTCATATGTGAGGCTTACCTAGAGCTATTTTTTGAGTTGGAGTGAAACATTGAGGACAGTGTTACTTCAAGGAGAGGAAGTTGTGACAACAGCGTTTAATAATTACTAGTTGTTAACTAGTAAAATGACATTTTGTTATTATTTTAAAGGAAAAAAAATAAAACATTTGGTGTTTTTTGGAAAAGTTTATTTTCTTAGTTATTAATATGAAAAATAAAATTGGTTATGGAAAAATAGTTCCATAAAAAGTAAAAAGGATGATGGTAAAAGTATTCCAAGAACTGAAAGGCGGTTGAATAGTTTGAATAGTTACCTGCTCCTCTAAGGATAAGAGACTTATCCCAATGTGGAATAGGGATTTTGTTCAGAGACTAAGGAGGGAGTGAGGAAATTTCCTGAGCTGGTAGAGACCAGTGGAAAACACTCAGCGTTCCTGAAATTTTTCTGGTACTGACTGGACTTGGGGTCCTGAGGTCAGAACAGAAAATACGGTTAATCTGTACCTTTCAGGTGTGGATCACGGGGGAAAGAGAAGGATGTAATTGCCTCTCTTCAAGGTTGGGTGGACATCAGCATCCAAATTCACTTTTAGATAAGTGACTGTTATTTCTAGAATGTTTAGATAGGAAAGTTGTTTCAGTTATTTGTACACAGATATGTGTTCCTTAGTTTTAGGAAATAATAATTTCTTTTGGAACAATACACAGTACAAAAAGGATGAGTTTGCGAATTATAAATAACAACAATTATTTACAAATTATGAGATTACTTTTATAAGGTTCTGTAGAATAATCTTGTGAAATTTTACATAAGGAAAAACAAGACTTGCTGCAAGATACTTGAAAAATACAGTAGCTAGTTATTAAGAATAAAACTCTGTCAAACCATGTGTTAGACTACTGTAAATAGTATTTATTGCCAGAAATTCTTAAATATGTCAGAATGCATTCAGAATGAATATTTACCAACAAGTAATTTGATAGAATAATTAAATATAAATTTACTATGCAAAAGAAATAGAATTAGGAAGAACGATGCCTCCTAAAGCTATGCCGGGGTGAACCATTGGTTCTGGGTATGGGGAAGTAACCCCAACCCAAAAATCGTTGCTACCCCTAACTACCTATGCTAGGATAGAGTTTAAAGGTGGTCCAGACACCAAGTAGCAGGAAAATTCATAACAGTATGATGATATTTATTTTGAAATAAGAAAGAAAAATGGAGAATAGGATTACAATAAAGACAGTGTGTATATGTTCATAAACTAGAGTTTGAGGCCTGAAGTCAAACATAAAAATGTGTAATTAGAGAGTAGAGATACACGCATAAATTTAAACAGAGTTGGAGAGTACATTTATTAAGTTTTGATAAGTAACATGATTAAGCTATTGAGTAAAAAAATAAGTATACTTGTAAAACGAACAAAAGCCCTCCCTTCATAAACAATACAACAATAGCTATTCCAAAAATGAAATCGACTGAAGAGCCAAGTACCGGAAACCCATTCTTCTTCAGAAAACATTACATAAGAAAAAACAATGAATATTGCAGTATTAAAAACTACGAGGAACTTAACTAAAGCCTGAAAGTGTTGGCTCAGTAAAAACGTATAAATATATTCACAAAATTTGCAGAAAGAACATTTCATAGAAAACAATTCGAAAAACAAGAGAATCGTGGCTCGATAGATAAGCCATTTAACTGAACAAGTGTTGGGACTACATCCTAGTGAAAGTTACAAATTCTCCGGAGGGAGGAAAGATCCTTGACACTGAGCGAGAAATTTTAAAAGTACCTGGAAGGTAAGCCGAATGGGTTAGCGGGAAACTAAGAAATCTGGTGTGCAACAAGAAGATTTAATTGCAGGACACCCTACCATTTGGTAAGGGAATTGACCTGCAACCAAAGAACCACAGAAAGTTCTGTGAGGTATTACATGAAGCAATACATAAACAATACTGTAAGAAAAATGAAGAATCGATCCCAAAGGGAAAAAAAAAAAAAGATAAACTAGAATTTGGAAATACCTATAGATGATAGTCTCCTTGAATTATCCAAGCAACGAGCTAGCAAACACAAGAAAATTACGAGGTTTAAGGCATAATGTCTATATTTGCAAAAGAGATAAAATCTAGATTGAGGAAAACCAAAAAGCAAATATTGCACTGAGCGGAGTAAGGGTTTTACCTGAGCTAAGCGGAATGAAGCCATCAAGTTTGAACCAAAAAACTTGCAACGACGATAGAGGCCAAATTTCTGCCAGAAACCAGAGCAGTATGGATGGAGACAACGATTTCATCTCACGAATAACCTTTCCATACCGCAAACCATGGGGTGCTTCACCATCAGAAACTTCACAAGCTATGACGGTTCTCATTCCCACAAACGGAGCTGGCCTTCAATACTGTGACATCATTCCTTACAGAGGAAAAATAAAAAATCGAAGCAGGAGCCGAGACAAATGATGAGTCACTTAGGGTTTTTTCGAGAATAACAAGTCATTTCCCATCGTTATGATAATCGTTGATCTCCAGGAGATCGAGCGGTGAGGTTAGGGCAGGTGGCCATTGAAACTCACACCGAATCCACGGATAATCACACAGATGTTGAGGAATTTACTCAGCAGGGAAAAAACATTAAAGTGTCTAGACGTGCCAGCACAAACCATCGGTATTCATAGTCCACGATAAATTTCTCATTAATGTGAGGATATGGTGGGTGATAATGCTATCATAATATTAAAGTTTAGGGATAGCAAAATATACGAGAAGATAACCTTTGAGAACATATTTATATATTGTATAATGTGATAAACTACATCTCAACCCAAAGTTAGGAGTGAGATTGCTATTGAAGAATTATATATTTTTGATAAGGTTTTAAAACTTTATATTAACTTTTTAGTGAGTAAATAAGATTTATGTTAAGGTTATTTTTAAGTGATACAGTTTTGATTATATGTGATAAAATTTTGATTAGCTGTAGAGTAAGAAGTAAAAAAATTTATGGTATGAGCATTACAATTAGGATCTATTCTACCATATAAACTAAATAATAATTCTATAATCATATTCAAATTGAATTAATGAGCACATAAAAACTTAATACTTACAATAAATTTACAATATGAAAAGGTTCTTAACCATAGATATTCACCCTCATTTTATGATCTATAACCGATCTCTTGTTAGCAACCTATAATATAGGGTTCATAATTTTGACTTGACTGTTGATAATCTTGTAAATCTGTACATACTTTGCCTTCTACAAGTTGTATTCACATATTTCGTAAAAAATCAAAAAAATAAAAAAAATCAAAAAGAGGGTAAAAAGTACTAAAATAATAATCAAAGGACTTAGAAAAAATAAAAGACCCCAAAAGAAAAAATGAAAGTGTGCAAGAATACATGCCACTACTTTTTACTTTTTGACTATGGCAAAGTGTCAATAAATGCCATAGTCCATGATGAGTTAAACAGTTTAATCTTAACTTGTCATTTTTCAATTTTCCTTGTTATAGATAGAGAATAATGAGTTTTCATACAGTTTAATCATGACAGTTCAGTAGTTAGGTAGAGAAATAAAGTGAATCCAACAGTTTAATCTGGATTCATGGATGAAATAAGTGTAGAATTAGATATTTTTACTTGCTTTCATAAAGAATAAATGCTATGAAGGTTGCTATCTTAAATGCACCTACTACAAAGGAAGAAAAAAATGTTAGCATGGTAAAATGGGTGGGTAGAAGAAGGTGAAAAGTCTCAATGTAAATATCATTCATCATGGGCTGCAAAATAACTAACTTTCCCTTCCCATAGTCATGAAACATTCTAGACTATCAGTCAGAAAGGCTCAAGGCACTTCCTTGACTTTTGTTGGGACTGGACCCAAGGCTCTATGACTGATCAGTTGAAAGTGTGAAATGTCTATATTAATCCCTTAATCACATCATTTACCATTCATGCACTCATTCCCTTGAATAATCCTAAGTAAAACTCCATTTTTACTTAAAGGCATTTGTAATTCCTATTTAGCTAACTTCCTACATCATTTAAACACATTAAGCCCTCAAAATAACATTACATCATAAGTTAAGTGATAAGATCAATGCAAATTATCTTTAAAACCTCACTTTACTTGTTATAAATATGTGTTTTGAGTATACCATGTCCTATTTTCATATTAACTTCAACTTATATCTTAACTCCATATACAAATAACCTTTTCCTATTTTATAACTCCTTTTTATATAATAAACCCAAAAACCCACTTAATATAACTTAAGCCAAAATTATTTATTCCCACATGTTTAAATAAAAACCCCCCTTATAACCCCTTTGGCTAAGTATTCTATATATATAAATATCTCGCCCCCTATGGTAGTTAAGTCATCTCGATTTAATTAACCATATAATAAAAAATATATGAAAAACCTTTAAACATATGTTCTATATGTTTTAAACAAAAAATATCGAATTTTAATTTAAACTAAACTTCTAAACCCATTCCCTTGTATATTTCCCTTCCCCGACCCCCTAACCTTGGTTAAAATCTTGATTAACCTTCCCGATCACCCTTTCCATTGGAAAAAGCCACTTTTATATATAAATCCCATCAAAAGGCATGTTCCCATCGGGATTCAATATAGACCCTTCGATCCCCAAATCCCTTTTGATCCAACGAATGAAAATCAAAGCGACTGATCAATACATTTTTACTCCTCCCCATCGCGCTATTTTTAACCTTCAAATTTTCTTTTACTCCCAAGATCTACGGCCTATATTGAACCCAATAATTGACTTTTCCCCGCACTTTCCCTTTTAATATCGATCGTTCGCTCCCCAAAGCCAGATCCGACAGCGATAACGCATTTTCGCGCTCACAAAGTAATCGATGGATGTTTTGTAAAAGTCACGCGAAATGGGTGGTTTATCCAAACCACCCCACGTCGACATGTCACGATTCTATTGCATCGCGTTCGAAAAGTGTATTACCACCTACCACCGTTGAGCCACGCGAATACCACCGCCGATATTCCAAAACCACTCCCACTTAACCTTTGTTTAATGTAACTTAACTATAGTTTATACTATGGTTTAATACATTAAAGTCTAATTTTTTCATAATTTTTCACCTATTTGCGCTTTAAACTTGTGAAACCTTCGTAGAGCCTATTTTCGTCTAATTTCCACCATTGTGTGCCATTAAACCCTGAGAGCCAGTGCAAAGCCCTTTTCACCATTTTCAAACCTAACATCGCCATTTTCGAGCCAGTTGCCATTTTAAGAGCCATTTCCTCTGAAATTCATCCTCAAAGAATCTCCATGACTTTTTCCAACTGAATACAACTGAATTGAAGATTGTTACAAACCAAAAAGCCCTGTCTTCGACTGTGAACCTTTTTAAAGCCAATTTCCTCAATTTTCACAGTTTAGAGATTAAAATCAGGGATTTCAACAACTAAAACCTCTGAATTACCTTGATATTCCCTGTTTTCAATCAAACCAATTCAGAAAACCTAATTGAGCAAAAAATGCCAAAAATAAAGCCATCCTTTTCCTGCATTACTCAGTTTCATCTCTGTTAAAGTGAATAACTCCTGCAAACAATCTAATCTTGCAGTAGTTCCCCAAAATGCCTAAAAAATAGAGTTAAACCTTCACAGACTGATTTCATTCCACAGGTCTTTCAAAAAGCCTACAATCACCTCCCTGCAGACTTGAATTTCATTAAAAAATTGTTTGATTTTTGCAGGTTACTATCAGAATATGGATTTGGACCAACAATGGACCAACAATTTCAATACTAGTTGACAAAATTGTTTGCTCCAAATTCTCAAATTTTAACTCAATATCTTCATTCAACAAACAGTTTGTATACAAAGTCAGAGAGAGATTAGAATGAGGAAATGTGCACAGTGAATGGTAAAAGTGAAATGAGAATTTACAGGGATAGTAAAAGCATAACAGTTAAAGAGTATCAGTGGTTAAAGTGTATCAAGTAAAAGTCAGAGTGAAAGTTAAAATGAAGTTACAGAGCAGTCAAAGGTAAATAGTAAAAGTAAATACAGAGGCAGTAAAATGGTAAAAAGAAATGAAAATACTTTCACCAACATTGAATTTTGTCTAAAGTGAAAGTAAAACAGTCAAAAGAACAAAAAAGTGAAAAGATGAAAAACACAAGAAGAAGGAACATTTTTGCAGAAATTTCATGTTTTAGTCATTGTTTTGCAGAAACTATTGTGATCAATCCAAGATGAATTTTGCAAAACTGAAGGAGGTTTATGTTCATAAGGCAACCATCTACAAAAAGCTCTCTCACTTTTCTAGCAGATATTATGGTGTTGGAATTATTAAATAATGTGGGAAAGCACTTTTTTCCGAAAATTCTTGTTAAGTCATCATTTTGCAGAGAAGCTTGCGGCCAATCCG
The DNA here is from genome assembly GCA_034641835.2 of Pinus albicaulis. Taxonomy (NCBI): domain Eukaryota; kingdom Viridiplantae; phylum Streptophyta; class Pinopsida; order Pinales; family Pinaceae; genus Pinus; species Pinus albicaulis. The sequence continues at coordinate 619,652,430 of CM076573.1, forward strand.
AAATACATCATACAAAATGGAAGGAGATTTTTGTTCCTAAGAGACCCATCTACAAAAACCTATCTCACTTTTTGTACAATGATTTCAGAATCAGAGATACATGCACATGTTCTGGGCTATATTTGAGATTCACAGTAAAACTCCGTTTTTAACAATATATTTAGACACAATAACCTCTTTCCCGTTTTACACATATATTATGGATTGAGAAATACAAATATATCATTGGACCCCAAGTTTGCCGAATTGTTGGAGCAGAATGCACAAAGAAAGGAAGCAGTTAGTGACTTGGATGCCTCATCATCAACTAAGAGTTGGATCAAATTAGAATTCTCCTCTTTTTCATCACCTATCCATAAAAAATAGTGCCAAATAGATGCATTAGTTTGAGTGTCCTTTACTTAAGTTCTATTTATGTAAAACAGTTGGAGAGATTTGTGAACCAATCTTGATATTTTTTCAAGATATTTTAGTTTAGAATTTGTATAAATACTTCACTCTTGGAAATATTTTGTGTGGAATAAAATAATCAAGATTACTATAGACTTTTTGTTGAAACATTGGGATTTTATGTGAGTTAAGTTGAAGCAGCAGGCTGGAAACTGAAGTGAATAGACATCATAGCTAAGGATTCTCGTGGTGACAAGATAAGTCTCGTCTTTTTCCTGTTTTCAGTGTTTTCCTTTAAAAAATTTACATTCATTCGTATATTGTGTTTCTATTCTGTAATGATCAACTAAGGAGAAATTAAATAGGATTAGTGATAATAAGCTCCCTGTTTTAAACTAGTTGGCATTTTAATGTTTTCTACTTGATAACCGGACCATAGAATTCTTAATTGCTCTAGGTCCTAGTTTGATCCCCTCCTTCAATCTTCTTATCTGTGATCTAAGGATTCTTAATTTACCTTAGTCCAGACTTCACCCACTTCATCAAAATATCCTTTTAAAACCCTTGGAAGGTCATCTATCTTGCCCTTAGCATATTTGCATCTTTTGGCCTAGGTTTTCTAGTCTTGTTTGCTATAATTTGACTCCATTGCCCAATGGTTAGGTAGATATTTCTATGGTTTCCCTTGTAGTCCTTTATTCCCACCAAATTTTTCAAAAAATCAAACCCAACTGCACAATCATAGCTAGCCTAATATCTGTTACCTAAACAAAGCTAAATCATATGGAGAGATCCCTCTCCGGAACTCGGGAAGGCTAGATCCTGAATTCTAAAAGTGGTTCTTGGTTACCTCTAGTAAGTTACAAAGTTTTAAATATTTCTGATAGAAAATTTACTAGAGTGATAACATATTGGCGACTCCGCTGGGGAAGACTAACCTTTTTCTTCAGAAATATTTTACAGGTTCAGATCTGATCTATGATGGTGGACAGTGATTAGACACACAAAGGTTAAAATCATCCACCTAGCGACTCCAAATCCATTTCACAATCAAGACTCCACTAGAGGAATGAACCTGGAAGAACAATATGGAAAGATCAGGCTTTCAACTTGGATCTTAATCCAAGACATTATGTTCTTTCTCGTTAAGATTCAATATGTATTGTATTTTATATAAAGATCTAACTTGGTTGTACAGATAAAGTGGCCTTTCATTATGGCTGATTTTCAAGATGATCCAAGAATAAAACGAAGATATGCTCCCATGAGCAGAGATCACATACCTGGATTTCCACACAAACTACCGAAGGTAAATTGGGGTAAAAATCTGCCCATGTTTCAAGATGAGAATATTGATGATCCTTTACTACATCTCATTAAATTTCATATACACTCGTCAAGATTGAAAGGTGATTGGCATGAGGATTGCCTCATGAAGATATTCATGGGAACCTTAGAAGTAAAAGCAAGGGAATGGTACGAAGCTCTTAAACCTGCAAGTTTGTTTTCTCTAAAATATTTTCATAAGGTATTTTATGAGCATTACAAAGAAGATTTTCCATCTTTATCATTAGCTGAAAATTGTTGTGATCAAGCTGAAGATCTTATAAATTACCTTAAAAATATTGATGAATATTTTGGAAATTGGTTTCCTGAAGATTTATTAAAAGAAGTCCAGAATTTTCATTCTCAAGTTAAATGTCATAATAATCAAGAGGAGTTAAACAAAGATGAAATAGATCAGGAGATGAATCAAGATCCACAAAACCCCTCTGTATTAACAAATGATGTTTCATTTAATGTTTTGAATGGAGTTAAAGAAAATATTCAACCTCATGATCAACTTTTAGATAAGAGAAAAAAAAATTGTCATTTCAATCTAAGAATTCAGAGATTCCCACCCCCCCTCACCGAAGAAGAAATCAATTTGCTTCTAAACATGCAACCATCCTCAAAATATTTACATAATGAAGAAATTGTTTCTACTTCTTCTAATTTTGATGAATGTACAAAAGTTTTTATCCATGAAGGGACAGAAGAACAAGTTGATGCTCATGTTATTCTACCTTCCCAAAAAGGCCCATTGCTTGATATCACGCCTATTGAACAAAACAATGATTTTCAAACAGAATGCAACCAATCTAATCAAGATATATTGGGATTGTTGAAAGAGAAATATGCTGATCCAATGTTTATAATTAATGACATTCCTTATTCTGAAGATTTGCCTAAATATGATCAGTATGATGATAATTATGTTCTCCCAATTCAAGATAATTTCCCAGAACAATCACTAGCTATTTTGAGGGATGAGATATTAGAACTTCAGCTTGATGAGGATTTTCTAAGAGCTTTCTTTCTTCTTTTGAAATCAAGAAAATATTCTCCTAAACTGAAAATATGTGTTCTTGAGATAATTTCTGAAAATTATGAAAATGAAATTAAACTTTTGCATTCTCAATTTCAGTCATACAATTTCCGAAATCCTAAAGAATTCTTTGAAAATCTTCCTTCTCCTGAGCAAGAGGAAATTGTACTATCTTTTGACTTGCATATTGAGGATGATTATTCTTTCAAACACAAGATAGAAGAAATAGTTTCAAGGCTTAATATTCAGAATACAACTGAGCAACCAGTCATTGAAGGCATAGAAGTAAATAACATACATCATACTTTTATTGATCCTATATCAGATTATATGGAGAATATTTTTAGCCCAAATCTGCAAACATGTTTTCTCTATAAGGATCAAATACATCAAAAGTGGCCTTTACACATCATATCATTTATTATAAAGGCACATGATCATAATATACTTCCAATTTTGATCACAAGCAATCAAGTTATCCATTTATTTTTACAGCTACTTGATTGGCTTCATTGGCATTTTTGTATTACCTGATTCAATAAGATTTTAGTAGATTAGAGTAGGTAGATGAGTGCTAATAAGCTCATAATTTTGAGCATATTTTTTTTAGTTTTTAATTTTCAGCTAGTTTTACATTAAGATTTAAAGCCAAGGATGAGGTCCTAAAGATGTTTAAGATCTATAAGTTGGTTTGAAAATTTTTGTGTGTTGTTTTAGTTTCAAATCAGAATTCAGTTTGCAGAAGACAGAAGACACTTACTAAGATCATCAAAGGTCAATGATAAAGGCTACTGATCTCAGAGTTCTTGGAATTTCACAAGGAAAAGCCATCCCCAAGTGAAGCCGATGTTAGCAACCTATAATATAGGGGTCATAATTTTGACTTGACTGTTGATAATCTTGTAGATCTGTACATACTTTTCCTTCTGCAAGTTGTATTCACATATTTCATAAAAAATCAAAAAAATCAAAAAAATCAAAAAGAGGGTAAAAAGTCCTAAGAGAATAATCAAAGGACTTAGAAAAAATAAAAGACCCCAAAATAATAAAGGAAAGTGTGCAAGCATACATGCCACTACTTTTTACTTTTTGACTGTGGTAGAGTGTCAATAAATTCCAAAGTCCATGATGAGTTAAACAGTTTAATCTTAACTTGTCATTTTTCAATTTTCCTTGTTATAGATAGAGAATAATGAGTTGTCATACAGTTTAATCATGACAATTCAGTAGTTAGGTAGAGAAATAAAGTGAATCCAATAGTTTAATCTGGATTCATGGATGAAATAAGTGTAGAATTAGATAGTTTTACTTGCTTTCAGAAAGAATAAATGCTGTGAAGGTTGCTAGCTTAAATGCACCTACTATAAAGGAAGAAAAAAATGTTAGCATGGTAAGATGGGTAGGTAGAAGAAGGTGAAAAGTCTCAATGTAAATATCATTCATCATGGGCTACAAAATAACTAACTTCCCCTTCCCATAGTCATGAAACATTCTAGACTATCAGTCAGAAAGGCTCAAGGCATTTCCTTGACTTTTGTTGGGACCAGACCCAAGGCTCTTTGACTGATCAATTGAAAGTGTGAAATGTCTATATTAATCCCTTAATCATATCATTTACCATTCATGCACTCATTCTCTTGAATAATCCTAAGTAAAAATCCATTTTTACTTAAAGGCATTTGTAATTCCTATTTAGCTAACTTCCTACATCATTTAAACACATTAAGCCCTCAAAATAACATTACATCATAAGTTAAGTGATAAGATCAATGAAAATTATCTTTAAAACCTCACTTTACTTGTTATAAATATGTGTTTTGAGTATACCATGTCCTATTTTCATATTAACTTTAACTTATATATTAACTCCCTATACAAATAACCTTTTCCTATCTTATAACTCCTTTTTATATAATAAACCCAAAAACCCACTTAATATAACTTAAGCCAAAGTTATTTATTCCCACATGTTTAAATAAAAACCCCCCTTATAACCCCTTTGGCTAAGTATTCTATATATATAAATATCCTGCCCCCTATGGTAGTTAAGTCGTCTCGATTTAATTAACCATATAATAAAAAAGATATGAAAAACCTTTAAACATATGTTCTATGTGTTTTAAACAAAAAATATCGAAGTTTAATTTAAACTAAACTTCTAAACCCATTCCCTTGTATATTTCCCTTCTCCGACCCCCTAACCTTGGTTAAAATCTTGTTTAACCTTCCCGCTCACCCTTTCCATTGGAAAAAGCCACTTTTATATATAAATCCCATCAAAAGGCTTGTTCCCATCGGGATTCAATCTAGACCCTTCGATCCCCAAATCCCTTTTGATCCAACGAATAAAAATCAAAGCGAGTGATCAATACATTTTTACTCCTCCCCATCGCGCTATTTTTAACCTTCAGATTTTCTTTTACTCTCAAGATCTACAGCCTATATTGAACCCGATAATTGACTTTTCCCCGCACTTTCACTTTTAATCCCGATCGTTCGGTCCCCAAAGCCAAATCTGACGACGATAACGCATTTTCGCGCTCACAAAGTAATCGATGGATGTTTTGTAAAAGTCGCGCAAAATGGGTGGTTTATCCAAACCACCTCGCGTCGACGTGTCACGATTATATTGCATCGTGTTCAAAAAGCATATTACCACTTACCACCATTGAGCCACGCGAATACCACCACCGGTATTCCAAAACCACTCCCGCTTAACCTTTGTTTAATGTAACTTAACTATAGTTTATACTATGGTTTAATACGTTAAAGTCTAATGTTTTCATAAATTTTCACCTATTCGCGCTTTAAACTTGTGAAACCTTCGCATAGCCTATTTTCGTATAATTTTCACCATTGTCCGCCATTACACCCTGAGAGCCTGTGCAGAGCCCTTTTCACCATTTTCAAACCTAACAGTGCCATTTTCGAGCCAGTTGCCATTTTAAGAGCCATTTCCTCTGAAATTCGTCCTCAGAGAATCTCCACGACTTTTTCCAACTGAATACAACTAAATTGAAGACTGTTACAGACCAAAAAAACCTGTCTTCGACTGTGAACCTTTTTAAAGCCAATTTCCTCAATTTTCACAGTTTAGAGATTAAAATTAAGGATTTGAACAACTAAAACCTCTGAATTACCTTGATATTCCCTGTTTTCAATCAAGCCAATTTAGAAAACCTAATTGAGCAAAAAATGCTAAAAATAAAGTCATCCTTTGCCTACATTACTCAGTTTCATCTCTGTTAAAGTGAATAACTCCTGCAAACAATCTAATCTTGCAGTAGTTCCCCAAAATGCCTAAAAAATAGAGTTAAACCTTCACAGACTGATCTCATTCCACAGGTCTTTCAAAAAGCCTACAATCACCTCCCTGCAGACCTAGATTTCATTAACAAATTGTTTGATTTTTGCAGGTTACTATCAGAATATGGATTTGGACCAACAGTTTCAATACTAGTTGACAAAATTGTTTGCTCCAAATTCTCAGATTTTAACTCAATATCTTCATTCAAAAAATAGTTTGTATACAAAGTCAGAAAGAGATTAGAATGATGAAATGTGCACAGTGAATGGTAAAAGTGAAATGAGAATTTACAGGGATAGTAAAAGCATAACAGTTAAAGAGTATCAGTGGTTAAAGTGTATCAGGTAAAAGTCAGAGTGAAAGTTAAAATGAAGTTATAGAGCAATCAAAGGTAAACAGTAAAAGTAAATACAGAAGCAGTAAAATGGTAAAAATAAATGAAAATACTTTCACCAACATTGAATTTTTTCTAAAGTGAAAGTAAAACAGTCAAAAGAACAAAAAAGTGAAAAGATGAAAAACACAACAAGAAGGAACATTTTTGCAGAAATTTCATGTTTTAGTCATTGTTTTGCAGAAACTATTGTGATCAATCCAAGATGAATTTTGAAAAACTGAAGGAGGTTTATGTTCTTAAGAGGACCATCTACAAAAACCTCTCTCACTTTTCTAACAGCTATTATGGTTTTGGAAATATTAAACAATGTTGGAAAGCACTTTTTGCAGAAAATTCTAGTTAAGTCATCATTTTGCGGAGAGTATTGTGGCAAATCCGAAATACATCATACAAAACTGAAGGATTTTTTTGTTCCTAAGAGACCCATCTACAAAAACCTATCTCACGTTTTTCACAGTGATTTCAGAATCAGAGATACATGCACATCTTTACAGGATATTTTTCAGACTCTGTAAAACTCTGTTTTACACATATTGTTATAGAGCCTATTGTGCACACCTGGAGAGGTATTTTAGGAAAATGAAAGAGGTTTATCTAAAAAACATTTTAATACACAATAAACTCTTTCAATTTTTACATATCTATTACGGATTGAGAAATAAAAAGATATCATTCGACCCCAAGTTTGCAGAATTGTTGGAGCAGAATGCACAAAGAAAGGAAGCAGTTAGTGACTTGGATGCCTCATCATCAACTAAGAGTTGGATCAAATTCGAATTCTCCTCTTTTTCATCACCTATCCATAAAAAATGGTGCCAAATATATGCATTATTTTGAGTGTCCTTTACTTAAGTTCTATTTATGTAAAACAGTTGAAGAGATTTGTGAACTAATCTTGATATTTTTTCAAGATATTTTAGTTTAGAATTTGTATAAATACTTCACTCTTGGAAGTATTTTGTGTGGAATAAAATAATCAAGATTACTATAGACTTTTTGTTGAAACATTGGGATTTTATGTGAGTTAAGTTGAAGCAGCAGGCTGGAAACTGAAGCGAATAGACATCATAGCTAAGGATTCTCGTGGTGACAAGATAAGTCTCGTCTTTTTCCTGTTTTCAATGTTTTCCTTTAAAAAGTTTACATTCATTCATATATTGTGTTTCTATTCTATAATGATCAACTAAGGAGAAATTAAACAGGATTAGTGATAATAAGCTCCCTGTTTTAAACTAGTTGGCATTTTAATGTTTTCTGCTTGATAACCGGACCATAGAATTCTTAATTGCTCTAGGTCCCAGTTTGATCCCCTCCTTCAATCTTCTTATCTGTGATCTAAGGATTCTTAATTTCCCTTAGTCCAGACTTCACCCACTTCATCAAAATATCCTTTTAAAACCCTTGGAAGGTCATCTATCTTGCCCTTAGCATATTTTCATCTTTTGGCCTAGGTTTTCTAGTCTTGTTTGCTATAATTTGACTCCATTGCCCAATGGTTAGGTAGATATTTCTATGGTTTCCCTTGTAGTCCTTTATTCCCACCAACCTTTTCAAAAAATCAAACCCAACTGCACAATCATAGCTAGCCTAATATCTGTTACCTAAACAAAGCTAAATCATATGGAGAGATCCCTCTCTGGAACTCAGGAAGGCTAGATCCTGAATTCTAAAAGTGGTTCTTGGTTACCTCTAGTAAGTTACAAAGTTTTAAATATTTCTGATAGAAAATTTACTAGAGTGATAACATATTGGCGACTCCACTGGGGAAGACTAACCTTTTTCTTCAGAAATATTTTACAGGTTTAGATCTGATCTATGATGGTAGACAGTGATCAGACACACAAAGGTTAAAATCATCCACCTGGCGACTCCAAATCCATTTCACAATCAAGACTCCACTGGAGGAATGAACCTGGAAGAACAATATGGAAAGATCAGGCTTTCAACTTGGATCTTAATCCAAGACATTATGTTATTTCACATTAAGAACGGTTTTCAATATGTATTGTATTTTATATAAGGATCTAACTTGGTTTTACAGATATCATAGCCTTTCATTATGGCTGATTTTCAAGATGATCCAAGAATAAAACGAAGATATGCTCCCATGAGCAGAGATCACATACCTGGATTTCCACACAAACTACCAAAGGTAAATTGGAGTGAAAATCTGCCTATGTTTCAAGATGAGAACATTGATGATCCTTTACTACATCTCATTAAATTTCATATACACTCATCAATATTGAAGGGTGATTGGCATGAGGATTGCCTCATGAAAATATTCATGGTAACCTTAAAAGGAAAAGCAAGGGAATGGTATGAAGCTCTCAAACCTACTAGTTTATTTTCTTTAAAAGATTTTCATAAGGTATTTTATGAGCATTACAAAGAAGATTTTCCATCTTTATCATTAGCTGAAAATTGTTGTGATGAAGCTAAAGATCTTATACATTACCTGAAAAATATTGATGAAGATTTTGGAAATTGGTTTCCTGAATATTTATTAGAAAAAATCCAGAACTTTCATTCTCAAGTTAAATGTCATAATAATCAAGAGGAGTTAAACAAAGATGAAATAGATCAAGAGATGAATCAAGATCCACAAAACCCCTCTGTATTAACAAATGATGTTTCATTTAATGTTTTGAATGGAGTTAAAGAAAATATTCAACCTCATGATTAATTTTTAGATAAGAGAAAAAACAATTGTTATTCAAATCTAAGAATTCAGAGATTCTCACCCCCCTCACCGAAGAAGAAATCAATTTGCTTCTAAACATGCAACCATCCTCAAAATATTTACATAATGAAGAAATTGTTTCTACTTCTTCTAATGTTGATGAATGTACAAAGGTTTTTATCCATGAAGGGACAGAAGATCAAGTTGATGCTCATGTTATTCTACCTTCCCAAAAAGGCCCATTGCTTGATATCATGCCTATTGAACAAAACAATGATTTTCAAACAGAATGCAACCAATCTAATCAAGATATATTAGGATTGTTGGAAGAAAAATCTGCTGATCCATTGTTTATAATTGATGACATTCCTTCTTCTGAAGATTTGCCTAAATATGATCAGTATGATGATAATTATGTTCTCCCAATTCAAGATAATTTCCCAGAACAATCACTAGCTATTTTGAGGGATGAGATATTAGAACTTCAGCTTGATGAGGATTTTCTAAGAGCTTTCTTTCTTCTTTTGAAATCAAGAAAATATTCTCCTAAACTGAAAATATGTGTTCTCGAGATAATTTCTAAAAATTATGAAAATGAAATCAAAATTTTGCATTCTCAAATTCAGTCATACAATTTCCGAAATCCTAAAGAATTCTTTGAAAATCTTCCTTCTCCAAAGCAAGAAGAAATTATAATATCTTTTGACTTGCATATTGAAGATGATTATTCTTTCAAACACAATACTGAAGAAATAGTTTCATGGTCTAATATTCATAATTCAACTAAACAATTAGTCATTGAAAGCCTAGAAGTAAATAACATACATCATGCTTTTATTGATCCTATATTAGATTATATGGAGAATATTTTTAGCCCAAATCTGCAAACATGTTTTCTATATAAAGATCAAATACATCAAAAGTGGCCTTTACACATCATATCATTTATTATAAAGGCACATGATCATAATATACTTCCAATTTTGGTCACAAGCAATCAAGTTATCCATTTATTTTTACAGCTACTTGATTGGCTTCATTGGCATTTTTGTATTACATGATTCAATAAGATTTTAGTAGATTAGAGTAGGTAGATGAGTGCTAATAAGCTCATAAGTTTGAGCATATTTTTTTTAGTTTTTAATTTTCAGCTAGTTTTTCATTAAGATTTAAAGCCAAGGATGAGGTCCTAAAGATGTTTAAGATCTATAAGTTGGTTTGAAAATTGTTGTGTGTTGTTTTAGTTTCAGATCAGAATTCAGTTTGCAAAAGACAGAAGACACTTACTAAGATCATCAAAGGTCAAAGATAAAGGCTACTGATCTCAGAGTTCTTGGCATTTCACAAGGAAAAGCCATCCCCAAGTGAAGCCGATGTTAGCAACCTATAATATAGGGGTCATAATTTTGACTTGACTATTGATAATCTTGTAAATCTGTACATACTTTTCCTTCTGCAAGTTGTATTCACATATTTCGTAAAAAATAAAAAAAAAAATCAAAAAGAGGGTAAAAAGTTCTAAAAGAATAATAAAAGGACTTAGAAAAAATAAAAGACCCAAAAAGAAAAAATGAAAGTGTGCAAGCACACATGCCACTAATTTTTACTTTTTGACTATGGCAGAGTGTCAATAAATGCCATAGCCCATGATGAGTTAAACAATTTAATCTTAACTTGTCATTTTTCAATTTTCCTTGTTATAGATAGAGAATAATGAGTTGTCATACAGTTTAATCATGACAATTCAGTAGTTAGGTAGAGAAATAAAGTGAATCCAACAGTTTAATCTGGATTCATGGATGAAATAAGTGTAGAATTAGATAGTTTTACTTGCTTTCAGAAAGAATAAATGTTGTGAAGGTTGCTAGCTTAAATGTACCTTACTGCAAAGGAAGAAAAAATGTTAGCATGGTAAGTTGGGTAGGTAGAAGAAGGTGAGAAATCTCAATGTAAATATCATTCACCTGGGCTACAAAATAACAAACTTCCCCTTCCCATAGTCATGAAACATTCTAAACTATCAGTCAGAAAGGCTCAAGGCATTTCCTTGACTTTTGTTGGGACCGAACACAAGGCTCTATGACTGATCAGTTGAAAGTGTAAAATGTCTATATTAATCTCTAAAATCACATCATTTACCATTCATGCATTCATTCCCCTTAATAATCCTAAGTAAAACTCCATTTTTACTTAAAGGCATTTGTAATTCATATTTAGCTAACTTCCTACATCATTTAAACACATTAAGCCCTCAAAATAACATTACATCATAAGTTAAGTGATAATATCAATGCAAATTATCTTTAAAACCTCACTTTACTTGTTATAAATATGTGTTTTGAGTATACCATGCCCTATTTTCATATTAACTTTAACTTATATATTAACTCCCTATACAAATAACCTTTTCCTATTTTATAACTCCTTTTTATATAATAAACCCAAAAACCCACTTAATATAACTTAAGACAAAGTTATTTATTCCCACATGTTTAAATAAAAACCCCCCTTATAACCCCTTTGGCTAAGTATTCTATATATATAAATATCTCGCCCCCTATGGTAGTTAAGTCATCTCGATTTAATTAACCATATAATAAAAAAGATATGAAAAACCTTTAAACATATGTTCTATATGTTTTAAACAAAAAAATATCAAAGTTTAATTTAAACTAAACTTCTAAACTCATTCCCTTGTATATTTCCCTTCCCCGACCCCCTAACCTTGGTTAAAATCTTGATTAACCTTCCCGATCACCCTTTCCATTGGAAAAAGCCACTTTTTAATATAAATCCCATCAAAAGGCTTGTTCCCATCGAGATTCAATCTAGACCCTTCGATCCCCAAATCCCTTTTGATCCAATGAATGAAAATCAAAGTGACTGATCAATACATTTTTACTCCCCCCCCATCGCGTTATTTTTAACCGTCAGATTTTCTTTTACTCCCAAGATCTACGGCCTATATTGAACCCGATAATTGACTTTTCCCCGCACTTTCCCTTTTAATCCCGATCGTTCGCTCCCCAAAGCCAGATCCGACGGCGATAACGCATTTTCGCGCTCACAAAGTAATCAATGGATGTTTTGTAAAAGTCGCGTGAAATGGGTGGTTTATCCAAACCACCCCACGTCGACGTGTCACGATTCTATTGCATCGCGTTCGAAAAGCATATTACCGCTTACCACCGTTGAGCCACGCGAATACCACCGTCGGTATTCCAAAACCACTCCCGCTTAACCTTTGTTTAATGTAACTTAACTATAGTTTATACTATGGTTTAATACGTTAAAGTCTAATGTTTTCATAATTTTTCACCTATTTGCGCTTTAAACTTGTGAAACCTTCGCAGAGCCTATTTTCATCTAATTTTCACCATTGTGCGCCATTACACCCTGAGAGCCTGTGTAGCGCCCTTTTCACCATTTTCAAACCTAACAGCGCCATTTTTGAGCCAGTTGCCATTTTAAGAGCCATTTCCTCTAAAATTCGTCCTCAGAGAATCTCCACGACTTTTTCCAACTGAATACAACTGAATTGAAGATTGTTACAGACCAAAAAGCCCTATCTTCGACTGTGAACCTTTTTAAAGCCAATTTCCTCAATTTTCACGGTTTAGAGATTAAAATCAAGGATCTGAACAAATAAAACCTCTGAATTACCTTGATATTCCCTGTTTTCAATGAAACTAATTCAGAAAACCTAATTGAGCAAAAAATGCCAAAAATAAAGCCATCCTTTGCCTACATTACTCAGTTTCATCTCTGTTAAAGTGAATAACTCCTGCAAACAGTCTAATCTTGCAGTAGTTCCCCAAAATGCCTAAAAAATAGAGTTAAACCTTTACAGACTAATCTCATTCCACAGGTTTTTCAAAAAGCCTAAAATCACCTCCCTGTAGACCTAGATTTCATTAACAAATTGTTTGATTTTTGCAGGTTACTATCAGAATATGGATTTGGACCAAAAGTTTCAATACTAGTTGACAAAATTGTTTGCTCCAAATTCTCAGATTTTAACTCAATATCTTCATTCAACAAATAGTTTGTATCACTAGAAAATTTGGCCCAATTTCTGACGGCAACTTCGTCGCTATTTCGACACATAGTCGTCGCAAGAGCGACAGTTCGAGGATGAAAAAAACGTGGTTCGTCATAACGTCGCAATTCCAACACCTTGACAAAGTGTCGCAATACCGACACCTTTTCTGTCGCTTCCAAACAAGCGTCGTTCTTCGGACGTTTACCAAAATGTGGCTCTTCCGACGTTTGTGAAGTGTCGCAATTCCGATGAAATGTGGTTCGACGTTTTGAATTTCGCTCTTCCGACGTCTTTATATTGTCGCTCTTCCGATGTTTCCAAACTACATCACAATTAAGCCTTGGTACAAAGTATCAGGCGACGCATTGCAAAGTGTACAGAGACCAACACCTTCCAAAAGCGTGTAATACGAGTGCCAAGACAAGCATGTAGTGAGCGAAATGTGGTCCGACGTTTTGAACGTCGCTCTTCTGACGTCTTTATACTATCGCTCTTCTAACATTTCTAAACTGTCACAATTCTGACGCCGTACAAAAGTGTCGCAAGACCGACGGTTTCCAAAAGCGTCCACGCTTTCCAAATGTGTCGCAATACCGACGCCAAGAGGAACTGTCGCAATATCGACAGACGTCGCAAGACTGACGAAAGTGGAAATCATTCAAAATGTCGGAAGATTGACGCTTTCGAAGTGTTGGTATACCAACGATGGGTTCAATTTCTAAAAAAAAAATGAAACTTTAAAACAGGACAGTAAATCTCCAATATTTGTTATGAATTGTGGGCGTTCCAATTGTTATGAACATAATTCAACCGTGAAATATTAATACCTCCATTGAACCTTAGTTAGGACAAAAATAGTCGACGTATATACGCATGGGGCCTAGCACTAGCGGCCTTTCCACATCCAACGGTGGATAATACATCGCTCTGGCCTTGACGATCCAACGATCCAACTGGATATCGCACGATTTAGTTGCACGATCGTTAACTCGTGGTGAGAGTGGGTTTTCAAAACCGATCAAGGCCACGTGTCGGCCTATGAAATTGATCGCGTCCAAATGGGGAATACCGCTTACCGTACAAAGGCGGTGCGATATGCCAGAAACCCGTCTTTACTGTGCGGTCCTCAAGGTTCCAACTACTCTTACTCTAGGTTCCGTCCGCTTACCAACACCTTACTGCCATTGAACTCTGCCTCGTTGTTCATCCTTCGCGCGGCCATACCAAACGAACTCGGGTACGACCATTTCGAGGAGACACGACGCATTACATATGCCACGGTTTATGTCTTATGGTTCTGACAAGGTTAGTATCAACTCTGCAAATCGATACACCGATCCTTGGTTCATTCAATCGCCTACACATTCACAACACTCATTACGAGGTTTTACCTAGCTCACGGAGGTTCGAGCACAGCATCTCCTTGCTCTACCACAGGCGCACGGGAATGTCATTAACCTAATTCACCCTATGTTCACACAACTGATTATAGAGAAATTCCCCAACTGTTTGACATAGTTATCTATGGAATTCACCAATGCTCATAAGTCCTGAGTCATTAGCTCGTGTTCCACCGAGAACTCAACCAGTCTATATGCACATAACCTCATCACAGGGTTTCTTAATTACCACGAGATTTCAATTATCTTTCACCAGGATGCGTACATATATTCACACACAGAAAACTTACTCAATCAACGCACATATAATACTAACATATTCCTTATATAAATGAAATTTCTTACAGTCTCCTGGTCCTCGGCCAGATCTTCGATACAATGGCCTCCTCTTCCCTATGCAGCTCTATGCAGTTCTCTTTGTAGGTCTTTTGTGCAGGTCTATCGACTCTGTCACGGAGGTTTATTTTTATATCAATTACAATGAATCGATTTGAATTTCTCGATGACTCACAAACTCTTCAAATTCCTAACTCTGAGACTAACGCTCTGATAGACAAAGACAGACTCCTAGAATTAGCTTAACTTCTGAAACTGACTATCTCTTCAGGTGCCCATTAATCATTCGGGAAGTTACATTTTCTCTACAAATTAACTAAATTAGCTCAACTATGGATAATTTCATAGGGAAATAAAACATGAGACCCCCCTTTACATTTATTTATGTACAAAAGTTGTCTTGGGCCTAATGGCCCTGCATCAGATAACATAGTGAGGGGCTAAATTTCCAAAGCTTCCATGCATCTGTAACATCTTCGGAGCATTTTCATGTGGTTTAGTTACCCTTGTCACTCAAATTGATAGTAGATTAAACATGACTGATGTTTTCAGCGTAACAAGATCCATTTCAGGTTTCATTGGAAACATTATTTAGAAAACACAGTTTGTGCAATCAATCTTCATACCGAAGTAGCATATATTCAGTTTCACAATTACCTAATGTCATCATGTACTCAACAAGTCAATTTTTGCAGTGTCATACAACCTCAAGCCTCAAACATCTTTACAAGTGAGCATTTCAGGTCCGATTTAGAACAAACCTGTTAGATATTTTACTGAAATCAAGTTACATTCTAATGCTCATTTAATATAGAGATTAAGATTCTGAATCTATGATGTTACTATTGTTTCCAGTATTTTTATTGTACTTGTGCCATACCCAACTCCACTAATGGTAACAACAATGTTGAATCCTGATCAGTCTCCATCCATGGGATTTTAATGGCCCTTAGATGTGAGTTTCACATGCCAAATTGAATCATTTCATAGAATGACTCCACTGCATATTACTTCCTTTCAGCTATGGCTGAGTATCAATTTTACCAATTTGGCCAACACTTGAATATAATCCTAATTACATCAAATTTCAAAATTTGAGTCTAACCCTAAGTGCATAAAATTCTGCAAAACCCACTTACGCAACACAATCTAGGAGGGGTTAACATGCCTATGAAGTATTTAAACATTGTTGAGGGCTAAGAATAGTTGGACTTTTCCAACTAACCAAACTCACTTTTGACCACTTTTAGTAACTTTATCCTGTAGATGCTCTCATAAAAAGAAAGCAGGTGGTCCAATAAAAGGAAGGGGGCTGGTTGCGTGTTTCATTCCCTTTTTTTTGTCAGCTGAAAGCTTTCCAAGAAGAATAAATCTACTGAAGCATGAAACTGATTTTGTTGCTACCCCAACTACCACTGATATACATCACAATGTGTCATAGTTTACTGTAAGCCTCTATTGAGAGTGGGCAGCACTAAATCCAAGTAACTCCCCTCATCCCTTAAAAGATACCTCTAAATATAACTAGAAATTTCAAATAGTTTGTAAAGGAAAATTACAAAGATATAACAAATTTGTGTTGAGCCAAAAACCTGTGCATTCACAACAAAACTGGGATGGATAAAACTTAAAAACAATTATGGACTTTGACAAAAAATCATCTTATGCATACAAAATGAAAGAAGCATTGGCATAATACTATGTTTAAAAATTTAAGAACAGGCAGAGTGAGTCTCCGGGCAACACAGTTTCATGTGGAGACCCTAGATCCTTGTACCCACAATATCTAGTGACTTATAAAATGATTGCCAAAACAATGCCTTTGCTATGCATGTAAGAACACCACTTGTATAATGAGGGAGATGTAATATTGTTTGAGAAGCAGATTTATACAGAGTGATCCAAGATTGTGTATTTATGGAAGATACAACTGATTTTGGCATGAAACATGTATCCAAGATTTCAATGTGCCTTATTTCAGAGCCCATTGATGATTTACTATGAAACCTAAACTTTCAAAACAAACACATTGAAATCACAAGATCTTCATCACGAATATCATAAATATTAACTATCTTTTGGGCACTTGCAATAGATACCATAAGAGGCCCACATGGCCTGTATCACCAATGTTGATTCTCTGGCACAACATTTACAAAGCCAAAATTTCTCCTCGAGACAGCCCTCTCTGCCAAAACTGGAGAGAAGGTACTGGACGTTGAAGTGAAGACCTCTGATTCAATATGGAATGCCATAAATTCTTTATTATAAAAGTCCCATGAACAGAAACCTGAGTCCAATGTACAACCTGCAGATGCTGCCACAACATATTTACCAGAGCGACCATCTGAACCAGCTACTCTGATCAACCAGCAATCACCCCACATGTTTGGGGTAAGCCCATATGGAGCTTTATATTCAGCCTTCTCCTGGAGATTGGAAAAAAACAATACTGAGTATTACTCATACATCAACTGCCCTTTATGTTAAGGGAAAATTTAAAGAGTGCATAAATATTCTTGAAATACCAATCATAGTTTCTAGAAAATTTCAACAGTTTTTGAAATGAACTACATCCTATTTAAAATACATCAAATATTTAGGCAAATCATTTTTTTAAATAGAAATTGGTGAATTTTATTTCAAATATATAAATTTAAACCATGAGAATAATATAACCCCTAGGATTTTCCCTATTTCTAATAGAAAATCCCAAAATGTATAAATTATAACACCCATAAACCCCAAAATTAAGTACAATAATTAAAACCTCCACACCTTTGAATTTTCTATATCGTGAAAAGAGCAGCATTCATCATCATGGGAAATCAAAACCGATTCTCCTTTTGATACAAACCAGCCTGCAATAGATTTCTTATGGCTGAGTTGATTCAATCGATCACAGGAAACCTCTTCAGTTTCTTCAATATTTCCAAAATGCTCTGGCTTGTTTTCTTGATCATCATCAAAGTCCATATTTTCATCACATTGAATTAGTTGGGGTTCATTACGATCAGGTCCAATGCCTATTTCAGAGCTCCGGACATCTAATCCAATATTGGAACTGCCATACCCATTCCCATTAGAGATTGTAAATCTTGCTTCTGGCTTTAATTCAGTAATTTCAAGAGCACTAGAACTGGATTCAGTTGATTTAGACTTGGTATAGTTGTCCTCTGATTTGTATTCCGATACAACACTATACTTGTGCTTCAACGCAAACAAAAATTTTGCAGAAATGGGATCTTCATCTATGGGGCTTATGGATCTGCCCTCAAAAACATCCCGAATATCTGATTCATTTTCATTCAACTGATCATGCAAATCCACCCTCGTCTTCAGCACAACAAGCTGAACTGAAGACCGGTTTTTCAGCAATTTATGGTGGGGGTAAAGCCTGTCTTCCAGATCTTGACTATTTAAGTGTTTAATTGGTTTTTTCAGAGACCTGACCATAGAATCAAATGAATCCTCCGAATCCTGTGAAATAATAAACAATAGTAAGGCCATTATTTATTGGTTTGAAATAATAAACAACATGCCACAAACCCACATAATTAGTAAATTATTTAAAGACAATAATTCCTACATATTAAAATATAAAGTTATAACATAACAGCTCATACTCGAACATAACATCTGTATCAATATTCTTCTTTTGTATCTTCTTGATCTTCATCCAATTGATCGACATCTATATCAACATCTGATTCAGAAACAGTGTTGAAATGATCAACCATGTCATCATCATCATCAATTATGTCATTTTCAATAATATTCTCATCGACATCATCATCAATAATTGTTGCCTCATCTCCTATGCCTGGTTCATCTTCTAAGATATGTTCTTCGTCTGTCAATGCATCTTCCTGCTCATCTGCCACTACATCATCTTCTTCTTGATCAATATCATCTTCTTCCTCTACAGTATACTCTACTGGCCTTCCTCTTGGATCATATCTAATAGCAAATGACCATTCGTTCTCACCTGGAACCTCTGAGTAAAAGCCTTTCTCGCATTGGCTTGGAAAAACATAGCGATTTTTTCCTGCTTCAAACTGCGATTTTTTAACCATTGGAAATCCATTGTCATGTTGAATAAGTGTTCTATCATCATCACATACATTCATTCGTAGCCTATACCATTTGACGTCAAACAAAACTATTTTGAAGGAATTAAAGTCACACTCAACTATATCATCTAAGAACCCATAATATCTATTTTCAGATTCTCAAGGATGTCTGTCACTCCTGGAAGAAACATTAGTGACTTGGAATACTATAGTTATCCCACTATCAGAAGTTTTCCTATTATCATCCAACTGTTTAACACGAAATTTACAACCATTGCACCACATAGCCTTGTGGTGTTTCAACTGCAATATGCCAAACATGAAAAATATGCATTCTCAATTAATAATTAATCATATAATTTACACATCATGAAAATTAACTGAAAAATCAAACTTGTTGTCACATTATAAATATAGTATAAAATAAGTAATGAATAAAATAGGTGAATTAATTGCTTACCTTTCTATCTTTCAAACCATATGCTAAATTGATTTCCCTGTCCGTAACGTTTCCATCTCCACTACGATACGCTTCTCTAATCAATTCAAATAGTAGTTGCCATGATAACCTACCATTGTTACGTGCTTTACATGTTTCAATCCATTCACTCATCCACTCAAGATTGTTTGCAATGTATAAAAGTAGTGCCTCATAATCTTGAGCACCTGAATAAAAAAACAATAATTCACCAATATTAATAAATATTACTTATAAACATGGTAAATTATATTAATTAATAAACTATGAAAGAATAAGACCTAAATGAATATAATGATCATATACATGATGTAAAAAAATGAAACATTATATGTATTATACATAATAAATCTTTTACCTCTCACTTTCTTCATTCTACCTTTTCCCAATAGGTGCTCCACTTCAAATTTTTTGATGGAGTTCACATCCCAAATGTAATCCACCGCCTTCATGGCTAGCGCAGCTAATATAGGAAGATAATGACTAATATACACCATGGATTCATATACCACATATCCCTCCACCATACAACCCTCAGGTCGTGCTCTTTGTCTAACCAAAGCCTTGAAGTATTTCAGGTGCCTCTCGACCATCCACATTGACCTTGTGTGTACTGGTCCACACATTTCAATCTCCTCAACTTGGTGTATCAAGTAGTGTTCTTGTGCATTGAAAAATTTTGGAGGTAGATACTTTTGCATTTCACACATTAGCCAAGGAATTTCTCTCTTCCAATACTTTATTTCATCTTGATGGATTTCTTTCAATGACAACCATATGCAAATCATTACGCAAGGTTATTTCAATGAAACATAATATATATTTCATTACAAGTAAATTAATACATCATTTCATCAAGTACGAAAAGAAATTGTAGCAATTAGATTTTGCGTATAAATCAAAACTACTTACCTCATGTATTTACTAAGACCATATATAACTTTTTTGACATTGTTGTCGAAGTCGTTTGGGAGAGATACAGGTAGAACATACTATAACAATAAAAAATGAATCGTTATTGGTTTCCAAATTAAACAGAAAAAGGAAAATTTAAAATATGTATTCAAGCAATAACATACAAAAACGTATACCAAAAAAATTACCTTAACAAAGGTATGCCAATCATGTGTTTTCACCCCACTGAAGTCACCTTTCTTAGTTAAGATATTATTTATGTTTGAAGCAAAACCTGTTGGAAATTTAATTCTTCTAATGACCTCTTTTACATCATTGCTTTGTTGTTCTGTTAATAACCATGGAATATTATTATAATTTCGACCTCCATTGTTATTTGATCTGTCGATCACACTTTTCATTGCATGATTCGATTTCTCAATGTCGGCACAAATTTTGTCAATTTTATCTCTATCATGTGCACCATCTATGGTTCGCCATAACATTTCTGTCACATTCTTCCCGACATGCATTGTATCAAACAAATGAGCTATTTTTAGGTCCTCATAGTAGGGAAACCTCGCGAATTGAGAAGGATAACATTTCATTCTAGGTAGAAGTACAATATTAGTACCTTCACCGCGACGATGACCTTGATATTATTGAATAAAATAAATCAGAACAATATTAATTATAAAATACAATAAAATAAATTCATTAGTTAAAACGAAAATTCCAAACATTACATAAACAAATAATATATATATATACACACAAATTATGTACCAGCTGCTTGACGATTATTAATTATGTTATATTCCAACATCCACAACTAAGGTGTCATTCTTCGTGGTTTTAATCCAGTTTCTTCTTTATCATTGAAAAGATGTTTTTCAGTAGTATGATACTTATGGTTCCTAGGGAGGAAGTGCCTAAACTCATCAAACACCATCTTTCTTAACTCTGACGAATGACGATACTTCATCTTAGGGCCACAAACTGGACATGCAAATCTACCCTTTGTTTGAAGACCTGCAATAGATGGATCAATAACAATTAATATACTATGAGATCATTTTTAAAACATGCAATATGGCATATCTAATTTAGATAATTATGTATTATATTAAAGTGCAACGAAATATTACATACCACAAACATGTGTTAGTCCTGGGGCATCATGAATTGTCCATACAAGTATTCCACGACATTGAAATCTCTTCTGCTTGATTGGTTTAGTGATGTCATACATAATGATGCCATGCCATAATTGTATTAGCTCATCGATAAGAGGCTCAATATATACATTCATATCTTTGACCTGGTACTTACCTAATTGTTCAAAATTACGGTACATAATAATTACTACCATGATATATGTATATATAAGTAAGTAAATAAATAAAATATATATTTATGCAAACAACGAGAGAAATGAAAATTTTACATTCAAAAAAATAATGTATCAAATACCTGGAATAATCATAGTCAACATTATGTGCTCCCTCTTTATTGACATCCAAGGAGGAATGTTATTGTTGATAACGAAAATAGGCCACACTAAGTAAGTAGATCTAAGCTCTCCAAATGGATTAACACCATCAGCTGCCAATGAAAGCCTGACATTACGAGGTTCATTTTTAAAATCTACATATTTTTCCTCGATTTCTCTAAATGCAGAACCATCTGCAGGCATTCAAAGAACACCATATCCACTTCTATTCTTTGAAATAAATTGTGCTATGTTGTTACACCTAAACATTCGCTGCAAACGTGGAATTATGGGAATATGACGAAGAACCTTTCGAGGCATCTTTTTGGTTAGTTGATATGTTTGATATCTACTAGTACCACATTTCAGACATTATGTTTTCAACGCATGTTCTCCGTAACATATAATATGATCTTTAGGACATGCATCTATAGTGCTATATTCCATTCAAAAGTTTTTCATAATAGCACATAGATCTCGATATGTTCGAGGTAAAGTATTTGGCGATGGTAACAAATATTCACCCAACAATCTACAACATAAACAAAAAGTAGTGTCTTGTAAAGATTATTAATCATATATATATATATATATATATATATATATATATATCATAGTTATTAAAACTGGACCAGTGGAGCTAATGAACCGGGTTTTGAACTGAAACCGGTCTAACCGGTAGCGGTCAGATCTCAATGAACCGGTTTTAAAAAAATTACATTAAATAATTATTTTTTAATTAAAAAAAAAAAACTATTTTTAAGATTTGCAACCATGATTCCAAGCCAATAGAGACAAAATATGAAAATTTTGCTCATTTATATACCATGCAAAGGTGAATATATCAAAATGGCACCAAATGCAATACATATCATCGAAAAATACATAAGCAAACTTTTTGAAGTAATGTATCGGGTTTCTCTTATATTATTCACTGTGTTTTATTGCTGAGTTAATATTATAATATACAATCTGTCCCTGCTCAGATCTGTTGTCAATTCATTGTATCAGCCTTAAAGACAATTCTGGGTTCAGTATATATATATATATATATATATATATATATATCAGACCAGCATTTTGAAGATCTTGTATTCTTCATTATCTATGTTTTCTTGGCAATAAATTTCTAGAAAAACATCTACAACACTTAGAGGTATTGAATTGGTTTATGAAACCCACTATTAGTGATATTTGTAACAAGTTGAGAGAGCATTACAACTTCAGCAGTCTGCTCACAATGTGTTTGACGAAATTTATCACTGAAAAGATTCATTAAAACCCAGAAAACTCAGTGGCCAGTTTAGTGCATTTCCAAGCCGGAATTTTCTAGTGGTCAATTTATTATTGCCAGTCACATTTTCATTAGGTTGTATGTTGTTGTCCCTTGAGTGGCGTCAGACCATTTGCATCAGTCTTGATGCCATGATCAAATTGCTTGTATGTTGTGTGAAAGGTTTTGTATTTATGTTGCTGCTATGTGTGAGCAGAGAGAGAGGGTCTGACAGTTCCTAGCTGAGTGTGAAATAAGGTTGCTGCTGATTGTTTTGAGAACAGAAATTGTCATCAAGTAAACTTGATGAGTCGCATGCTGCTAGGGATTTTATGCTAGCCAGCCTTGTATTTATCAGTCATCATGTGTATTGTTGCTACTATAAGGTGTTGTGTATGAGTTATTAGACAAGTTTGTTGCTAGTATAATAGAGGAATTTGCAGCTCATGGAGGAGACACTGAGGAATTTGCAACTCATGGAGGAGCACCTAACTGGCCGGTTAAGTACGGAACTGGCCGATTTATGCATAAACCGGCCGGTTCCGTACTTAACCAGTCGGTTAAGTACGGAACTGGTCGGTTTATGCATAAACCGGCCAGTTCCATACTTAACCAGCCGGTTAGGTCCGGTTAACCAGCCAAAACAGGTGAGAATAGGCTATTGACCGGGTTGCAAGGTCGGTTCCAACCGGCAGCCGTCCTGACCGGTCGGTTTTGATAACTATGAGATATATATATATATATGTGTGTGTGTGTGTGTGTGTGTGTGTGTGTGTGTGTGTAAGTTATTATTTTACACATTTATTACAACTAAAAAAAGGGAAAATAATCAACATTTACATATATGTGATCATATATACATATTGCATACCTTAGGAGTTGTGTCATACATCTGTTCAACAAATTATTCATAACCTTTAAGTTCACTAGCAACAATGTAGCAGAGAGAAGAGTTGCATTTGAGTGTTCAAAAATTCGTTCACTTGACCTTTTAATCAGAGGTACATCATAAATACCGTCACTATCTCCACCATCATCATCTGACTCACCATACAAGTCTTGGAGCATTTGATTTTTCCCATCATTAATGTGAACTGTCTCATTATTGTCATCATGATCTACCTCCATGGGATCATTAAATTTACCTTCATCATTCGCTTCATGTTCTTCACCTTGTACAACATCATTTCCAATACTAATATTTGCTGCAATATTCTCTTGTACTGGTGCAACATCATCTAATCTACTACTATTTAGCTGTGGAAGCTGGTTGATCATCTGCAAAAAGTTGGGGGGCAACTGCGCCTTTATGAAAATTACAAACATTAATCATTAAACATTAGTGCACATATAAAAAATATTAAAATAATATAAAATTTTACGATATAATCAAAATGAAGATAGATAATTAATTACCACGGGACGATAGTCATTCAATCCACCATCAATGTGCCTATATTTCCTACAATGCATTGTTGTTGTTGCTATTAAAACTCTAACATTATTTCTCATACAACATTTTTTGCAAGGGCAATAAACTCTACCATCACCCCTTTCACCCTTTTGAATTTTTTTTCCACCTCCAATGTTTTCTTCCATTGATGCAAATTATCCTATAAAGAAAACAATAAATCTCTCTCAATGGTGTAGAAAACCCAAGACTTTTTGAACTCAATGGGAGCTCAATATATAAGCAAAAAGAAAATAAAAGTGGGCATTTTACAAATTGTGAGCTTTTTACAAAATGTGGGTTTTTTACAAAATTGTGGGCTTTTTACAAATTGTAGGATTTTTACAAATTTTTTATATTTTTAATAAAATGTGGGCTTTTTACAAAATTGTGGGCTTTTTACAAAATTGTGGGCTTTTTACAAATTGTGGGCTTTTTACAAAATTGTGAGCTTTTTACAAAATTGTGGGCTTTTTACAAATTGTGGGCTTTTTTTATTCTTAATGCATTTTCTGTAGAATACTAAATAGATTTGTCCAAAATTTGAGATGCAAACTGTAGTCTCTACTACGTTTGGAAAATTGGAGGTTTATAAAAGATAAACTGCGAACAAAATTGTACCACTATGATAAGAAGTTGTCAGAAGCATTCCTTCTGCTTCACAAACGTGGAACTACCTTAAGAATGCTTATGGTTGATATAAATATTAGAGCATGGCAGTTAAATGTAGTAGTTATGCTAAAATACTGAATAACAGCTTGAGATTGCTCTTCAGATCCTGTACGAATGCACCAAATTAAAGTTGTACCATTACTAAAGATAAATGGCCAAAAATAGTCAATTTTGATATCGTGAAGTTGTCTTTCTCGGTAGCAAACTGGGGATAGGATGGAAAATATGAGAGAACTAAGTTCCAAGGACTAAAAAACCAAGGCCAACATAGTTATGCCTTGAATCAGAGACAAAACAAAGCTGCCCAAAAAAGTGTTTGAGAGCACCCATTGAAGCTCCTATATATAGCAGAGTCAACATTTTCCTATTGAACAAGTTTGTATAGTCAAAGCCATAGCAAGAGAAGATAGCCACGATCCTAAATGAGAACCAGAGCCAAAGCTAAGACAGATCCATGTTTAGCAGAAAAAGACAGCCATAGCAAAGGATTTGACCACAGAACTAGATCATGAGAGATAGCAAGATTCTTGCTTCCACTGTGGAAATGTAGAAACTGTACAAGGGCTTTGCTTCCAACAAATTTCATTGTGACAGTAATTGCTATGGTGTTGTAAGCACTCATTAGTAGAATCTTAAAGCCATTCTGGAATTCTTTTAACCTGGAGAGGGTTTTCTGTGGTTATAAATCCTCATGTTCAAATTCCATTGTGGATTGGTTGTGTTTGATATTATGTTTTTACTTTCCGCAGTTGAATTTTCGCACATAAAATTATCAGTCTAAAGTGGAGCAATTTTGCGATGTTTCTTTTGCTTCCTATTGTGAAGTATTTCGCTCAGAACTCTACTCGTTGTAACAGAGGTCTTGGGCATAGAACAGGGGACTTGGGTTTTTTGGAATCAAACTTCAAGTTAATATGCTCATCTGAAGAATGGCACAGTGAGCCTTAGCATGGAGTTGGGAGTACCAATTTGAAGTGCAGGTAGGGCATTGTACAATAGACCAGTTAGATTTCTGGACCCTAATACAAAAGTTTCTTCTTCTTTCAAAATGTGTTTCTCCTTTTCTGTAACCAATGTGGGTCCTGTTCTTGTTTCAATTGGGGATGGATGAGCATTTTTTATTGCTCCAGATGATCACACTCTGGGTAGCCCTGGAGGCTATTTGGGGGTGATGAGTCCAATAGGTCTCAATGAACTGTTGCCCTCGCCGGGGAATACTATTGCAGTGGAATTTGATACTATTTTGGATGTTGAATTCCACGATCCTAATGGAAACCAGTACCTTCAGCTCCAGTACCTGTTCACAAAATAGGGTGCCATAGTCATTCATGCGTGCAAAGAGGGTGAATTGCAGGCATTGCAATAGGAGGTGTTGTTGTTGTTGCATTGGCCACTAGATTGTTTGTCTGGTTCTGTTACAAGCGCAGAGTATTGAAAAGGACAAACAAATTTAGTTCAGATATTGTGAAATTGCCTCGGAAATTCACCTACAAAGAGCTCAGCAATGCTACGAAAGACTTTTTTTTAATGTGATTGATAATCGATAATTGCAAGCAAGGGTAATCCCCTTGTGAAACCCAAATTTCTGAGCATTTTCTAAAACCTGATGACGGAGTCATTGTAATGAACAAGTGCCTAGGTCCATATTACGTCCAAATCTACCAAGCACCAAGATCTATAAAAAAAAATCCACAGTATCTGCGAACTAAGAAGAAGAGGCAGAAAATGTGTTCTGCTTACCTGTTCGAATAGTGGTTGGGGTTTACCACGGAAAAAAATTGACAGAGCCCATGTACAATTTCGTATCATTGAAATTCTGGCAGTATCATTCAACTGGGCAAGCACCTGCCTCGGAGCTCCATGACTGAGGGCAAGATCCCTAAATGTTGCAGAGTCTCCAGCAATATTTCCCAAAGCCCAAACAACCTTACACGAACACCAGTTGAACTCAAAGTTGGGTAGTATTTTTTTAAATCAAATTCCAAAATTACAGACGTATAAAGATAGTTGGGAAGAATAATTTTATGCCTCTAAAATGAACGTGCTACCTGTTCTCGAAAATTATCATTCCCAGAGGTAAGAAGTTCCAAAAATATAGGTAGTGCCCCGTAATCAATCACAACCTTTGTATTCTCAGAGGCTCCAAAAAAACCCAAATAGGGTCAACCCTACTATAGGAGGAAGGGCCTGCAGTAAGAACTTACCATTTTGCAAGAACTGAGGGTGAATGCTGTTCTGCAAGAGCTGAGGGCGAATGCTGAGGGCAAATGTTGTTCTGCAAGAGCTGAGGGCGAATGCGCGCGTGATATCAGACGTTAATGTAGTTTTTTAAAAAATCATTTTTATGTAGTGCGCATTTTATTTTTACCATTTCAAATCATTTTTATTTACATTTGATTTTTTCATTTCTAATACAAGTGACAAACAAATTTCTACAAGAGGTTGAAATTTTTACTAGAATAGCCATGAAAGACTAATTAAAATGGATTAAAATGCAAGTGGAACTTCAAAATAAATGTAATTGAAGGTTTTCTCCACTAAATTTTTGCAAAAGTGCTTACATTATTTAAGTTATCTAGGATATTTTTTTGTATTACACAATCAAAATTAAATAATGAAATAGTTGGGTAGTCTTATTGTTTCAAATTAGGACACAATTTTCAAATGGTGATGAAGTTTCAAGTGATGATTAACTGACAATATTCTCCTTTCCTATCCTTGAAAAACTATACAAGGTTCCCTGTTGCCACATGAAACCCTAACTCATGTAGCAGCATAGGACCAATCCTCCATTTTGCCCGTCATAAGGCATTTTGCACATATTTGACGACTAGAATTTGCGGATTCCCGTTTTCCGTGAGGTGCTAGGAAGGATAGAAGACTTAATTTTAACGTTTGAAATTTTTTCAAAAACATTCTTACACCCTTTAATTTCCACTTACCAATAATTTTGCAACACTAGTCCTCTTCGCAATTGCAAGGCTGTACTCAAAAAGTAAGGAAAGTTACTTTTTGGCTCACTCAATGATCCAGGTGGATACTGGTGGCCACCCGCCTATTCCACTTGGGGCCCCACTATTGTCTCTTTTAGTTTTTTAGTTTCGGCACAACTTACTATTTTTAGCAGTTTTTCGAGTCCTGAACTTCCGGAGCCGTTTTGAGGCCCTAAACGACGTTTTTTGGGCATCGCGCCTCCAACGAATATCATTCCGTATCATTCTATTCCAAAATGATATTTGTAGCGAAATTTTTAGTCCTTGGATAGATCTTTCTAATGATGTAATCATGTGCGTCAAACGGAGATAGTATGCCAAAGTTACGTCCCTGGGAAGTTGAAACACCAATTTACCCAAACGGGGCCCATAGTTTTGGCGCTTCATCTCCTAGGGTTAGGTTTTTGGATGTTTAGGGTTCTCCATTTTTTCTCAATAATAAATAGGCCCTCGAGCCTCATTGTAACTCAGTTCAGAGGCCTGTAGCCGCCACATCTCTCCTCAGAGATAGCTACCAGCGCCCTAGCTAGTTTTATTTCCATTCTGTCTATAAGCAAATTTCAGTTCTTTGATATTAATAAAATGAAGTGTTATTTCCGCTGCATCTCTGTATTTATGGTTATGTGTTTATTCTGTTGCGTTCCTGCATAAATCCGGATCAGTGGTATCAGAGCGGTCTGCTTTTTCTTGATCCTTCTTTGTATGTCCCCAACGAGGTCGGGGTATAAGGAGCTAGGGCTTGATCTGGTGGAACCTTTGCAAGATCAGCCTCGCAAACCTCGACGGACGCCTATGGGGGAAGAAAGGAAAGATGAGGGAGCAGGTGATCCTATCAAAATATTTCTCAAGGAGGCCCTCAAAAAACAAAGGAACGCGATGATGGATAACTTTGCTCAGGTCCTTCAACGGCTGCCCACCGGCGGCGTGTCTGCATCCAGCAGCCTCTCTGGAGGTGCGAATCCTTTTAAGGTACAAGTAAATTTTGACATTCCCATATTTGAGGGTCAAATAGACGCAGATGCCGTAGATAGATGGTTGAATCTATTAGAAGGATATTTCTCTGTTCATGACTTTCCAGACCGGGAGAAGATTATTTTTGCACTCCTCAAAGCTACTCCCCATGTTAAGGACTGGTGGGAAACCTACTGTGAGAACAAGGACCAGACAGAACCCTCTCTGTTCTCGGCCGTACCAACTTGGAATTCTTTCCGAGACGCCGTCAAGGAACAATACTATCCCGTGGGGAGCTACGAGGACAAGTACATACAATGGACCACGCTGCGACAACAAAGGGATCAAGATGTGCACGAGCTGACGAATCTGTTCCATACCCTGCGCACAAAGTTGGGTATCAAAGATTCAGAGAAACATTTGGTGCTAAAGTATCGCAACTGTCTGCACAGATACATTCAGGAGGAAATGGAGTTCCTCGACATCTCCTCGTTTGGTACGACATACCGGTATGCTGCCAAGATTGAGCAGAAATTCAAACAGAAGAAGCGAGACTTTGGATCTGCGAATCAAAAGCAAGGGAAAGGTGCTTCCAAACCGCAGAACAAAGGACAGAGCCAAGGCATGGCGGCTAAAGACAACCCGTCGAAGCCACAAGAAAATAACAACACCGCAAAGCCAAAGAAGGACACGGGAAAGTGGTGTGAGTTCCATAAGAGCTCCACTCACAACACAAGTGAGTGTCGGGCCAAGCAGTCGCTAGTGGCCGAGATGAGGGCTTCTGAGTCAGATGCATAATCCGACTCCGAATCAGAACCTGAAAAGGGGAATGAAAAAGGGAAACAGATTATTGATGCGGAGCCCAACGCCACCGTTGCCACTACAAAGGTCCAGAAGGAGGAACCGGAAGATCCAGAGGAGGAGGAACGTCTCTTCCACTCCCAGATGTGGGTAAAGGGCTCCCCTGTACAGTTCATTGCCGACAATGGGAGCCAAAAGAACCTCATTTCAGCAGACGCCGTGAAGCGGTTGGGCTTGCCGACCACAGCTCACCCACATCCATACACCATCGAGTGGCTTCACCAAGGACGAGATCTCCGCGTCAGCCAGCAGTGCCGCCTTCCCTATAGCATCAAGCCCTTCACGGATGAGGTATTATGCGACGTTGCTCCTATTGATGTTTCTGATGTATTATTAGGACAACCATACTTGTGGAAGCGTCATGCGGTGTATGAGTCTCGGCCTCGTGCTGTTATTGTTACTTTAGGAAATAAGTTGTACAGGATACCAGAGGTACCACCTCCTGCCACTATCTCTTTGGTTACTGAAAAAAAATGTAGTAAGCTCGTTTCCCAAACTAGGAAATTCGTTTTCCTGATGATCCGCCCCCAGGGCAAGAAGAAGATTGTGGCCATGACCTCCAGACAAGGCTCCTCTACACAACAACAAAAAATGTATAAGGTTGTGGAGGAGTACGGGGACATTTTCACCTCACCCACAGGGGTTCCTCTACACTTTCAGGTCAAGCACCCGATTGATCTGACCCCAGGTGCGTCGCTACCCAACGGACCGATCTATCGACGCTCTGTTCTGGAGAACGATGAAATGAAGAGGCAGATTCAGGAGTTGCTGCAGAAGGGTCACATTCAAACTGATTTTAGCATTAATGATGACAATTTATATATTAATTGGTTTTTAAGAGTATTTGTATTATGTAGGAGCACTGCAAAGAAAAATCAAGACTTCATTTTCTGTTTTCCTTATTTTATTGGGCTGAACTGGAGAAAATTGAATATGAATAGTGAGTTAATTGTAAGATCAATGGGCCATGGCCATACATTAACATTGACCACAGTGGGGAAGTATAAAAGCATGGATATTCATGCAAGTATAGTTATTAATGTAAGATCAAAGTTAACTCTTAGCTTCACTAAAGAAATAGCAGGCAAAGATCTAGCATCAACTGAAACTCACGTGAAAAAGTAGATGAAAAATGTACAATCATCCAATGGAGAGGTAATCTATAAGTATCTAGTAAGACTCTTGGCTATGCCTTGAGACTAAACTAATTCTCAATATTTTTGAATAATCATCCATGGGAATTTAGTAGGAAAACCATAGTAAATCATTGTCCAATGGCCATGCAAAATTATATAAAAAATAATATTTGTTGGTTGTTTTTCAATAGGTGGACCATGATGGGACCATTGAGAAGGTGGGGGTGTTTTTTTAATCATGGAAGTGAGGTTTAGTAGATTGATAGTCAAGTTACCTTTCCCTATAAATTTTCTCAATCAAGTTATTCATTCATTGAACTTTGCTTCATTCCTACAGTTTTGATACACAATCCAATCCAGTTGAGTCTTGAGTGTTCATTGAGAATGGCATTCATAGGTTGTCAAGAAAGAGGTTATCATGCACATGCACTCTTCTTTTCTTGTTATCTTTGTAACTATGTTCAGCCTGAGTTCTATATTTTTAAATTATCATAATAGTTTGTGATTATTAGGATTTTATTTTGTCTTTTAAGAATTTTAATTTAATTATTATTAATCATTAAATTTAATATATAGATATATATATATATATATATATATAGTTATTATAGTTATTAAACTTTCAATAGAATTATTAAACTTTCAATGGTACATCAACTTTCATACATGAAAATATAGATACTGACAAATGGTACATCATGGCCTGATTAATTTCGCTCAACAATTTCAAATGGTATAACATTTAGTCAACAGTAATCATTAATTTCTGCACACAGAGACTAATTTCTCTGGAAGCCTGAGATTTATTTGGCTTGTTATTCTTATAACTACATAGACATAATTAATAGAGAGATTGAGGACAGAAAAAAATCTAGCGCTTAGTCTCCACTACTCAACATGATTTTGTGAGAAATAATACATAGATTGATTTCTCTGAGTGCCTTAGCGTTCTTTGGCTCATTTTTTTAATCACAACAACAATAAAAAATGCACTGAGGATTTTTTCTTAGTCCGATTATGCAATTTTTATAAGACAGATTATGCAATATTAATAATAAACATAAATTTATTGCAATTTAGGGAAACCTCGTTCATGTTTTTTTCTTTATATTGGAAGGTTACTTGATTTTTGAAGTAATTTTTAGTCGATCATAGCATATATTGAGGAAATATTAGTTTGACAAGAATCAGTTATTTCTCTTGAAACTTTAGGTATTAAAATTCCATGACACAGATATATCACACTCCAAAATCCAAAGAAAATGGAAGAGCGTTCAATTTTTTTAATCAAACTTTTATTGGTGAAGGGTTAATTTATTACGAGAATGTCATTAATGAAGTGCAAAATTTTAAATGTAACATTTATTGACTAGAAAAATAATGACCAAAACATCAAAAAAAATTGTGTGACGGGTAAAGAGAAATCCAAATTCCAACCCTGCCTGCCACTTGTTGGTGAGTGGAGGTTATTCACTTTTGGTGAGTGGAGGTTATTCACTTTTCATTTACAACTTACCAGGTTACTCATGTTACCAATATTTTCACATGGCTCACTTTTAGGTGACTACTTATTGTAATTCTTCTTTATAAAGAACAATTGGTAGATAATTGTATATATTATTTGAAATCTATAACAAATCTAGGCAACAAAATTACAACAAATAGAAAATTATGCAAAAAATTCACCAGGGCACTACTAATGTGTAGATACCCTATCATTTCTTAGATCCTCATAACTTACCAACACCTACTATATTGGTATACACATAATATGGCATTTACTTGAAGTATTTCATATGTATCTAGAAGTAAATAAGTTGTATGACAATTGTTATGGCAGATATAAGATGTGTATTATAGTTTATATTTCATTTTTTCTTAAGTAGCATGCATGTGCAGTCCATATAGTGACTACAATTACCAAATATATTTCAGTGAAGATGTGAAGATGATCTCTCATTAGGTCCTAATTACTTAAAGCATAATTAATTAGCTTTCCAAATGAATAAAATATGTTAACAAATTAGTAAAAACTAGGAAAACAAATCATGCTTTAAAAAAATATGGCACAATGAGTCACACTGAGATTTATTTAATTACTCATCAAGTGTCGCTACAACATATATATGATCACCATTACCATAGAAATGGGACATGTGACCATCATTTTGGTTTCGCCAATGACATTCTAGATCATGAGCATTTTTTAGGGTTGATTGTGTTGATTTTTTTAAAACAAATCATTTATACATTTTATGGAAATTATAGACACAATTTATAATCACATTACAAGATCATGATGTATGGATATTCCTTATCATTTCTTAGATACTCACAACTTACCAACACCTAATAGATTGATATACACATCATATAGAATTTACCCCTAGAATGCCACATGTATCCTAAAACAAATTAGTTTTATGGCAATTGTTATGGTGCATATATAATGTGTATTACAGTTTATCTTATAATTTTGTTGAAGTAGCATACAACAATTTACATAGTGATATGAGAACCACTCTCTAGAGTATACATCGATTTTGTACACATGGATTTTCAGTTTATTTTTAAGATATATCATTGGTGATGCTCACATGATTATATAATGAACCATTAAGTTGAACTATGAAATTATTCCTCACAACACACACATATTGATGAATTAATATTTTTTCTCATATAATTTTTTTAATCTATTTTGAAAAAAAAATAAAAATTATATATAATTATTTCTAAGAAGAACAAGAGAGAGTTACTTACCATATCTTCGTAAAACATATAATAGCGACGTTTGGAGGCAATTGCGACGTTTGGAGGCAGCCGTCTAGCGACGCTTTGGGGCATAGTGTCGCAATTGCGACACTTTTTCTAAGTGTCGGTATTGCGACACTTTTCTCTAAATGTCGGTATAGCGACGGTTTCCCAAGATCAATGGCCCAAAGTGAACCCGATAACTTACCTTTTCCCCGCACCTTTCCTTTTGATCGTGGCCATTCGCTCGTTGAATCCAGATCCGACGGCGCTAATACATTTTCGCGCTCATAAAGTAATCGTTTGATGTTTTGGCAAAGCCGCGCGAAATGGGTGGTTTTTCCAAACCACCCGCGCTTACGTGTCGCCACCACGTTGTATCGCGTTCGAAAAGCTAGTTTCCGCTTACCACCATTTACCCTCGCGAATACCACTGGCGGTATTTCCTAAACCTCACCCATTTAACCCGAGTTTAATGTCATTTAACTATGGTTATACCATCGTTTAATACATTAAAATTATATTTTTCATTCAAATTTTCACCTTTTCGCTTTAAACCTGTAAAAACATTGCTGAACCGTTTTTCCTCAAAATCACGCCGTTTGAACCCTGAGAAACTTTGCAAAGCCATTTTCAACCTACTAGTACCATTTTCCGACGCCCATTGCCCTGAATTTCCATTACAAAGTACTACATTGTCCTCTGCGAAGCCATTTTCAAAAAATTGAAGACTGAGCACCTCTGCAACGTCTTCAACCGAATTCCACTGGTTCTCCAGGTACTTTTCTTCGAACTTGCCCTCTGAGATTTCAAAATTCCTATCGATTTCAAATAATTACCAAAGTTACAGCAAAAAAGTGTCCATTTTTCAGGGGAAACTCTGTCAAAATTTCCCTGGAATCCATAATTTCCCTTTCTTGTAGTTTTTTCCATACCCTGGTCCATTTTGCTGTTGAAATCAATTTTAAATACATGTTCTGAGCTTTAAATTCCTTGCATTTCCTAAAAACCCTACTCAGAAACCCCATTTTCAGTAGAAATTCGCCAAGAAACCCCTGTTTCTCGTAAAGGAAATTAGAAAACCATTTAAGCTTGCTTCGTTCATATTAAAAATGACCAAGAAACATGTAATCCCCAAGAATGGAGGCCCAAAATCTCAAAAGAAGTCTTCTGCAAAGATTCCTCAGCCTCTGTCCTTCAAAATCGACAAACCAACTCCTGCACTCACGGCTGATTCTACAAATGTGGTCAGACTAGTCCAGCCTCCAGTCATTTCTCTAGAGAACAACCCTTTAGTTGATTTGGACTATAGAATACTAGACCCTAATGTAGAATTTAACCTGCTTGATGTCTATAATTGGTGCTATGGAAAATCAGTGGAAAAGGGTGACAAAGATATTCCAATTTGGGAATCCAATCTACCTAGATATATTGTCCCTCTCACTCATTTTGTTCCTGACTTTATCAGATTATGCCAAGCCTATTATATGCCAGAAAAAAGATGTATTGTAAACAAAGAAAAATAAATCCTGTTTTACATCACTGAAGATTCGATAAATTCCATGCTGCAAATGAATCATGACCCCGATTCTGCTACCCTAACAAGAGAAGATTTAACCCAACTATATCTTGACTTGGATTTCAATGCTAGATTCAAAATA
Source organism: Pinus albicaulis (assembly GCA_034641835.2). NCBI lineage: Eukaryota > Viridiplantae > Streptophyta > Pinopsida > Pinales > Pinaceae > Pinus > Pinus albicaulis. The sequence goes on from CM076573.1 coordinate 619,688,041, forward strand.
TACCAGACTTTTTATCCAAATCAAGTTGATATTCCTAAGTTAGATCCTCCTTTCGACACCGTTGATTTCCCAGATGAAACTAGACAGATTGTCTCAATGCTCTCCTTCATACTAGGATACGCCAGTGATGAATTCACTGATGTGGCTATCCTAGGTTTTCTGTCAACTCTAAGCCCTGGTCAATCACCATCCATTCAATTCAATTTTGCTAGATTTATTGCTGAAAGTATGCATTATCAGTTATCCAGATTATCAGAAGAAGGAGTTTTCAGATACTCCTCTTATCTACTCCACCTCTTCCTATATTATCAAACAGATAAGTTTCCAATTGAATGTCAGAAAGTGGATGCAGAAGGAAAAGTTCTATCAATAGTATTTTGGTCATCTATTCTAAGGAAATGGAACAAAGAGTATAGTTTTACAGATTTCAATGACTCATTTATAGCCCCTGCTATGTATCTCTTGGAAAAGAGGAGATCCCTAGGATCAATGATGAGACAAGAAGAATTCTGCAGTTATCAAAGAGCTACAAAACTGGAGATTGGTATTTATATAAAAATCATACAGAAATCAGAGTGTATGGCTCATCCCTGGCCCCATATAAGTTACCCAGATTTGTTACTACAAGAATATTTGCTTTAGAATATCTAAGACAACTATTGAATGTAGATGAAATCAACTTCATAGCTTCCAAGAAAAAGACCCAATTTAAGCTAAAAAATCAAATTGGGCCATTCATTGTGAATAACAGAGAAGCTGCCAATGAGATAAATGTCAAACTTAAAGAGTATAAGTTCCCATGTATTTTTACATGGAAGTATGACCCACAAGGTATTTTGAGTGCAATAAGGGTAAAATGTAAGTTTCCTGTTTACTTGCATGATCCTAAGCCCCATATTGAAAGATATGTAAATAAAATTGAATGGGAGCCAAAAACCCTCTCTGATGATGATTCACAGGCAGTACAAGTAATATAGGTAGACAATAGCAAAGGCAAACAGATTGAACAGACACAGGTGGCTTCTACAAGCAAAGATAATGTACATAAAAGAGACAGAGAAGGAGATAGTTTCATAGCTGAGACTATTGAGGACATAAAATTCAGAAATCCTTATAGTAAAAGAAGCAAGTCAACAGAAGAAGAAAAGGATAAGGCTGTAAATATTTATATAGATGATGAAGCAACAAGAATAGTCACCCAAACATTAAAAGAGCTTCAAAATATAAAAATTGGAACACAACAAAAAGATACAGTCATGAAGGAAAACCAGGCTACTGTCAATTTGCCTCCTTCTTCTCAGGAAACTGACAATACAGAGTCAGAGATTCAGATCAGATTCAGACAGATTAAAGAGAAGAATGAAGAGATCAAGAATCAAGCTCATTCTATATTTCTTAAGGAAAAGCCTGGAAACAAAGACAGGCTTCTTTCAGCATTTGATTATTCATCCAATAAATTGGTAATGTCATTCTTGAAGCCTACAGTGGCTGAGCCAAAATCAGTGGCAGATTATTCCAAAACAAATTTTGAAGTGGATGCAGATGCCATTCATGAATTAGATCAAATTGAATTTCATAGGAGCAATACTGAAATGCTATATTCCAAAATTGTCAATAAAACTATGAAATCAATTAGGCTTGAGAAAACAGTGCTCAACCTCCAAAATCAAATGAAGTTGGACAAAGCCTCACTGTATGCTAATAATTTAATAATAAAAGCACTAGAAGATATAGTGATTGAAGCAGGGGGTGACCCAACCAACATTGAAGGGGAAAAAGTCTTAATTAAACATAAAAATGAGGATATAGCTGCTCTTAGAAAACAGTTGAAGTTGCCTCAGAGTGAAAACTCTCAAGAAAAAGAAATTCTACAGCAAAAAACAGAGAATGATGATTTAAAGCAGCTTGTACATCAAATGACAGATCAGATAAAAACAATGGAAATTCAAATAGAAGCTCTAATGAAAGAGAATGAAGAACTAAGAAAAGCACAACCAATGGTCATTCCTACAGTGATCCCCACTGTAAACACTGTTATACCATCTACTTTGGCAGAACACTTGGCACCGAAAGGAGTACTGCCAACTGCAGTGCCAATTACTTCTCTAATCTCTGCCTCTTCTTCTTCATCCTCACAGAGGAGCACACTACAAGACCAAGATAAAGAGATTCTTAGTTTGAAAGTCATTATTAAAAATTTAGAAAATTCCAAAAATGATGCCTTGATTACTTCTAAACGACATGAGTAAAGGGCCGATCGGCTACAAGAATAGGTAAAGATTCTGCAAGCACAAGTAAATCTTACAGATCAAGTGGCCTATATAAAAAATCATTTATGGACCAAAATTATTGAAGGCATTCATTCTCAATGGCCTTCAATTCGGATAATTTATGAACAGAGGGAGTTACTTGAAGTTGCTAGCATAGAGATTGACAAGACTAAGAGGGAAATTGAAAATAAACCAGCCCAAGCAATCCAACTCATAGCTTTTTGAAACAGTAAAACCAGGGAAGAGTTGGAAGAATTGAAAATTGTTGATAGAACAGAAACCATTCTTCAAATCAAAAAGGTCTTGAACAAAAGAAACATAATGAGTAATCTAGAGGACCGGTGTAAAGACATGAATGTATCCATCTCAAGATTTTTAGCCAAATACAAAACATTGTCAGAAGCAGGTTTGCCTGATATTCACGCATTGAATGACAAGTTAATGCCTCAGAAAGATTATGATCTAAAAATCAGAAATCATGCAAAAGAGAAAGCCACACAACAATTGCCTCAAGGATCACCAACAGGCAGAATACTTCTTCAGTATTTTGAAAATCTGTTCTTTTTAGATAATGAGATCAGGCATATGTTCACTATAAAGCCTAACTTTGCCAAGTATACAGAGGCAGATGAAATTTACAGAAAATTGAAGACTATGAAGATCCCCTCTGCAGAAAAGTGGCAAGAATTCACAGATCTGCTGTGAATTTAATGGATAAAAAATAGGAAATTCACTTGGAAATTCATTTTTTACTATTACCTCAAATGGTAAAAATACAGGGTTAAAGTGCACAACAACAATCAGTTCAAATTAGAATAATCAATTCTATTTTTTCTTGTAAAAAGGTAACAGCTTGCAAACTGTTTTGCAGCTGTCCCTCTTTTTAAGTTTTCTTTCCTATTTTTTATTAAAACATTATCTCAATTCCTGAGATATTTTGTAAACATTTTTTTGTATAAATACTTCACAATTCAAAGTATTCAGTGTGAATAAAATTTCTCAAGACAACTATAGTCTTATTTTCTGGTTATATTGAAGTTGGTGAGTCAATTAGTGAAAGCAACAGACTGGAAAGAGATCAGAGACATCATAGCTAAGGATTCTCGTGGTGACAAGATAAGTCTCATTTCTTTCCTTGTTTTCAGTGTATTTATTTAAAGTTTACATTCATTCATATTATGTTTTTCTAGTCTATAATGATCAACTAAGGAAAAATTAAACATGATTAGTGATAATAAGCTCCCTGTTTCGAAACTTGTTGGCATTTTTATGTTTTCTACTTTGTTCGTGCTCTCTACTTGGCCATTGGCCTGTGGGTGATATGGAGTTGTAATCTTGTGCCGAATGTGGTAGTTTTGCAATGTTTCAGCTAATTTATTACCTACAAATTGTGGTCCTCCATCTGTGATTATGTCCCTTGGGAGACCATAGCGCACAAAGATTTGGAAAAGAAACTGTACTACAGAGTCCTCTGTAGCTTTTGAAACTACCTCTACTTCGACCCACTTAGTGACATATTCGGTTGCAACTAGGATGTATGTATTTTGGTTTGAGGGAGGACTAATAGGGCCAACAAAATCAAGTGCCCAGCGTTCAAATGGTTCAATCACTAGTTGAGGGTTCAAAGGCATTTCATCAGACTGCCCAGGGCGTCTTGCCCTTTGGCAGCTATCACAGGCCTGCACGAATTTTTTGGCATCCTTAAAGATGGTAGGCCAGTAATAGCCTGTTCGTAAAACCTTATGGGCAGTTCTACGATTCCTAGTTAGATCCCCTTCTTCAATCTTCTTATCTGTAGCTTAAGGATTCTTAAGTTCCCTTTTGCTCAGATTCCATCCACTCCATCAAATCAAGCCTATACATAGCCTTAGAAGGTCACCTATCTTGCCCTTAGCACATTTGCATCTCCGAGCCTTATTTCTTAGTTCTGCTTGCCTAGAGAGTTGACTCCATTGCCCAATATTCTGGTAGATCCTTCTGGTTTACCTTGAAATCTCTTTATTCCCACCAATATTTTAAAATCAAACCCAAATACACAATCATAGCTAGCCTAATATCTGTTACTAAAACAAAGCTAAATCATATGGAGAGATCCCTCTCTAGGGTTCAAGAAGGCTAGATCTTGAATTCCCAAAGTGGTTCTTGGTTACCCCTGGTGTTCTTAACTACAAAAATCCCTATCCCACAACCTGAGAATTACTAGGGTGATAACAGGCCTTGGGGGTATTATGATCCTTGGAGGAAACTCCCATAGCTAGAAGAGTTGACAGAGAAAATCGGATCGAGTACAAAGGTGTGGCAGGTGGGTTTTACCCTGCACCAATTGTTATGGTGCATATATGATGTGTATTACAGTTTATCTTATAATTTTGTTGAAGTAGCATACAGCAATTTACATAGTGATATGAGAACCACTCTCTAGAGTATACATCGATTTCGTACACATGGCTTTTTAGTTTCTTTTTAAGATATATCATTGGTGATGATCACATGATTATATAATGAACCATTAAGTTGAACTATGAAATTATTCCTCACAACACACACACACACACATATTGATGAATTAATAATTTTTCTCATATAATTTTTTTAATCTATTTTGAAAAAAAAAAAATTATATATAATTATTTCTAAGAAGAAAAAGAGAGAATTCCTTACCATATCTTCGTAAAACATATAATAGCAAGAAAATTAATCTATTGAAATTTCATTTCCAAACATATTCATGGAGTAAAATGAAGATTAAAAGGAGATATTCATGGATTTACCTATAACATCACCTCGTAATTAAGAATGTAAATGTACAATATTGTTGATACATAGGTTAGGAGAAAATTAATCTATTGAAATTTCATTTCCAAACATATTCATGGAGTAAAATGAGGATTAAAAAGAGATATTTATGAATTTACTTATAACATCACCTCATAAAAGTGTAAATGTACAATATTGATAAAATTTATTTATATATGATAAATAATAAACCTTTGTCTCACATGTATCATATAATCTTATAAACAAACAATTGCACCGGGGGTGCAATCCTCAAAACTTTTAAACTATCTAATGTATATGTACCTATTTAAAGTATTCGGGGCCCACATTACAAATGCCCAAAGTGAAATATTTGCGCATATGTTATATATGAGCCAATGGTTTAAATAACTATCGGGTGGTGAAACAAAACTTATAACAAAATATTAATAAAACTATATCATACGTCCGGACTTCAAAAAAAATAAACCCGATTTCAATCACAAATTTGCGTTCCAAAATAGCCTGCTGATGTCACCCTAATTTGTGACGCGAAAACTTCATAGAATACGCCATATAAAAATTCGGGTCCGTTTTTTGGCTTTTCGTACGGAGGAAAACTGTGACGCGAAAATCAAATTAATTCCGCCCTATAATGTTTCGGGTCCGGAATTCCACAATGCAGATGGGCCAAAAAATAATGAGATCGAATGGCCTGCTTCCACGTGGATGGCTGATTTGGTCTGTCGTCTGTGGGACCACGTTCTTCTGAATTAAAATCTCCCGCATTTACTATTAAATTGCTCTGTTTCCAAAACAATACAGCGCTCTGTTTTTAAGTGTGCAGGGACTGTGATTTCAAAACCAAAATTGACTATTCATCAGTTTTAGAAAGCGGTTGTTTGACAGAGCCATTCAAACAGATTTAGAAAGCGGCCAGAGGACAGGGTAGTTGAAATTAATATTTCAACATCCCTCATTCACTGAGAATACCCTCCTTGGTGCCTTCTTCGCCGGACTATGATGTGTTCATCAACAGTCGTGAACCCGATGTCCGTTTCTTCGCCAGGCATCTTCACAACAGTCTTGTTTCCAGAGGATTACGAGTTTTTCTCGACAGCATAGAATTGCAGGCTGGACAATCCATACCTTCACAAATCAAAGACGCAATTAAAGGAGCCTCTCTCATTATTACAATTTTCTCTCCAAATTATGCACAATCACAAAGGTGCCTCCATGAACTACTCCTCAAGCTGCTATGTAAGCCGACCATTTTTGCAAAGGCATATAACTGTCGTTTATTGCATATAAGTGTTGTTATACCGACGACGGCTAGAGCGTCGCTATTATAGTCGTCGCAAGAGCGACAGTTCAAGGACGGACAAAACGTGGTTCGTCATAATGTCGCAATTCTGATGCCTTGAAAAAGTGTCGCAATACCGACACCTTTTCCGTCGCTTCCAAACAAGCGTCGCTCTTTTTATGCCTCCAAACGTCGCAATTGCGACACTTAGAAATTGTGTCGCAAACAAAGCGTTGCTATTGCGACGGATGCCTCCAAACGTCGCAATTGCGACACTTAGACATTGTGTCACAATTGTGATGTTTGGAAGCAGTCGTCGCAATAACGACGCCTTGGGGCATAGTGTCGCAATTATGATGTCTTCCTCCAAACGTCGCAATTGCGACACTTTGTATAAGTGTCAGTATTGCGACATTTTTCTCTAGACGTCGGTATAGCAACGATTTCGGGCGGGATTGAAAAAATTTGGGGAAATTTCCGACATTTGGTCAAAAGTGTCGGAACCAAGTGTCGGAATTTCTGCCAAATGTACTAGTGAGAGTTAAAGTTTTGATATTTTATAATATTGAGGGAGGATAGACTATTTTCACCTCAACTCACTCTTATATTTCAATGCATACTAATAGTTTAAGATGTGATCCAACATCTATATTTTGTGTCTTCTTATAATTAGATGGTTGTGCTATGAACATGCTTTATATATTTTCGATGATATTGTACAGGGCACCTCCATAGAATTTCATAAATTCAATACAAGTGGTCCATTTCCATTTAAAAGTTATGTAAATACATACTAATTTGCAAGGAAAATATTTTCATAGATGAGATATTATTTTTTCCATGTGAAATGTTGAAAAAAATCCTTCTTATTGAGTAAAATGTTATTCACTCTTCCACAATAAAAACGGATTAAAATGAACAAGGTACCTAAAAGGATATTATTTCTTAGGAGAAATACTCCTAAATAAATGGTAGTAGGAATTATAAGTTTAACACATAATGAATCAACCCATCCTTACATAGGGTGGACAAGAGGAAAAAATCGTAAAATGTTCTTACGGATTTTAACATGCCATATTAATAATAATGATAATTTTTAATCACTAAGTGAGTAAGTCTCTAATCTAAATAAAACCCCCCATGATTAATAATGATACAAATGACTTATTGAGCTCTAACAGTAACTTCCACATATTGCACAACCTCAATAACTGAGATATCTTCTCAGACTTGAGCATCCATAATTTACTAATAAAATATTAATATTTTTTCTCTTCAATATTAAAAAATGATTCAAATTAGCATGGCTTTAACAAGACAAACTCTACGACTTGAGGGAGTTAATATCCTCAGAGAGATACCTTTTAAGAAATGGTAGTAGGTTTAACTTGAGCACAAATAAATGGACCCACAATCAACTATTAGAAAGAAAACAACACCATAAAATGTTCTTAAGCATTTTAGGAAGCCACACTAATCACATTGATGATTCTAAACAACTAAGTGAGTGAATCACCCATTATGATTGTTAACAAAATTATTATGGTTAGATAACCCGAAAATTTCCTTTGACTTTAGGGATATAGGTTAGTCCCTTAATTGTTTGTCATATATGTTATTGAAAAATATAATATTTTTCTTGTAAAATCCAAGGGCTAAGAATCTTGGCGAGGGTCTTAGCATCCTATTTTAAAATAAGAGCCCATTCAATACAATGTTTAATAAAGTATAATCAATCTGCAATGACAATCGCATCAAGAAGAGATTAATAGAATAAAAAATATTCCACATTTTTTGGGCCACAAATAACGTATGAACTTGACCATAGTAGGTGTAATTATAAGATATTAGAGTGAAAGATCTTACCAATGTTTTTCTCGCATCAAGTGGAAATTCAAGAGAATTTAAATTCCTTTAGAGTACCTTATAAATTTAATTATATTCATCGATTTCCCTAATCACTCATTTGTCACATAGGGCTTGGGACTATGTGGGGACCTTCAAGGTATCCGTGTCTCTACAATCCTTCAAGGTACACCACAAATGCTAATTTACTATGAAATCCTTTGGCATGATAATTTTTTGGAAATAAAAAGTTTCATAGATTCTTCTTCATGTTTTCATGTGATTTCATTAATGTATATCAAATCATTCAAAATTCCAAATCCAAAAAATGATGAAGCATATTCTAAAATTTTGTACATATAACAATAATTATTTTGTGGCTAACATCTAATATGCTAAGTTAACTATGTGTATTTAACAATCATGTGGATACACTACAACTATTTAATCTATTATATTTGATCATTTTTGGTATTTCAACAATATTGAATGGATGGAAATTTGTTAAATTTAGAATTTCATTAGCATAGATACGTACATACATATATCCATTCCCATGGTAAAATGATTCATAATTAACCTAAATGACAACCAAGTGAATTTTTATTCCCCTTTGAGATGTTGTAAGGACTTGTTTTAAATGATTCAATTACTATTATTATTATTGTATATATATATATATATATATATATATAGACACACACACACACACACACACACACATTTTCATAAAAACATTGGCCAATCTCACTCTTTTCTAGGCACAAAGAAAGACAAAGAATACATGTCATATGAACCATATAATTAATTTGTAACAATATAACATCATAAATACCTAGGTGTGAGGAGCTCCAATGGAGCATGTCATAATAGCCATTACATCAAGCCTAGGAGAAGAACAACCTTATTGCATGAAGTGAGGTAAGTCATCTCTTAAGAGCTATGCATGCTAAGAAAAAAGAAACAAAACAACTATAAATACTTTAAAGTTATGCTTATTGGATATTTATCAAAACTTAATACATAAGCAAGTGAAAATATAAAAAATATGGTGTACTAATCTTTTCCAAGAAACTATTTCAAATAAGATCCTTTGTTAGGCCATGATAAGTATCTTTGCAATGACTCGCATTGATGTGAAACAATTGCATTGGAACCAAAATGGATAGCCTTACTTGAGGCCCTACTTATACATAGTGGTATAACATAATCAAATGATGACAGTCAATGGAAGGATGCCACACAAACTGTATCATTAATTGGACTACATGTTAGGAATCATATCACAACAATAATTTCTTGAATCCTATCTTTCTGCTAAGGTGGATTAAGAGTAGAGGGGGTTTAAATAATCAACTAGGAGTTGGTGACCCTCTTAATGGGTTGCTCCTGGTAGTTACTCAATCTTGAGAAGAGCCAAGACCAACCCCCAAGAATTCATCATCATCAGAATATTCGACATGGAGACCCAAAATGAACTCAACCCATAATTCTCAAAAGAAATACAAGGGAACCTCCTAGTTATTGCAAGGAGGTTTATCAAATAACATAAAACATTGATCTATCTAATTGTCTCTTCATGTTGGGAATGTACACTAGTCCACAAAAAATACACTAGGTCCTCCAATTAAGTGATTGGTTAGTTCTAAATTCAATTAATAACTTAACACTTTTTTTACTAATACTAGTTGAGTATTACTCCCTCATTCTCATTCTATATTAAAATATTTTAAATAATTAACCATAAACCTCCCTAACACAAACAATGATAATGTCAAATAAAGCCGTTAATAAAATATAAAATGACTCTCTTGTGTTCCTAAACTCCCCAATTAAATTTCAAAATTCATTGAAACATTAATTAATTTATTTCTATAAGTTTAAACATTAATTGATTTATTTCTATAAGTTTTGAGTAAAGATAAGATTTACATTTTCATTAATATTTTATTATTTTATTTTATAATGACGATTGAATAATAACCATTTTTTTAAAAAAATATACAAATTTATAAAATTTACAAGTATAGAAATAATATTTAAAACCAAACATACATGAAAATGGATTCCTTCAAGTGATAATGATGTCGTCGTCTGGGCATTACTTTTCTTCTCGATTTTCTTTGATAATGATGATGTTGTTTGTTGAGGCATTACTTTTAATGTGGAATTTTTGGGATCGATGATAAGCACACATATACGGCTGAGAAAAAATCATGAATTTTGAATTTAATTGATAAGCGTGTACATAGTAATATAGGAGAAATCTCCATAAATCAATGAAGGAATGAAAGAGAAAACAAATTTACTAATATGTTTTTAAAGTAATTAAAAGATTATGCTGTAATGAAAAAGGAAACCTTGAAACCATCTTTAAACGCCCACACTACCATACACTATACACTGTATTTTGCACATGGTCTGCATATCCTTATGGTCTGCATATCCTTATTCAGAACTCCGGAACAATTCATTGATGCTTTTGTATTAAATAAAACAATATTTATAATAATAAATGTAAAACAATAATATATCACATGCCTTTCTCTGAAACTGTGTAGAATATCAATGTACCTCGTTAACTCTTTTGCGCGGGTTATCTTGAATATCCGATGGAAAATTCAGTATACCGCAGAATACAGTATTCGACCTTCGCAACATTTTGCAATTTGGATTAGCGGAGGCGCTATCGAGCACGTTCCTACTGACGGCCTTTATTTCTTAGTAATATAACGGAGAAATACCAGCTGTGGGTTAAGAACCCATAACACTGACGTTTAACGAAGACAAGCAGATGTCCGGAAGAGGAGCTTCGCCTTCCAGTATTTTGCAAACATGGCGGATGCGCAGTCTTTTCTCCGGCTCTGGGTGACAGCACAACAACCCCAATTTGAGCACCTTCTCCATCTCGCCCGCATCATATCCGTCCTTCCCCAGCTTTGGATCCGATGCCTCTAGCAGCCTCTCCTCGCTGTACAGCTCCCATGCCCACTCCACTAAAAGCATTTGCTCGGCGTCCTTCGACAGATCCACGGGCCTCCTCCCGCATGCCACTTCCAACAGCAGAACCCCGAAACTGAATACATCCGAGCTGGGAGTCGCCTTCCCCGTGTATATGAGCTCCGGCGCTATGTACCCCAATGTTCCGACCAGATGAGTCGTCCGAGGATTCTCGCTCTGATCATGCAGTCGGGCAAGGCCAAAATCTCCTAGCCGCCCGTTGAGCTCGGAATCCAGAAGCACGTTGCTTGCCTTGATGTCTCTGTGGATCACCAGTTTCTCCCATCCCTCGTGTAGATACAGCAGTCCGGCCGCCACGCCTTTCAGGATCGCGTATCGCCGAGGCCACGGCAGAACTATGGTTGGGTTCCCGAATATGAGATTATCCAAACTGCCGTTAGGCATATAGTCGTAAACTATGAATAATTGCTTTTCTCTCCGGCACCAGCCCCGGATATGGACCAGATTCCGGTGCTGTAGACGCCCCATGCTCGAGATCTCTGCGACGAACCCTTTCATTCCCTCCGTTAACCCCTTCGTCATGCACTTCACTGCTACTTCTTGGCCGCTGCTGGGGAGGACACCCTTGTAAACTTTACCAAAACCCCCTTGTCCCAAAACGTTTTCACCCCGGAATCTGCTGGTAGCTATGCTGAGCTCCTTGTAAGTGAATCTATGGGGCCAGTACTCTTCCTCCCATTCTTCCATCGTTTCCCTCTTTTTCGCTCTTTTGAGAAACCGGACCGCCCCAATCGCAAGCGTGAAGAGAACCAAGGTGGCCACGGTGACGCCGGCTATGAATCCCGGGTCCAGACGTTTGGAATACATGTTAGCAAATGAAGGGAGACGCAATACATTGAGGGGCGGCGCTGTGCCTTCGTTGGTGAAGCTCCACGCCATAACGTAGTGGTCTTCCATTAACATACCTGTGGATGCTGAAAATCCAACAAACATCTTCTCTTGCAGAACACTTTGCAGATCAATTTTCATAGATATCAATGGCCTGTGCGGTCTTGGCAACCCGGCCAACGCGATGGTAACGTTGAGGCGTTTTTGAGGGTGATTGTAATCGATCCAGGCCTGTATGTTCTGTCCACTCTTGAGGCTCAATCCATGGAAGCGGTCCTCCCCATCCCAATACCCGGCAGGCTTGGTCTGCCTCGAGACGATGCTGTTGATGTCTACACCCACGTGGTTGTCGTCGGGATCATTGAATTCCAGATTCGTGCACGTATCGAACTCCACTGCAAATAAGTGATTGTAGGGCTGCCCGTTAGTAGTGAGGTCAAACAAGCCCAGATACTGGGTAGCCATAGCGCGAATGGGGTATCTGTGGGGCATCATGATGAAGGCTAGTCCATGTCCTCCTTCGTTAGAGTGAGGATGCACGATGGAAAAAACGAAGGTAGTGCTAAAGGAGAAACAAGTCTCGTTGCTTTTCATCTGCACAGGAATTGAATAGAGTGCGCGGCCGATCATAAAATGCGAGTGCTTTGTGAGAGCAAGCACGGATTTGGAGCCGATGACAGAAGCCTCCTCTTCCAAGATCAGGTGGGTTCCGTTAAATCCGTCGAAGATGAAAGTGGTGTGTGGATTATCTTCATCGGCCTGTGCAGGAATAAGTGGTAAGAAGAGGGAGGTGCAGGCTATCAAAAGAAGTCTGCGCCATGGTATTAGCGTCATTAGTCGTTTCTTTGGGTGGCGCTAAAGCGCCCCCCCCCGCCCCCCAAAAAAAAAATTCCTTCTTCGGAAGAATAAATAGATGATGGATATTAATACATTCTGACATTCATTCCATTGAAAACCAGTCCATGGTCTAATATAGTCAGACTTAATGAACTAACATAACGGATATAACCAGAGCCATTCTAAATTCCACGGTAAATTCATCCCAATACAAAGACCTCATCTCTCAAAAAGATGTCAGTCTATCATCATCGAGTACTATAAAAGTCCTACATAATCAAAAGCATGTAACAGCGGAAGTATCAACAAGCATAAACGGTTGCTCCAGAAAACTATCAATAGAAATATTGGCCAAATGGTATGGAGCCATCCACCATCCTGACACCATTTCGAAAGAACTGGAAATGCAATGACCCAGAAATGATCTATATTAATACATACTCAAGTGATCTATAGCCACAAAAGGAGGAGTCTTTGAGTCTACGAATCGGAAGCTGATGTGACAGCTCCCGATCGTCCAAATCCGGCAAGCCCACTCTTCTCTGGCGCGCGATGTGGACCCGTCTATCCAATTCCTGACGACAGTGCTCAAGGATCCCGACGGACGTTAGCGTCAACGTTAGCGGGGACCTTACCCTCCGCCACCTCCCTCCACCGGGCCGCTCCTCCCCCACCTTCCGCTCCTCCCCACCTACCTCCATCAATGCTGCGAAATTTTGAATTTTGAAATTTGGACAAACGCCCGCGTAATATTACCATTACTGCCCGTCATCGCTGGCATTCAAACGTCGAACAAGCAGCTCTGCTCCGTCCTAAGCAGCGCCGCAACGAATCCAAAGACTCCTCCATTGCAACGAAGGAAAGTTAAAAAAATGGGAGCAGCAGCCATGGATTCACCATCGGAAGCTTTCTTGAAAAGTGCCAAGGTACTCACTGCGACATCCATATCCTAATATTTCATGAGTTTCAGATTTTTCTTTTTGGATTTTGAAAATTAATGGTTACTCTGTTTGCAAAAAACGTTTGGGAATTGGGTTACTGTATCTGAGCTTACCCTGTTTTTAAATTTGAGGAAGAGGATTCGTGGATCGACTCAGGGTGGAACTGCTTGTGAATGCTTACCAAAGAACAGCGAAGAATTTTGAGTGTATTATTGATATAAGTTTAGGAAGTGCATCAGAGGAAATACGACCGCGCCTGAAAAATTGTATTATTGATATAAATTTTGGAATTGGGCGCGCTTGAATTTTGAAATCCCTAAACTTCTTCTTCCTTCATTCTGCTCTTTACTCTGCGGTCTCTTTGTTGCCATTAATGGTTTTATGTCAATTTTCACTGCGTCACTGGTAATTTTTTCATCGCAGTTTCAGATCTTCCAAGATTATCAGAGTTTAGGTCACTAACAGAGGCATAATGGGGAAGTGCTCAGGATTTGGGCTTGGACAGTGGATTTTCCAAACCCAATTCTAATAGGAGCGAGTACACAACCCTTAGGAGAAGAATTGTGGAGCTTTTCTCAACTTTGATACCTTTCGATTTATTTAAAGGTAACCCCTTACTTTCAAATCCAATTTACTGGTAATCATGGCAGCTTTAATGTGCACTCTGATTTTCGCACTATGTATAATTTATTTTTTTTAAATGGGCACTTTGTTGTTGTCAGATGATTTCTTTGAGATCTTCAGGTACATATCAGAGGAAGTGCCTAACTATAATGGCTCAGATAAATCGGCCTTGAGAGCCCTACCTACTATTTTCTATGCCAACACACATTACGAGCATGCCCCGAACAATTTCCTTATGTGTTTGGAAGACTTTGAAGACAGAGAGAATGTGAGAGTTTTTCCCTATCATTATTTTCGCACATAGTGCGTTGAAGATGGCCGCTTTCTCATTCCACAAGCCTTAGGTTTAGATGGTATTGTACTTTCCTTAATGTCATAGAAGAATGTCTAATCTCGTGGAAGAGCGAGGCGAACAAACTTTGTTTGTGGTGAAGAAATACGACTGCGCCTGAAAAACCGCATCGGCTATGAAACTAAGGAGCAGGCATGGAAGGACGAGGTTGCATTTTTCAATCTGAGCCATCTAAAGCAAAAAATGATCGACAAGTTCATAGTGGGGGACCTGTTTTGGCCCAGAAATTTATTCAAATTCAAGGGAGAGGCATCATTGAATCTCTATTGACGGTTGTAAAGTGAAGAAAATAGTCTCCATGCTATAGGAACAACAGGCGGAGCTGACCAATCTTCCGCAACATCTCTGAGTGAGGCCAAACAAGCCATTGAAAACAATGGAAGAAAATCTCATCAAAATTCTTAACAGTATTCTAAAGTTTGTCCAACGTCATTAACCATGTATCGTCTTCCTTAATTTCAATTAATAAAAGGGTTTTGTATATATTTTCAAATCCTAATTTTTATAAATCGTACATGTTATGTTTTAATTTCAGTGAAAAGTTTTTGCATATTTTCAAATCGTAATATTTTTTATAAATCTTAAATGTTTTAATTTTTTTGAAAAAAATAATATTCCTAAATATTACATCCATTTATTAAACATACTAAAATTATTTTTAAAATCATAAGCGGAAAGATAAATGTCTCATCAAACTTCTCTTTTTGAGAAAGAAATTTAGACGTTTAATTTCCTTTTTGCTACTTTTAATTTTTAGGATTATATCATTGGATATTTTAATTTCTTTTTCGTTACTTTTAATTTTTAGGATTATATCATTGGATATTTATTAAAAGTATTTATAATTTATACAAAATATACAATTCAACTTAACGGAGACGTTTTATCAAATTAATTATTTTAATTAAAAATTAATATTTTTTTCTTTTGATTAATTTGATGATAAATTTAATATTTTATTATATATAAAAATTATATTTAATAACATAAAAATAAAGATTTATTATTTGGATAGAAACTTAATATTTTATTTTTTAAATTTCACTCTATAAATTATACTTAACAATATAAAAATAAATATCTATTATTTTGATTAAAAATATAAATATTTTTAGAATCTCAGCTTTCGTGATCCATATAAAATTGTAAAATCTCTTTCGGTAATAATCACATATAATGGAAAATTGTCGACGCGTTTCGAACCAACCAGTGTGGTTCATCATCAGGACTAGGTGAGAGATCAGATCAAATCAATAAGCTTAAATAGATGTATAGATAGTTAAACTAGCCGTTTAGAAAACGGCTAGTTTGACTTTTTAATAATTTATAATGTTTTTAATTAGTAATGGCTATTTCCTTCCTACTATTAAACCATTTAATTAATTTATTCACTTAGTTAATAGATTAATAAACTTATTATTTATTTATTTATTTTTATTTATTTATTAATTTTATATCAATTTTATTTATTAATTAAAGCGAGAGACTTAAGTAAAAAATAACCAAAGAATAAATAATAATAATAATAATAAAAATAAAATAAAAATAAAATAAAATAAAATAAAAAGAAAAAGAAAAAAATAAAAATAAATAAATGAATATAAAATTAAAAATAAAATATCAAACTTTCAAAAAAATAAAACATAAAAAGATTAAATAAATAAATAAATATAAATATAAATATAAATATAAATTAATTAATTAATTAATTAAAAAAAAAGGGGGCAAAAATAAAAGATAATCAGGAACATAAGGCAGGTATCCAACACCTGCTGATGTTCCAACCATCATCTCTGTTGAGATTAAGGGGTCTTTTTTCGATTTCTAAGGCCTCTCTTAACTTCAGATGATGGAAATGGTGAATCCTAGCAATCCTAGCAATTAAAAATATAAATGTTTTATTTGATTAACTATTTTGATAAAAAAAAAAACAATATTTATTTCATTATCATGAATTTGGAGGAAAATTTGAATATTTTAAGGCATTAAAGTAGTTTAAAACTTCTGGAATCATGTGTGATAAAGCTCAATTTCTAAACTTCACAAGATTCCATAAGTTCTAAACTACATTCTAATATTTTATTTTTTTAATTTCAATATGTATTTTATTAATGAAAATTTTAATATTTTATTGTATTTTTATAAATTAAATTTTAAACCATAAAAATAAAATAAAAAAATAGATAGAAAAATATAAAATTTGAATAATGAAGTCTTTTCAAAATATTTTGTTTTATAAAAATTTATTTTATTAATATATTAGTTTAAAAATTAGATTCTATTATATATATTTTAACAGAAATATCTTATTTAAGTAGTTGAGTAGCTTAATATTTTTTAATTTAATTTTATTTTTATTTCAATTCTAATAAAAAAGGGAACATTGTTTCATTTAATTTTTATCTTATTTTTTAATTTTCATTTTATCTCCTAAAATTATATTTAAAGTTGTAAAATTATGAATTATAATCTTGGAGAATAAAATATAAAACTCAAAAACCGTTATAATCAAATTACCATAATACTCAATGGTTACACAAATATGTATAAAATTGCACAAAGAAAGGGAGCCCCGTTTTGGGGGCCCCAAGGCCATTGGCAGGGATGCAGAGCAGTGTGAGCCATGCCCGGGGGCCCAAAGGTCATATGCAGGGTTGTAGAGCAGTGCACCACTTCATAGTCTTACCCATAGTCCTTGGGATCTTGGGCATGGATCCTCTAAGAAATTGTGTGGGAAACCATCTTTTTATTGTTTCTAATAGTTTTTTTTTTAATATATATAATTTGTTTTTGTTTTTGTTTATATTTTCTTTTTTAAAAAAAAACCAAAGTCATCAGGCGATGAACAATCAGAGTCAGAAAGGTCTAGGGCGGACGGGGCACAGTGAACATGCCAAGCCTAATACGTGTGTCTAGTTTGTTCCCAATGTGCAACAATGATCGTGTCGGATGTGCCAATGTCATTAGGGTGTTTGCGGAAAGGCTAGTACAGAAGGAGTTCACTCCAACATAACTCTACATAGGATTCTGATTATTTCGATGGAATGGAGGTTTAACGAGGAAGGACACGGATGACCATGCAAGGGAAGATGTGTTTCCATGACGATGTTTTCTGACGGGAGGAGAAGGACTAGGAGCGTATGACTTCAATAAGAGGCAATCCCACAAGTGCAGGTGGTCTTTGCATTTAGGAGGCGATGAAAGGTGTTGATGGAAGATGACCATCCAGTTCTTGTGAAACACATTTGAATACTTGTTTTTTTACATTGAGGGAGACAAAAGAATGACTGCACTTTGTTAGTGGGAGTTTTTGTAGCATGTGGCATGTTTCTTGTGCACCAATGTCTCGATTAGTGGTCATTTTGGTTAGGACTTTGCAGATGACAGTTACAGTGGGAGCATGGGGGGGGGGGAGGGGACATTGCGATATATGAGAGAGAATTTGGTAGTAGCTTTCGGACTTTGCCTCTGCTTTCGCTGCATACTTTGAAATGTAGTTCAGCACAGCATGGCATGAGAGAACTGGTTGAAAGTCAATGTTGGCTCTACATATTGCAAGCAGATAAGTGTTTTTCACATTTGGTTTATCATCATTTCTAGCAGGGGAGTACAATTTACGGCCAATAGCATCAATGTGAAGAGAGGAGGTGTCGTGAACCTCCCATGGCGCTCCATAGCGGCAAGTTGTAGCGTTATTTCTCTTGCGCAAACATGTAGAGGAGTGGCAAGTTGTGTGTCTTTCAACGATATTAAAAAGTTGTTCATAGTCTTGCAACTGATTGGCCGCAAAATTTTCATGTGTCCCAAGGAGGCATGGGTCTTGTAGAGATGAATGATTCATGCGAGGAGCCCAGTTGTGAAGGGGATGAGGGTTCCAAGCAGTGATGTATGTATCAAAAAATTCTTTGGCCACACGGACATCTGTAGCACTGGTCCAGTCGAGAGTTTCCATAATAGGTGCATTTGGAAGCCATAAGATATCATGGATATGTGCGGAGCCGTGATGTTTACATTCATACCTTAGAAAGAAAGGGGAGAAAAAGTAATATGGATGTGTCGAGGTGAATGTAACGAAAGGAAAGAAGAGGAAGGAATAGTATGCATACCTGCACCAGTAATCCTTTACAAGGAATCCTTTAAGTAGGACCTCTTCCAAGATTATTGTGAATCTGCAATGGATTTATTAAGATGCATGGTGTGGGTTTGCAACAATGTTTTCATGGTGTGGGTTTGCAAGATGCTAGTCCATGGATTCATGGAGAAGTCCAAGAAGCATACATGATGCAGTTAGAAGAGGAAGACCCAGACAACTGGCTGGATTTGATGCATGAGGAAGAGGGAAGGCCTTCAGCCTCCACTTCCCCCTCCTTCTAGACTATTCATGGGGGATGAGGCTCATTGTCATCTACTTAGGGAAATGAAGACCTCTAATTTCATGAGCAGGCTATATAGTGAGATACGCCAATTATTTTAAAAAGATCAATATGAACTATGGCTATTATTTATTTTTGTGTAGCTTGGCTGGTAATACAATCCCTAGTATTCAAGGGTTGGATTTCAAAGAGCCATAAGTAGACTTGTGGGCTTGAAACCCAAGCTTGGGGGTTTTGCACCCATCGATATTTGGGCCAAAACCATGATGATTTTTCAACATATGATGGGTGAGGATGATAGTGCTCATCAAGGCAATTCCAACGCAACAAGAATCATATGATTATGAGCTTTCGTTAAGGAGAAATGAATTTTTGAAGTTGACAAGTAATTATTGGTTTTCAAATCATGTAGGCTTAAAGTAAAATTTGACCAATAGATGTGTCCCTTAACTAATTCCTGGAGCCCCACATTTGGATATAAATAAAGGGTGAACTTTTGTGTTTAGAGCATCCATTGGGGAAATATCTTCTCAAGGAAAAGGATCTCTGAAATTGGGATGCATGAAGAGGCCTAGATAGCGTGAAAGAGCGGTCTGAAGTCTACAATGGAGGTTGATGCAGATTGTTTGTGGGCTAATCTTCTTATCTTATTCTTGAAGCCACTACAATGTGGATTTATGTTTCCATTTATCTTCTCACTTGGCTTCTTATCCTCAAAATTCTTTAGGTCATCATTTTCTTCTATAGTGGTAGGAAATTAAAAATTATTTCTCTTCATGTTCGTTTCTCAACTCCTTCAAATTCGTCTCTAATTCTTTATTTCATTAGAAATAGAAACTTTCTTTTAGGCCTCTAAATTGTCTGATCGAATCTTACTTTTGATTTGAGTAATAAACTTATTTGTTTCATTTTCAAGATTTCCCTTCTCTCTACTGAAATTCACTTTTCTCTTTCGATTATGTATATATCAACTACATTTTTTCAAATTACGAGGGAGGGTTGTGGGATTTCTCATTAAGTTGCAGGGTAATCGATTAGTGGTATGAACTAGCACCCTTTGCAATACAATGAACTCCAAACCAATACATAATATCATATTATCCTATCATCCAAACTTCAAATTTGTAAACTCTCCACTTACTAGATATAGCTTTATTTTATTCTCCACCAAATAAGGATGAAATTGAAATGCACCCAAATGACATGGTGACATTTCAATCCCCATATTTGGAAGGGATTTCATAAATTTCCAATTATTTTCTATCGATGCATAAAAATTTATCAAAAATGAAGAGAAAACATAACTCAAATGTGAGGTAACCTTTAACCTCATCCTCCATTGTGTATGACTTTAGATGGATTTGAAAAAAATGAACCCACATGTTTTCCTTGTAAAGAAATTTGCAAGATAAATATACACACCTTGTCTCAATAATTTTCTACTCAAAACATCTAAATTAGTTTCTAAACTTCAAGCTTCATGAAGTAGGACTATTTTTGGCTTCTCTACCTTTATTTTCCTTCCAGGAGTCTTTTATTTGTAGGGTGAATTTAGATCCATGAATAATAATATTTCAAGATAATTTATTCATTGTGTACTAACAGCTTATTAACTTCTTGCAATAGATTGCAATAGATAGATATTTTCAATTGTGAGATAATAGTTCATTTCTGGATTTCTCACTTATATTAATCTTTAAATTATGTCCTTTGAATTCCTTTCTCTCTTTTTTTGAATCTTTAGGTATTTCTTATATTTTTTTTCTTGTTCCATTATTTACAGTTCTTCCTTTATTGCCTATTGTTCATCTACCAATATTGAAGCTATAATTTTGTTGTCTCTTGCTCTTCACAACCAATATAGACTAAAATTCATCACAAATATCTTCTATGGACCTTTTTATGTCATTCATGTTTTTAGGTATTTCCATTTCACCATTTTTTGATGAATTATCTCATCTACAACTACCTCTTATTTCTCAATTACTCTTAGTATATGTCTTCCTTCGAATGGTGTTTCTAAATGTTAAACCTTATACTGCGCAATCCAACCTGGATAATTGTGTGATCCAAGTTCGAATCCCACTAGTATGTACTGCGCAATCCTCATTGGCATATCCCTCAAAGTGTGGTGCAAACTCATGCACCGGTATAGTCACAACTGATAGTCAACCTGCTCTTTCACCTACCTCTTCCACTAGTCTCCACTGAACTGTCCATGCACTTGAGTTAACTGATGTACTCTTTAGTTGATTTATGAGTTAATAATTAGTGAATTAATTAATAATTAATTCACACCACTCATCACTAGTGTATTAATCAGTTAGACTAAATACAACTAGTTCAACTAAGTAAAACTGAACACAACTCCATCAACTCCTCAATCAACTCCACCAAACTCAATCACCTGAGTTCTAACTGAAGTCCATCATGCAATAGCTCAACTAAACCCTAGGAATTGCGTAATTCCTTCTGTCAGCTGCATGTGCCACATCCGTAGCTCAAACTGAAGTGCTGCAAGAGGATAAGATAATGTTTATAGTCCAAATATTATTAAGAGCTAATAATATTTGACTTTCCTATTTTTAGACTAGCAATCTAAAAATAGATTCCGCCCAGTATGTTTAAAAATAGAAGTCCATCTATTTTTCCGACTTGACCAACCATCCACAAATAGCATCCTGCAACTCATAGAACCATGATCCATATGTCTAAAAATAGACATAGTCTAAAAATAGACTTTGCGCCAAAAATAGCCTGCGGGCCCTCTTAGTGAAGGCAACTTCATTTCACTAAGCTCATCATCTGTATCTCCGTTGTAGCCCCTACAACACCCTCCAAAAAAGACCACCATTTCAAATTTTTGGAGCCCCTTAAAACTAAAGAGAAACTATTAAGTCGCCAAGTCGCAAAGTTAAACTATTGATGAAAACCGCGACCTCGCGACCTTGTGACCCCGCGACCCCAGGTCGCCAGGTCGCAAGGTCGCAAGTACCCAAATTTAACGAAAAGTGCGACCCAGCGACCTAGCGACCCCGCGACCCCAGGTCACCAAGTCGCCAGGTCGCTAGGTCGAAATTATCCAATTTTAATGAAAAGTGCGACCCAGCGACCTTGCGACCCCGCGACCCCAGGTCGCCAGGTCGCAAGGTCGCAAAACTCTGGAATCAATAGATTTGCGACCCAGCGACCCGCATTAATTGCCCGCACGTGTGACCTTCTATATAAGGGAGGTCGCCAGGTTGCATTTTACACATTCAGCGATTTGAAAGAAAACGCCTCTGACAGCTCGACTGGCGCGATTTTCCCGGGTAAGTTGCCATTTCCTCCTGCTGTTTCTATTATGATGCATTTCTTACCAAACCCATGTCCCCTTAGGCCTTTAAATTGCCCTTTGTCTGAGCTTTTACATTTTTGAATGTTTTGCGACCCTGTTTTCTCCACAAATGTCCAACCTCACCACATTTCTGGTTCAAACTCTCACAGCCTTGTCCCTTGCTCTTAAAACCATTCCTCAGCTCTGCCTGGACCCAGCTAGCTTTTAAATTTTCAAGAGGAGGGAGAAAAAGAAACTAATGGCTGCGCGCGCGCAAAAAACCCCCCCGGCAAGTCTTATCGCGACCTGCGACCCAGCGACCTACTCGCGAGGTCGCAAAGTCGCATTTTCTTCAGATTTCTGGAATCTACGACCCATCGACCCAGCGACCTAGTTGCGAGGTCGCAAGGTCGCATTTTTCCGATTTTTCGAAGAGTTGCGACCCAGCGACCAGGCTGACTCCGGTCGCCAGTCGTGCCGCGCCAGACCTCTTCTTCTGCACCGCGACCGCGACCCGCAAAACCGTAACCCGCTCAACATCGTGTGTCACAAAATTTCCAATTTTCATCACTAAACTGTAATTGGTTTTATATCATCATGTCGTTCTTATCTTGGGATTCCTTTATGAATTTGATAGGTGAACTTCAAGAAGACATAAAGTGCATACCTGTTTTATCAGATTCTAGTGACATGGCACCCTCGCTATCCCGGAAGAAGGGCAAGCAAGTGGTGGAAGAAATTGATGAGCTGGACGTGGTGTCCCCACCCCCAATATACAGGGATACACTATGTACATTTGCAAAAGAAGACAGCATGCGATGGTACCAAGTGTATCATGAGTTCGCCATGCTGGAAGAAGAATTTCCAGAAGATCTCCCAGACCGAGAAATATACTTGGCAGTTAAAAAGTCCAAACTACATCTGGCAGGGGCGCATCCAGCCATATTTCCATGTCCAGAGGTTATAGATTGGATCATACAAAAGACGGATCCCAAGAAGTTTGTGATCCGAGACAGCGAAGGCAGGGCTTTCGCTACGCTCGTAGGCTCGGATGCCCACCTTTACTACTCGTTGCCTCGCCCAGATGAGAATTTCACTCCAGAATGGGCTATTGCTCACGCTATTCCGATAGTTGATACTATTAGACAATGGTGGGAGGAGCCCGAGAAGTTTAAGGTCAAGAAAGACCAAGAATATCCGGTGGCTAGCCTGAGAAAGGTTTATAAATTGGTTGCCGCCATGCTTTGCAGGCTTTACGGGCGCCCGGATTGCTCCAATTTCAGCGGTAGTTGGGCTACTATCATGGAGTATGTGACAACACACGGCACCCGTTTCAATTGGGCAGGCATATTGATGACTTCGATGCAGACCAACTTGAACGCGGCATTGGCCCCAGATGAAGGAATGCCTGCCGAATTTTACATGGCCTCTTACCTACTGGATGTTGTCTGCGCAAGAGTACACTTTGAGGGATGGGCACACAACTGGGATTCCGAGCAGTTGCGTGCAATTCATCTGCAAATCAGGGTATTTTGGGAGTCCAAATACAAACAGGATATGGATCAGATCTCCCAAGTATTTATCCCCTCTCTATATAGACACTTATTTGGCCAAGACGCCCCCTGCATGTCTTGGCGGGCCAAGGAGACTCTAGTCAAAGTGGCACACTGGTTCCCTTTCCCCAGATATACCTTCATCCGAGTCTTTGGAACTTACAGGGCACCACATGCTATGCCTCGCTTTGTTACAGACAAAATGCTCATTCAGGAGGTATGCTTCCAAATGTCTCAAGGCTTCTCCAGCGTCCTGTCTAAAGGCAAAAAGAAGCCGTGGCCCACGCTACCCCTCACCATTGGCGCGTGCACAGTTAAAGACTTCAGGGAAGTAGCAGCAGAGGGAGAAGCAGTGAAAAGCTATCAGCTTGGGGCGCTTGAACACAGGACATATGACCCGAAGAGAATAGTTCTTGAACACTGCCTGAAAGCTAAATTCAAGTGGACTTATCAGCATATTGAGCGCCCGGCAGAAGATGAAAGAAGGAACTGGTATAACGTTGAAAGACAATTTGCTCCGGGAGTAGTCGTGGTCCAAGAAGATCCGGATGATCAGAGCCTAGAAGACAGAAGTCGTCGGTTGGGAGGTTCCTCTTCCTCTTTACCCAAGAAGACTCGGACCAACACAGGGCTTACTACATCGATCCAACAGAAAGAAGCAGAAGCAAAAGCCCAGCAAGAAAAGGAAAAGAAGATAAAAGAGGATGAGGAAGCACGACAGAAGAGTGCGTCGGCAACACAGAAGAAGAAGCAGGCCAAGGAGGCCAGGAAAGAAAAGGAGGAAAAGGAGGCACAGGCCGCAGCAGAACGGGCACTCAAGGCAGAGCTGGACAAAGCAGAAGCTGAGCACCAAAAGAAGGCCGAACAAGCTGCTGCAGCTGAGCAGAAGAAGAAGGCCGAAATAGAAGCAGCAGCAGAAGCTGAACGCCGGCGGAAGGAAGAAGAGGAAAAGAACACAGAAGAGAGGGAGGATGACATGCTGGACGACATCAAGGTAACTCCCCTCGATATACCTCTGGGAAGTACCAAGCTTTCTAATGTTAGATCCCCCCAGGGGCAGGAAGAGGATGTATTTGACCTCACCAGACTCACATTCGACCAATTCTCTTTCAAAATCCGGCAAGAGAAAAGAAGGTCACTGGCGCAAAGTCCCTCTGCCACATCCACAGTTGCAACAGGCAAAGACATAGTCCTTGATACCAGGACTAATCCTATAATGATAGCATCGGCAGGTACTGCTTTCGCCACAGCCACGGAAGAAAACGTAACCAGGATGAGTAGAGAAATAGTCTCTCTACAAAATAGACTACAAGCAGCTAAGCAGCGCGAGAAAAGAGCAGAGCAGGAGAAAGCAGAAGTTCAACAACTCCGAAACCAGACTCCACCGATAAATGAAGTCCCACTGGCCATTTTCAACGAGTGTGAAGTATTAGAAGCAACCATGAGGCAGGTGTATGGAGAGATGTTCACCATCAAAAAAACAGTCGCCCCACTGGTAAGAGCATGAGCAGAAACCAGGCAAAAGCATGAGCAGCTCAGGGAGGCCTCACAGGCCTTAGACAGGATGATGGGCTGAACAGTACAATACCCTCAGGCACCTGAAAATTTTCCCAAGAGGGATTGGATTCACACACAGGATGCTAAGGTTCAGCTCTGTATGGAAATAAAATCTAAGGACAAGCTATCTAAGGACCTGGACAAGGTAATGTCCTCATACAATCACCTGATCAGCGGTATCGACTCGATGCACACTTTGCACCACATTCCGTCTCTTGGGGCATTGGACGAAGAGAAAGCCTGGGAGCAAGTGGATCAGGACATCCAGTCATTTCTGCAGCCTATCAAGCAAGCCGCTGCTACGCCCGAGCCCTCAGCATCTCAAGAACATCTGAGTCAGTTCATTACCACTCCAGCTCGGATTTATACCAAGCTTGCCTCGCTTTCAAACCAAATCTCGCAGAAAAGGGAAACCTTGGTGCCAAATGCTTTGGAATGCATGCATCGGTTGAAGGAGGAGGTTCCTCTGGTTTCCCCCATAGCAGCAGAGTACCAGACATGGCAAGATTTTCTCAAGGAGCAGCAGATTGACGCCCCTGACCTCAACATTGCGCGTCCATCTCTGCAGCCTGGTAGCAGCAAGTCATGAGCAGCAGTTAGAGAGAGGTCGCAGGTCGCACCACTCGGACAAATCGCAAGTCGCACTGTCTATCCAGGTCGCAAGTCGCACATACCATACAGGTCGCAAGTCGCACATACCAGACAGGTCGCAGGTCGCAACCTCTTCGAGGTCGCGAGGCAACTCAACAGGCAGGCAGGCGAAAAGTCGGGAAGCCCAAAGGGCAAGTTTGGTGCTATAAAATTCCTTACGGGGAAAGAGACAGGGGCTTTTTCTTTTTGGAAGACTCAAGAGCTACATTGTATTGTATTGAAAGACCATATTCTTAGGCATATGAATACGAATACTTGCTAAAACCCCTTTGTCGGATGATGTATTTTGCTGTGACAGCACTATGTGTATTTCTTGAACAGTTTCAGAACATCCTATGATTAATGAAACTGCATTTCTAATAATATCATTTATGCATCATGTTTATCTATGCTTGTGTTAATGATGTTCAGTTTTATCGCTTTCTAAATGGATGTTAATACCTTTGTCTATTAGCATTTCGTTTTATCTTTCAGAAGTAAGGAGGAATCTTGCCATTAAGAACTATTTCTTCTGTGGTAAGATACCTTGCAAGCATGACCCCAAAGACGTGCCGTTAACTGCATCTCTTCGGGCGTATGTGTTTTATTCATTCTCTTGCTACGCATAGTGTTGTAGACATGTTCCATGCATCAATCATGTATTTCGTATCCTATGAATAAGTGTGTGTCCGCAGGTTTAATCAGGTTCTTTTGAGACCAGAAGGGAAGGTGTCTTAAGCGGTAGCCGGACCCACACCCCGGATGGGATCCCTGCTCCAAACGGTTTAAGGTCTAATTGGGACTTTTTACCGGGGAGATCCCCTACTGTTGGCTGGACAAATTTTCCCATCAACACATTCTCAACATTAGTTTTATTCTCAACCAAATTTGAGAGGACATCCTTGTATCAAGTGAAGTGCCTTGAGGTTCCACTATCAATCAACCAATGATCCAAAGTATCCAGAGGATAGGCGGTAGATAGAGAATAAATAATATAGATTCATTTTTCTTTTCTACAACATTACTTCTATCATAACTGGAATTCTTGTCCTTTTAGGAGGTCCACCATTTCCATTTCGAGCAGCTGGAACGTTTGTCTTTCCTTTCTTGTTCCACATGTTGTTTCTTTGATTTCCATTTTTTTTGTAATTGTTGTTGTTGTTGTTGCCATCATCCCTTCGAGGATTCTTCTTGTGAGGGAAATCTCTATCATAGTAATCAAACCTGTTACAATTGTAGAAACTTCCTTTTCTTCCTCCTTTGAACCGCTTCTTAGATACTTGAGCCTTTCTTCTTGGACCAACAACATTCTTCCTTTTCAGATGAGTGAAGAAAGCAATAGGTTCATTTCCATTAGAGGGCTTATCTATCTCCATCATCCTTATCTCTTCTTGAGTGCATCTAGACAATAACTTATAGAAACTAGGTATCATGTCATTGTTGAGAATGGTGGTGGTAAATATCTCCCAAGGTCTTGAAAGACCTCTATGGGAAATGAGAGTGAGTTCCTTGTGAGCAATAAATTCTCCAATGGCTAGCGAGTCATTCTTGATTTGAGTTACTCTCATGAAGTAGGATTGGATAAAAAATATTAAAAAAAAAACTTAAAAAAAAAATATATAAACAAAAACAAAAAAAAATTATATATAAAAAAAAACTATTAGAAACAATAAAAAGATGGTTTCCCACACAATTTCTTAGAGGATCCATGCCCAAGATCCCAAGTACTATGGTAAGACTATGAAGTGGTGCAACTCTCCACAACCCTGCATATGACCCTTGGGCCCCCGGGCATGGCTCACATTGCTCTGCATCCCTGCCCATGGCCTTCGGGCCCCCAAAGCGAGGCTCCCTTTCTTTGTGCAATTTTAGACATATTTGTGTAACCATTGAGTATTATGGTAATTTGATTATAACAGTTTTTGAGTTTTATATTTTATTCTCCAAAATTATAATTCGTAATTTTACAACTTTAAATATAATTTTAGGAGATAAAATGAAAATTAAAAAATAAAATAAAAATTAAATGAAACAATGTTCCATTTTTTATTAGAATTGAAATAAAAATAAAAAAATATTAAAAAATATTCAGCTACTCAACTACTTAAATGAGATATTTCTGTTAAAATATATATAATAGAATCTAATTTGTAAACTAATATATAAATAAAATAAACCTTTGTAAAACAAAATATTTTTAAAAAAACTTCTTTATTCAAATTTTATATTTTTCTATATATTTTTTTATTTTTTTAATGGTTTAAAATAAAATACATATTTTTTTTTCTTTGAATAAGACTAAATCTACTAAGAAAAAACATATAGTACAATCACAACTTTGCCATCTGGCAAAGTAACAGAGCAGGGGAGCCAGAAATGATAGATTATCAACCTCGGTCCCATATAGCAACCTAGAACAAGCAGAAGGTAACCAAGATAGCTAAAAAACAGAGAGTGGGCCAGAGGGATCTACCCAGAGTGGTTGGATACCTCCAAACAACATTTTTTCACTTTCTTCTTGCTGACTTTTATCTAGTCATTGTGGCTTGGCTGGACAGGAACCAGTTGTAGACTATTCTGTTATGAAGGAGGAGTCTCCTTATCTGAATCAGAGGAGGAGGGTGCATGCGTGTGTTTCCGCGAGATCTAAGGTGCCGAAGGTTCCTTTGGGTGGATCAAGGGGGAATCCTTCGTGTGCTCAGCATTTTCTTCATTCGCTTCTTTTTCCTCCTCATCCGAGCTGAAGGAGTCAATGTCATCCATGGGGGGTGGATCACATGGTTTCCAGCTCTTCGATTTGGATTTACCTTTTTTATTCTTCTCTTTGTCGAGGAAGGTGGCACATGAGTTTTGTAGATGTCCCGTCTGATGGCAGTGACGACACCGGAAGGCAGTGTTCTCATAGTCTAAGGTCTGAGTCCAATGGAAGTCCCCAATTTTGAGATTGATCTGATGAGGTAGCTCATTGCTGATGTCTATTTCTACACAAATTCTGCCAAAGGTGTATATTCCTTTCTCTCCCCTAGAGGTGTTCGTGGCTAGGAAGCGGCCAAGAGTATTCTCGATACCCTGGAAGACTGCGAAGTGCCAGAGATGCACGAGGAGGTTTGGAAGCCTGACCCAGATGGGGAGCTTGGTGATGAATAAAATACATATTAAAATTAAAAAAAAAAAATATTAGAATATAGTTTAGAACTTATGGAACCTTGTGAAGTTTAGAATTTGAGCTTTTCAATCATATCACACATGATTCCAGAAGTTTTAAACTACTTTAACACCTTAAAATATTCAAATTTTCCTCCAAATTCATGATAATGAAATAAATGTTGTTTTTTTAATCAAAATAGTTAATCAAATAAAATATTTATTTTTTAATCAAAATGATAGATCTTTATTTTCATATTGTTAAGTATAATTTATATAGTGAAATTTAAAAAATAAAATATTAAATTTCTATCAAAATAATAAATCTTTATTTTTATGTTGTTAAATATAATTGGTATATATAATAAAATTTTAAAAATAAAATATTAAATTTATCATCAAATTAATGAAAAGAAAAAAAATATTATTTTTTAATTAAAATAATTAATTTGATAAAACATCTCCGTTAAGTTGAATTGTATATTTTATATAAATTATGAATACTTTTAATACATATCGAATGATATAATCCTAAAAATTAAAAGTAACGAAAAGGAAATTAAACGTCTAAATTTCTTTGTCAAAAAGAGAAGTTCGATGAGACATTTATCTTTCATCTTATAATTTTAAAAATAATTTTAATATGTTTAATAAATGGATGTAATAATTAGGAATATTATTTTTTTCAAAAAAATTAAAACATTTAAGATTTATAAAAAATATTACGATTTGAAAATATACAAAAACTTTTCACTGAAATTAAAATATGTACGATTTATAAAAATTAGGGTTTGAAAATATTTACAAAACCCTTTTATTAATTGAAATTAAGGAAGACGATACATGGTTAATGACGTTGGACAAACTTTAGAACACTGTTAAGAATTTTGATGAGATTTTCTTCCATTGTTTTCAATGACTTGTAGAACAACTCGTTGGCCTCACTCAGAGATGTTGCAGCAGATTGGTCAGCTCCGCCTGTTGTTCCTATAGCATGGAGACTATTTTCTTCACTTCACAACCGTCAACAGAGATTCATTGATGCCTCTTCCTTGAATTTGAATAAATTTCTGGCCCAAAACAGGGATCCCCACTATGAACTTGTCGATCATTTTCTTCTTTAGATGGGTCAGCTTGAAAAATGCCACCTCGTCCTTCCATGCCCGCTCCTTAGTTTCATAGCCGATGTGGTTTTTCAGGCGCGGTCATATTTCTTCACCACAGAGAAAGTTTGTTCGTCTCGCTCGTCCACGAGATTAGACATTCTTCTATGACATTAAGGAAAGTACAATACCGTCTAAACCGAAGAATGTGGAATGAGAAAGCAGCCATCTCTAATGATAGGGCAAAACTCTCACATTCTCTCTTTCTTCAAAGTCTTCCAAACACATAAGGAAATTGTTCTAGGCATGCTTGTACTGTGTGTTGGCATAGAAAACAGTAGGTAGGGCTTTCATGGCCGATTTATCTGAGCTATTACAGTTAGGCACTTCCTCTGATATGTACCTGAATATCTTAAAGAAATCATCTGACTGCAACAAAGTGCCCATTAAAAAAAAAAAAATTATACATAGTGCGAAAATCATGAGAGTGCACGTTAAATCTTCCAGGATTACCAGTAAATTGGCTTGAAAGTAGGGGTTACCTTTAAATAAAGCGAAAGGTATCAAAGTTGTGAAAAGCTCCACAATTCTTCTGCTAAGGGTTGTGTACTCGCTCCTATTAGAATTCGGTTTGGAAAATCCACTTTCCAAGCCCAAATCCTGAGCACTCCCCCATTATGCCTGTGTCAGTGAACTAAACTCTGATAATCTTGGAAGATCTGAAACTGCGATGAAAAAATTACCAGGCACCCAGTGAAAACTGACATAAAACCCATTAATGGCAACAAAGAGACCGCAGAGTAAAGCGCAGAATGAAGGAGGAAGAAGTTTAGGGATTTCAAAATTCAAGCGCGCCCAATTCCAAAAACTTATATCAATAATACAATTTTTCAGGCGCGGTCGTATTTCCTCTGATGCACTTCCTAAACTTATATCAATAATACAATTTTTGAGTACTTTTCTTTACCGTAATTCTCTTCCTCAAAATTCTTCGCTGTTCTTTGGTAAGCGTTCACAAACAGTTCCACCCTGAGTCGATCCACGAATCCTCTTCCTCAAATTTAAAAACAGGGTAAGCTCAGATACAGTAACCCAATTCCCAAACGTTTTTTTTGCAAACAGAGTAACCATTAATTTTCAAAACCCAAAAAGAAAAATCTGAAACTCATGAAATATTAGGATATGGATGTTGCAGTGAGTACCTTGGCACTTTTCAAGAAAGCTTCCGATGGTGAATCCATGGCTGCTGCTCCCATTTTTTAAACTTTCCTTCGTTGCAATGGAGGAGTCTTTGGATTCGTCGCGGCGCTGCTTGGGACGGAGCAAGAGTCATTCTGGTCGACGTTTGAATGCGATGACTCGCGCAATGGTAATATTACGCGCGTTGTCCAAATTTCAAAATTCAAAATTTCGCAGCATTGATGGAGGTAGGTGGGGAGGAGCGGAAGGTGGGGGAGGAGCGGCCCGGTGGAGGGAGGTGGCGGAGCGTAAGGTCCCCGCTAACGTCCGTCGGGATCCCTAAGCGCTGCCGTCAGGAATTGGATAGACGGGTCCACATCGCGCGCCGGAGAAGAGTGAGGTTGCCGGAGCAGGGGATCGGGAGCTGTCACATCAGCTCCCGATTCGTAGACACACGTACCCTCCGCCACAAAACATATATCAAATAAATGATACAGACGGCAGTGTTGGGTACAGTTATCTTCCAAAGATTTGTTAGCCTTAAAAGCACTCTTCGAAAATCCTGGCAAGAGTATTAAGGACTTTTGTTGGAGTAATCACTGCACTTCTATGGAATTCATAATTTCCACTCTGGGGATCCTAGTTACCGGTGAATTCATAATTTCGATTCTGGGGATTTTAGTTACCGGTTTGGAAGTTTACCAACACTTGCGAGTTTGGTGTAACCACAAACCTGTACATGGTATCAAAGTCTGGACCCACGTTCCATTCCTCCGAGCTGCGTTTGAGGGGGGTGTTGGAGTAATCACCACACCTTTATGGAATCCATAATTTCCACCCTACGGATCCTAGTTATAGGTTTGGAAGTTTACCAACACTTGCTAGTTTTTGTGTAACGGCAAACCTCTACATGGTATCAAAGCTTGGACCCAGGTTCTATTCTCTTTACATGGTATCAAAGCTTGGACACAGGTTCGATTTCGTCGCGCTGCTTTTGAGGGGGGCTATTGATTCTCCGGGGGCTATTGATTCTCCGAGCTGCGTTTGTGAGAGAGGGTGTTGGAGTAATCACCGCACCTCTATGGAATCCATAATTTCCACCCTAGAGATCCTAGTTACCAGACACTTACGAGTTTTAGTGTAACGGTAATTGTCATTTGGATTACTTCTCCTCTAGAAATTATGTCATCTTCTCACCGGCGATTTCATCGAGGTTAAAAGAGTGATTCAAAATAAACGCAGTGGTAAATACTTGTTCAAGAATTCTGGCTTCATTAAAATGAGTTGGCAACTAATTGACTAGACCAATCATCTCAGATGATGTAGATATCAATTTATACGGCACCGGTTAAAAAAAATTATAAATAAAATTATAATTTTATTTATTATATATATAAAATGAATTATGAAGATTTATTTTCAATTTATTAGATTTGGCACTAGAACATACTTAAATTACTTTTATAATTAAAGATGAAGATAGGAATTATCAAATATGGTTAACATTTTTTATACTTTATTATCAACTTGAATATATTTATTATGTTTTTAATTATCCACTTGAATATATTTATTATGTTTTCTTTGTATTTAGTGACTATTACATTATTGCCCTTATTAGAAAAAGTGAGGCTAGAAATTGCCCTCACTATCAAAGATGACGTAGAGGATTTCGAAGTACATTAAATTGACATGGATGGCATCGATTTCTTCTCTACATTGACATCCACATTAAAAATTGCCTCAAGATTAAAGACGAGAAAAAAGATCCCGGAGTGGATAAAATTGATGTAGATGTGAATTTGTGGCCAATTTGAGAGACACTTATTACTTCTATGCAAGGTCCTCAATTTGAATTTGACGCTTATTGCTTATTGCTTATTGTTTCTGTGCAAGGTTTTTTATTTGAATTTTTTTTTTTTCACAAGAGAAAAAACACTGTTTTGTTTATATTAATAATGAGAAAACAGTCCACAAGTCATTACATACCCATCTGATAGTTAGGGTCCCAATTTTCCAATAAGGGAGATCCATGCTAGACTAAGATAATGATCCCATATCACTTACAAGAATATAGAGCTTGATAAAAGGCCAAATGTTCCTTATGTAAAAATAGAGAAACTGAGATACATCCAAGTATGCCCAAACCATCTAATAAGATAGTGAAAATGCCCCAATTGGAAAAGACAAGCAATTTGCTTGTTATGCAGTGCTTTGTGTTATACAATTATGACATAATTTCACTAGAAATTGTCCTTAGCATCAAAGATGAGGCGAAATATTTGAATGGCATATATTTAAGATAAATGTGGTCGATATCCTGAATATCATGTTCCTAATCTAAATATATGTATATTTATTATAAATATATATTTTAAATCAAATAACTAGAACATAATTGGGTTGAAATTACCTTAAAGTATATGTAATTGATATCGTTTTAGTCTTTACTATCAACTTATTATTTTATAACGAATAGAAATATAAGACAATATAGGCTGATTAATAAAATATTTGATTTTGAAATTATTCAAAAAAAAATCTAGAAAAGAAACTTAGATACTACAAATATTCTCTTGCGGGGAAGCCGAGGGACGGATATTCTCGCTAGCACACGGGAATACTACAATCTATATATAAAATTAAAATACAATAAATGTGGTTTTGAAGTTGTATTATTATTTGTAATAGGAATTATATCTTAGAAACTACAAATATTCTCTTGCGGGGAAGCCGAGGGACGGATATTCTCGCTAGCACATGGGAATACTACAAACAATCTATGTATAAAATTAAAATACAATAAATATGGTTTTGAAGTTGTATTATTTTTTTTTTCTAAATAAGACTAATCTATTAACTTATAAAAATATTGATACAAAACTACCACAGCTGCTGCTGTGTAAGCCAGCTAGCTGGGACTGATTGTCAGCACTGTTCTTGATTGTTCTGGGTCGCCCAGAGCGGGAAACCAACCCATTAAGCATAATGTACTGGGCCGCCCTTGGAAGGGAAACCGGCCAGAGGTTTATACATAAACTATAAACAGCAACATAGAAGCTAGAAGCACCATACTGCCCATCAGTAGAGCAATTGAAACAGCAAAACTCAAAAAAACCAGAAGTGAATGAGCCAGGAGATTTAACCCTCGTGCTCAGAAGACATTGGTTCCTCTTCAATTCTGCATGCATATTCATTCGCCTCGCTACTGTCCTCCTTTCCTGCATGGCTGTCAGTCTTCAAATCTTTGTTGTCAGCTTCAGGACGCAGCTCCGTGAGTTGAGGGGGAGAGGGGCGAAGGTCAATAGGAGGGGAGGGGGAGGCACGGTGCGGGATTTCTTCACGGAGAGAGACAGAGATGAAGGCGGTGATTATGGAGTCGAAGGAAGTGCAGTGGAAGCGGAGCTCAGCATTCTGGGTAGATTGTCTAATAGTAGAACCCCGAAACCTGCTGGCTCGAGGATTGGGCTGACTGGGAGGGACAGAGAAGTCTGAAGGGGGAGGCTGACTGGAATGAGCGTGAGGGGCAGGAGGGGGTTCATGACCAGGAGGCCCAGAGGCGGGAGAGGGCTGACAGGGGAAATCGCCAGAATTCGCAGCACGAGCACGGCCTCGACTTCTGCCAGCATGACCAGAATTCGCTGCACGTCGTCCTCTGCCCCTGCCTCTGCCTCCACCGCCACGAGAGGCAGGCGGAGGCGTGATATCATCATCCTCAGAGGAGGAGCTGAGTTCAGAGAGTGGCGAAGGGGGATTGACCGGTGCAAGGCCTCGACTCGCGCCTCGTCTACAGCGCATGCGCTGCCTGAGGCGTGGCATGGCCAACAAAAGGTGGCGCAGGCGAGGACTTCCAAGGAGAAGGTTAGGAACTTGAGAAACGGTGAGGAGATCACCAGGGTGATGCCAACCGGGCAGAGGAGCAATATAGCCAGAAGAACAATTGCCAGAGGAGGAACTATCCCGAAAATGCAAATTGAGGCCAAGGGGAGACAAAGTACCTGCAATGAGCACTGCTGTAGCTCTAGATGAGGCCGAAGCGCTGCAGAAGGGGCTGTTGGAGAAATGAACGCCCGGAATTGTCTCCAGACAAGCAAGAATGCTACAGCGGCGTCCTGTCTGCGTTTTGCAGCTGGAGTTGGCGCATCCAGGCGAACAAACAACATTCAAGGGGTTCAGAGGACCGCCATGGCTCTCATCGTTCTGCTCTCCCTCCATATTGCAAACGTTCAACAATACCAGCGCCATATACCCGAGAGCAAAGGAGTAATTGTTGAAAATGGCAACAAGAAACAGTGAAGGAGGCCTCCTGAAACATATTTCCTGATCCTAGTTGGAAAGTGATCACCTAAACTAGGTGGGGACCACACATGTGATTTTTGTCGAAAAGTCTATTTTTAGACTATGTCTATTTTTAGACATACGGAGCATGATTCGGGGATTCTAGTTGGAGATTCTTGAAGTATGTGACATGTTGGTAAAAATAGATGAGATTCATATTTTTAGGTCACAGGCTATTTTTGGACTGCCTCTCCTAAAAATATGGAAGTCAAATATTATTTACCCTTAATAATATTTAGACTATAAACAGCAGTTTACTCTCTTGGAGCACTTCAGTTTGACCCCCAGAGGTGGGGCATGCAGCTGACATAAGGAAATTTGAATTTCCTATGAGTTAAGTGAGCTATTGCATGTTAGACTTCAGTTAGACTCATGTGGCAGAGTTTTGGTGGAGTTGATTGAGGAGTTAATGGAGGTGGTGTTCTGGTTAACTAGTTGAACTAGTTGTATTTAGTTTAACTGGCTAATACACCAGAGATGAGTTGTGTGAATTAAATATTATTTAATTCACTAATTATTAACTCATTATTCAACTAAAGAACACATCAGTTTAACTCAGTGCATGGACAGTTCAGTGGAGACCAGTGAAAGAGGTAAATGAAAGGGTGAGCAAAGGTATCAGCTTGGAGGACTGGCTTTGGTATGGGATTTTCATAACATTCTGGAGGAAATTACCAATGACAATTGCGCAGTTGGAGCCAGTGAGATTCGAACCTGGATCTCTATTTAGACCAGCCTTGATTGCGCAATAGAGGCAGAGAAGTAGTGTGTGTGTTTTGAACCTGTGACTTGTTCAAAACCAAGCTAGTTTTTGTGCAACTGTTGGGAGATAGTACTGAGTACTTGTGAGAAGTTTGTACTATGTATTTGCTGCATGTTCTCTCCATTTATAATATACTATAGCTGGGGGTTTTCAGCTATAATCTTTCCCCATACATACTGTGTTAATGTGTGTGATGATTTGATGTGAGATTGCTTCTATTCTTTCCGCATGTGACAATTAATTGTAGAAGAAGGTTATGTGTTATGCATGCAATTCAAAATTGATGTATGATCGGGTTAATCGCAGCGAATAAACTTCATTATTCAGCAAATTTCTACATGGTATCAGAGCGAAATTAATCGTCGAGATCTATTACGGTGATTGTTTATTATTTCCTCGGACAGAGCCTGCATGCGGGCCAGGTAGCCTCTGGAATATTCATCCTTCTTTGTAAGGTGAAAGATCTGGTGAATGCCCATGCAGTCAATCTCTGATTTGGAAATAATTTGTTCTCAAGTGTAGATCGGAAGCGATTGAGTTTTAGGATAAACTCAAGAAACATCAAGATGGAGAAAGCTGGAAATATACATGCATATTGTATATAATTTTCTACATGGAATGAGAGCGAGAATTTTTGGGTGCGCGAGTTTGTAGGGAATATATGAAAATATTTTGTGTAATATTTCAGAAACAAATAGCATATTTGGTTTCCTTGTGGAAAAACACCCAAATTGAAAAAAAAAATCGGTCGAATCGGAGCTCGGATGAGGGAGATATCATCGATTTAAAATCAGCTCTTTTGTTAGAAAATTTTGCGATGGCGGGACAATTGCAATGTGCGCGAGCCAAGAATCTACATGCACTGAGGTACAAGATGCATGAAAAGCTTTGAGGAGCAAAGCAGAGGTTAGTGAGGTGGTGGTTGAGAGGGAGCCTCTCAACATGCAGCGTGAGGACAAGTCAAGAAGGTTGGGATTCGGGCAAAGAATCTCTACAGACTTGGAGTAGATGGGATGTCTACGGAGCTTCCTGCTGATGGGAAGTGCATGAAAGGCATGCAACTGATGCTTGAGAGGGAGCAAGTTTTGCATGCAGGTATTGGAGTAGATGGGATGTCTACGGAGCTTCCTGCTGATGGGAAGTGCATGAAAGGCATGCAACTGATGCTTGAGAGGGAGCAAGTGTTGCATGCAGGCGAGAAAGACATGCAATTGGAGCTTGAGAGGGAGCGGGTTTTGCATGCAGGTGAAAGTGAACCTCGAGATGTGGAGCAGCCACAAGAGGATCATGGAGTGGAAGAAACCACTCATGCAGAGAAATTTCATGCCAGACGGGCAGAGGGAGTGCATGCAGCTATACCACCAGGTATGAGGTGGGGCGACATGCATGAGTAATCCCATGAGGAGATTTCTGGGCAGATTCATGAGATGGTGTGGATCTCATGGATTGAACCTGGCTACGAGGTTCCCACAGTGCAGCAGTAGCAAGATCAGTTGGAGTGATGCAGGCAGATCAAAGTGACAATGTCGGATACTGGAGCGCGGATCAGAGTTGACAGCAAGTGCAAGAGTGCATGGGTGCAAGAGTTCAATAGCGCAGTGGTTCCTGATGACATGTGCAGTTGGTACCAGCAGAAGTTGAAGACTTTGATGATAGATGCTAGATGCATCAAGACTGATTGAGTTGTTTGGAGCCTATTCAGTTTCAGAGGAGTTGCAGAGCAGATGCATGGAGTTGCATGGTGCATGCATGAGTTTGCATGGCACATGCAAAGGGTGCATGGCAAATGCATGGAGTTGCATGTCGCATGCATGGAGTTGCATGGCGCTTGTGGAGGTTGCAGGGCGAATGCATGGAGTTGCATGTTGCATGCAATGACAGTCCTTTCTTGTTGAGAGGGAGTGTTGAAAATGGCAACAAGAAACAGTGAAGGAGGCCTCCTGAAACATCTTTCCTGATCCTAGTTGGAAAGTGATCACCTAAACTAGGTGGGGACCACACATGTGATTTTTGTCGAAAAGTTTATTTTTAGACTATGTCTATTTTTAGACATACGGAGCATAATTTGGGAATTCCAGTTGGAGATTCTTGAAGTATGCGACATGTTGGTAAAAATAGATGAGATCCTTATTTTTAGGACCCAGGCTATTTTTAGACTGTATCTCCTAAAAATATGGAAGTCAAATATTATTTACCCTTAATAATATTTAGACTATAAACAACAGTTTACTCTCTTGGAGCACTTCAGTTTGACCCCCAGAGGTGGGGCATGCAGCTGACATAAGGAAATTCGAATTTCCTATGAGTTAAGTGAGCTATTGCATGATAGACTTCAGTTAGACTCATGTGGCAGAGTTTTGGTGGAGTTGATTGAGGAGTTAATGGAGGTGGTGTTCTGGTTAACTAGTTGAACTAGTTGTATTTAGTTTAACTGGCTAATACACTAGAGATGAGTTGTGTGAATTAAATATTATTTAATTCACTAATTATTAGCTCATTATTCAACTAAAGAACACATCAGTTTAACTCAGTGCATGGACAGTTCAGTGGAGACAAGTGGAAGAGGTAGATGAAAGGGTGAGTAAAGCTATCAGTTGGAGGATCAGTTTTGCATGGGATTTGCATAACACTTGGAGGAAATTACCAATGACAATTGCGCAGTTGGAGCCAGTGAGATTCGAACCTGGATCTCTATTTAGACCAGCCTTGATTGCGCAATAGAGGCAGAGAAGTAGTGTGTGTGTTTTGAACCTGTGACTTGTTCAAAACCAAGCTAGTTTTTGTGCAACTGTTGGGAGATAGTACTGAGTACTTGTGAGAAGTTTGTACTATGTATTTGCTGCATGTTCTCTCCATTTATAATATACTATAGCTGGGGGTTTTCAGCTATAATCTTTCCCCATACATACTGTGTTAATGTGTGTGATGATTTGATGTGAGATTGCTTCTATTCTTTCCGCATGTGACAATTAATTGTAGAAGAAGGTTATGTGTTATGCATGCAATTCAAAATTGATGTATGATCGGGTTAATCTTCATTGAATAAGTGATTTATTCAGCTAATTTCTACAGTAATAACTGCAGCTCTGTTCAGATCGAGGCGTATTAATATCACCAGCAGATGTAGTGTTATGGGCCATGTGGGCACGACATGTATGCAGCGTTGGGAGCTGCGCAGGAGCCCATGGCTCATTAATTCGCCACCGCAGCCGCATCCGGCGGTTTTGAAGTTGTATTATTATTTGTAATAGGAATTATATTTTTTTTGGGTTATTTTTTCTAATAATTTTTTATTTAGTAATTAGAATATAATTAAAATTTTATCAATAAAGCCCACGTGGTGTAGAACAGTCGGTGATGGGGTGCACTATTAAGGCACTCCGTTCTGTAAGGTCACCGGTTCGAAACCCGTGGGTGGCATGGGAGGAGAAAAAATGGAAAAATTAGGATTAGTCTAAACGAGAAAAAAAAAAAAAATTATCAATAAAATTTTTAAGTAAACTGTCAAAAAGATTTTATTATTTGTTTAAAAATTTACATTTGATTTGTTAGGCTTGATTTTCTTTCTTGGCATCATTTTAAACAAAGTTATCTTTAAAAAAGAGAAAATTGTTAGTATTTTTGAAAAAAGTATTGGATTTTGAAAAGTGGTGATCTAGAATCATTTTTTGTTTTTGGCATAGTTTTGAGATTTCAAATTTTCTTATGAATTTTTTTTTTTTTTGTCATGATTTGTATGTTGATTTTGAAAAGTGATGATGTAGAAACATATTTTTGGAACTTTAAATTTTCTTTGATTTTTTTTTTTTAATATTTCATTTTTTTAATTTCTCAAGTATAAACATTTGTTTTAAAATGTTAGTGATTCTCATGCTAATTTTGAAAAGTGTTGATGAAATCCTTTTTAAAAAAATTAAATATATAAAAATATAAAAAATAAAAAATAAAAATACTGCATAAGTGTAAAAAAAACAAAAATAACTTGTAAAAATTAAAAATTAAAAAAAAAATTCAATTTTTTTTTTTTTTTTTTAAAACACATAATTTAAAAAAAAAAAAAATAGAAATTAACCCATATATATATATATATATATATATATATATATATATATATAAGGTTATATAAAAAATAATAATTAGAAAAAGATAAAATTAAATAATTAAAATAATAAAAGCACTAAAATATAAAAAAATTAAATTAAAAAAAAAAATTTAATATATATATATATATATATATATATATATATATATATATATATATATATATATATATATCCATGAGCTTCGAAGTGAGACCGGGCGGTGGTCTATTCCCAATGCCCCTTGGAATGATAGAATCTATCATATTTGCGATTCTAAGCAGGTGGAAGATGAAAAACACTTCCTTTTAGAATGTCGGACTCTTACTCACATTCGATCTCAATTCCCTACCATCTGCCACACTTCCAATCTTCTTTACCTATTAAGCCAACCCACCTGCAACAATCTTGGAGCACTTATTTTCCTTTTCTTTGACCATAGAAACAAGATTTTGAAGAATCAAACTTAGATTATTTCTCCTCTCTTAATGTCCGGTAGACCACACTGGTCTTAGTGCACGGTAACCATCATCATCATCAAAGTAAAATTTAGAAATATAAATAAAAAAACAAATAAATTTAAAATATAAATTAAATTAAAAAAAAATTACAAATAAATAAATAAATTTAAAAAATAACAATAAAAAAAAAATTATTTAGTTTTTCATATTAAATTTACAAAAAAAATGAAAAAATAGCCATGGGGCTCAGCCACTGGGCGAGGGGGGTAGCTAGCAGCTCCCCCCCGCCCGGTGACTACCGTGGCAGCAAAGGTCAATTCCGAGAATCAACCTACGCCGCCACAAGGGCCACAATGCTCGGCCACCGGCTGGGTGGGGGGATGCTAGCGGCTCCCCCGCTCGGCGGTCGAGCCCCATGGCCCCCATGACGGCGAAGGTCGATTCTCGAAATCGACCTCCGCTACCACAAGGGGAGAGTGACTTAACCACCGGACAAGGGTTGAGCCCCGTGATTCCTCTTTTCACGACCCTATACTCGTGGTAGTCTTTCAACCAACTTATAAAAGGTGCAAAACTAACATAACTTTTTCCTTTCGTAATACTCAAGTCATAGACTACGCCTAAATTAACACTTTCAATTATTAATATTCTAATGTTCTTCAATTATGAAACAGAAATAAATTCAACATTAAATATCAACATCAATCCATAAGAATGCCCATATATTCAAGGGAGGGAAAACTCCCTGATTATAAGTCTTCATGATGTTATATTTCAATAAGTGTGTACAATTTACAATAATTATATAGCCCAACTATGTGTAAACACTTACACTCCTTGCCTAAGTGTGTTTGTATTTTTTCCAAGCCTTATAGCTCCCCAACAACCTAAAAAATCAATGAGGATCCCAAAAATCCCTTTAGAACATGTTTATGAAGTTTCCTAAAAATATCATTCAATTGGGTCACTCGGGTCACAGACGCCCTCGGAACCCTGAACATGTTTCTGAACGCGGGTCACCGAGGTCACTGTTTGCATGCATTTCCTAAACATGTTCAGGTCGTGTTCAACCCAACTCGACCCTGCTGAATGACCTCCGCGCCTTCAAACACTGTTCTGCACATCCTGAACGCAGACATGCTACATGAAACAGACTCTGCTCAAACATGCTTGCCCTGAACACTGTTCTGCATGTGTCCTGCGAAAGGAACCTGACTCTATTGTGCCCTAAAAATTGTTCTGCATGTGCCCTACAGAAGGAACCCAACTCCACCCGTGGGTGAATGCCCGAATGCATTTTACCTGACTCGGCCCAGAATTTTGTTTTCTTTTTGTGGCTTTGTCCTCCGCTCTTGACCTTTTCTCTAGCTCGATGCCTTTGCTTGCCAACGGTGGAATCAAAGAGATGTTGATGTCCTTTCCTTCTTATCTCCTTTCCATCCCACATCTCAACCTTTTTATATGTTTTCCCAACGTCCTCCCTCCATGGTTGGGTTCTTGGCGCCCATGAGCCGACCCACACTTTGCGCATGAGGGGCTTGGTTACCACGTGACGTTATTTCATTAGCGTCATCTTGCCACCAAGGCAACCTATAAACCGTTCACCAACACTTAGCTGATTTTTCACACATATTTGCCCGTTGCACTTTAATGTCGCAGGGTCACCATATTAACATCGCATACTATCCGAATGTTTTTTTTTTACGCTTTTGTTTGCTGGTGCGCCCATCTAACTACACGTAGTAGTTTGTGTCACTTTTCTGACCTTAATTCTTTGCATGTCCACCAAATGCTTTCGGTCGTCATAACTCGACTCAAGGGCCTTACATACTCCCCCACTTAAAATAAGGTTATCGTCCATGATAGCGTTATCATCATCATCACATCACATCATCGGAAATTTCTTCACAATGAAACATCGCACAATATTGTCACAACATATCCATGGGAAAAATCTCCTTAATCCATGATCATCAACAAATCCATCGCAATCACCTCATGTTATACCAAGATGGGAAGTCAATCTCTCCATCATGGCTACATGTTTCTACAATATATATCGTGTCAACCCATCATATATCATCAATATCGTGTGAATCTATGTATCAAGTACTCCAACCAACTCAACATAACAAAAGCTGCTATGTATCCATCATAACTCTACACACTGTTATAACCCTCATAACTCAAATTATTTGGGTAGCTAATCCAACGATGCATTCTCAACATGAGAATGCACATCCTCATACCATGTGTTAGTTGTTCCTCTTGCATCTTGTCACAATCATCAACTAAATCAAGGATCCATCCCGTCTAAGTTAAAAATGAGCCATGCTCAGGTCCATGAAGTGGCCTCCATCTCATCCACAATAGGTTGTCCATCCAACAAGCCATATCTATCTGAAAGGTGTTGCCCATGATGCTAATATCCATGTGCTATTCAAATATAGTCACAACTATCAAGCATCATCCATGTGTGAAAGGTCCTCCTCAAATCAAGTCAAGAACATCCTCTCAACAATGTGCCATATCTAGGTCCATGAAGCTATTTTAATCCCATCTGCAATATGCATCCAACATGTGTACCAAAGTTAAGTCAAGAGGACTCAACTCATGCCCAAGTGTATACCACCAAGGCATCTCTTCGTTGCATCTCCATCAAGCTCCAAAGTGTCCTGTCGATTATCTCCATCAAGTGACTCCTCACAAACACACCCCATAAATGTGATCAAAGGTATGCATCCCATAATGCATCAAAATCAAGAATAATCTTGATCTCAGTTCCTTAATGAAATAGATACTACAATATCAGTGTAGTATGAAGCCTCCAATTAATGCAACATCTCATGAACTCCCATGCATCATCACGTCCAAAGTGTTGGCAAGCATACATGTATTGGCCATGAGTTCCATTGCAAGTTCACCTACCCTGCAAGTCATATGATTGCCTCATAGGCTGCTCATCCAACCAATTTCTTGTTGCTAAAAGTGAACACCATCCATTAGTCCATATATAAAATATTTCCATGTAGTCCATGTCCATGACTTTGGATGCCCATGTGTCCATCATAAGTGACCTCAACTCAACTCTAGTCATCATCATGTGTATATAT
Organism: Pinus albicaulis; assembly: GCA_034641835.2. Taxonomy (NCBI): domain Eukaryota; kingdom Viridiplantae; phylum Streptophyta; class Pinopsida; order Pinales; family Pinaceae; genus Pinus; species Pinus albicaulis. The sequence continues at coordinate 619,732,428 of CM076573.1, forward strand.
AGGTAAAGTTCCCTCAGTCACTTCTACTATAATCATCATTAGTACTTCCTTCAATTTTTCTCCCCCACTAAATGTGCATGAACAGCTCCTTCTTGGTTGTAGGCCATGAATAAGTCTACCCAAATTGTGTGCTCTACCTGCACATAGTCCACGAGTCACGCTGGGAACCTAGCCAATCTCCATGTGGCTAAGCATGACCCTTATCCATTACAAATATCATCAAGTTCCACCCTTGTCCCAGGCATTTGAAATTTATAGAGTGGGTTCACAAATTTCCCTACCAAGGTCTGCAACATTCAATGTTCCTTGTTTCTCCAATGTATAAGGTCCCATCATAGTCATCCAAGGAAAGGTCCTCCAAGGTGCTGGAAAATAACTCATCTTCTTGCTCATCCCTGAATATGTTCCATCCTCCAAATTCTCAAATTAAACACAAGTCATATATCCATGAAGACTCTCTAAGTGAGTCTCCTCCATCCTCAATGCGTGAAATGTGTACGATCATGGTTCAACCTATGTATCAAGTCCCTCCTTGATCATTGACACACCTGCAACATCCTTTTATTCACAAGTCTCGGTTTCCTCTTCTCCTTCTTTATAACAACCTGCAAGTCTATCTTGAACCATTGCCCAACATAGTTGAAGAAGTTCCACCTCAAAATTCTCTTCCAAGACTTCAAGATTAGTCTGCATTATTGGGTTCTCTTCTTTCATGTGCCTTAACTTGTGTAAGGTCTCGAAGAGCCTGCCTTGGCATTATTCCCAACTTTCCATGTCTTGTTCTGCAGCTTTATCCCTGAAAAATGTCTTGCTCGAGCCAAGGTCTCAAAAGAAACCAAATAATATAACTCCACCTTCAACACCACCTACAATAATGCAACTGTGTCCATGCTCCCCTCAAGGATACCAACTCCAAACTTACTAAGGAATTAGAGCTTTGATACCCACTGATGTAAAACAACACTGGGATCAGAATATCCAATAATCGAGCAGCTCAAATCGCCCTAAATCGAGCTCTAATACCAACTGTCATGGCCCTATACTTGTGGTAGTCTTTCAACAAACTTATTGCAGGTGCGGCACTATCGTAATTTTTTATTTTCGTAATACTCCAATCGTAGACAACATGTAACTCAACACTTTCAATTATTAATCTTCCAATGTTCTTCAATTATGCAACGAAAATAAATTCAACATTAAATATCAACATCAATCCACAAGAATTCCCATACATTCAAGGGAGGGGCAACTCCTTGATTATAAGACTGCTCGATGTTATATTTCAATAAGTGTGTACAATTTACAATAATTATATAACCCAAGTATGTGTAAACACTTACACTCCCTGCCTAAGTGTGCTTGTGCTTTTTCCAAGCCTTACAACTCCCCAACAGCCCAAACAATCAATGAGGATCCCAAAAATCCCTTTAGAACGTGTTTATGAAATTGCTTGAAAATATCGTTCAAGTGGGTCACTCAGGTCACGAATGCCCTTGACACCCTAAACGTATTTCTAGATGTGGGTCACCGGGGTCACTGCCTGCACATGTTTCCTGAAAACATTTGGGTTGTGTTCTACTTGACCCGACCCTGTTGAACAACCTCCACAACTTCAAAGATTGTTCCACATGTCTTGAATGTGGACGTGTTGCACGAACCCAACTCTTCCCGAACGTGCCCTCCCTGAACATTGTTCTGCACGCGTCCTGCAAAAGGAACCTAACTCGACGTTGCCCTAAAAAATGTTTTGCATGCACCCTGCAGAAGGAACCTGACTCGACCCGTGGGTGAATGCCTGAACGTGTTTTACCCGACTCGACCCAAACTTCTGTTTCCTTGTTGTGGCTTTGTCCTCCACCCTTGACCTTTGCTCTAGCTCGATGCCTTTCCTTGCCAATGGTGGAATCAACAAGATGTTGATGTTCTTTCCTTATTATCTACTTTCCATCACATGTCTCAACCTTTTTATATGTTTTTCCAATTTCTTCTCTCCATGGTTGGGGGCTCGGCACCCATGAGCCGACCCACACTTTGTGCCATGAGGGGCTTGGTTATCATGTGAAGTTATTTCATTAACATCGGCTTGCCACCAAGGTAGCCTATAAGCATCCACCAACACTTACCATATTTAGCACGCATCTTTTCCTACTGCACTTTAACGTCCCACTGTCATCATATTAACGACACATACTAGCCAAATGTTGTGTTTGTTTCTTACTTCTACTGGTGCGCCCATCCAACTATGCGTAGTAGTTTTCGCCGCTTTGCTGACCTTCGTTGATGGCATGTCCACCATCGTTTTCCGGCTACAGTTCCATACCGACCGAGGCTCACACCGTGGTCGTGGAGGCTTATTCTTTGTAATTGAGCTCACCGCCACAAAGGGGTCGTGGGTCTCGCCGCGTGCGACCCCCCACCACCCGACAAGCCGAGATCATGACCACCGCGGCAGCGAGGCGCACTGCAATCGACCTTCGCCGTTACATACAAGCCTGGTGGCTATTTGTATTTATTTAAATTTAATAATTAAATTAATTAAATTTGTTATTTTAAATATTTTTAAAATTTAATTTTATTTAATTTTATTTAAATTATATTTTTAAATTTATTTACTTATTTTTATTTTTAAAATTTAATATATATATATATATACATATATATATATATATATATATATATATATATATATATATATATATATATATATATATATATATATATAGATTTGTTTATTAAGTTTTTTAATTTTTTGTTTTAAATTGAAATTTTTATTTAAATTTTCTTTTTAATTTAAATTTTAATTATTTCAAAATTTTTATTTTTATTTTCTTTTTAAATTTTAATTTGTTTTTCTTTAAATTGAAATTTCAAAATTTTATTTATTTTTTATTTTAGTATTTTAATTAATATTTTTTTTTTAACTAATTTTAATTATTTTATTTTATCATTTTTTTAAATTATGCGGTTGTTTTTTTATTATTATTTTATAACTTAAAAAATAAAATTGTTTTTGTTTTTTTGGTGTGTGTTTGGTTAATTTTTATTTTTTAATTTTAAATTGTGTGTTTTTTTTAATATTTTCTTCTTCTTTTTTTATTTTTGTTTTGTTTGTTTTTATTTTTATTTTATTTTTATTTTTTTTACAAGGGATATTTTTTCTTTTGATACCATGCCTAAAAATCGTTGGAATTTTGTTTTCACAAAGGTGATATTTCATCTTTAATTTCATCCTTGGATTTTTAAGGCTTTTCAAAGTTATGATATTTTATCTTTAATACCATGCCTAAAAATCATTGGAATTTTAAGAATTTTGATATTTTATCTTTAATGTCATGTTTATCATCGAAATTTTAAGGTTTTTCAGAGTCATGATCTTTTATCTTTAATGTCATTATTAAAGATTGTTGACAATTTACCTCGAAAATAAAAAGACGTTCTTCCAGCATCAACACTTTGTTTTCAAAGTGTTTTTTGCACACAAAAATTTGACGACGTTTTTCCAACATCAACACTTTTCGTTTTCAGGCTGTTTTTTTCATTTTTTGCACACAAAAAATTAGCAACGTTATTCCAGCATCAACACTATTCGTTTTCTAGATGCTTTTTTGCACAAAAAAAATTGGTAATGTTATTCCAGCATCAACACTTTTCGTTGTCAGACTGTTTTTTACACACACAAAATTGGCTTTTACTTCCATTTTTATACTTTTTTGAAAAATTATGCAAAAAATAAGTTATTCCAGAATACAACTTTTCCTTTTTGAGTTGTTTTTTCATGGTTTTTTGATATTTTTTTGGTTAGAGTTCTCATTTTGAGGTAATAGTTCTCGTTTGATTGGTAACTTTGTTTCTAACTGGATTTGTTAGCTATGAGAGTTATGTGAAAACAAAAAAAAAATTCATACACTAGATCCGGAATTCAAGCCATATACACGGATACACCAGAAAAAATCGAGAATAAAAACAAAACCAACCATCATTAGCAATTTCTTGGAGGCATCGAGGTTTTCCCGACATCTGGGGAGTCGAGGGGTCGAATTCCATCATAAGCATAGTGTTCCAAGTGATCAATCCTTTTGTCAATTTGTTCCAACCGCTCCACCACGCATCATTAGTTGAGCTAGATTGAATCCATCCTATCCATCATCACTCGATGGTTGTATTAGATGTCATTCAAAAATGTGATCAACTCGTTTCTATCAACATGCCATTGTTGCCTCATTTCTCCAAAGTCTACCATGACCAGCTGGAGCTAACTAGCTATCGCTTCCGAGGAGGGCGGGGCGGTTGCTAGCCCAAGCATTGGTCCAAATTCTTGGGCCACTTCTCCATCAAATGCACTATTTTGTCCACCCCCGCCATGCTCGCCCACTACTCTACCAACCCAGGTCAACATATCACACCGGGGAGCTCCACCATGTGTGGCCCAACCCCTATGGAGAATCATTTAAATTATTGATTAAACCAAGTAAACACCCACCAAGCCCCAAACTGTCTCCTTTTCCGAACCCATGCCTACTTCACACAGGAACAACCAACAAGACCAGTTGTGACACCCCCATGTATTGTAAATATTCAGTAATTACTTTTACCATTGAGGAGTCGGTAATTTACCAAGTAGAGTAAAATGTTGGAATCTGAAGTAATCACAAATAATTTGTTTGTTTAAAGAAATATATGTTGAGTCTTAGGACTTACGGACGGAACCCTAGTAACTCTCTTTTACAAAATAGTTAACATTTTAGGGCAGTTATCTCTTCTTTCCTTTTCCTAGAGAGGAGAGGAAGCTAAGAGGGAGGAGGGAGAGAGGAGAGCAGGCAAATAAAAAATTAAGGACCCTTATTGAGTATTCTTGAGCTGGACTAGGGTCAGTGGAAACTCTAGAGTTTCAGACTTGGTCTGTGGAAACTCTAGGCTATACTGAGGAATACTGATGAAAGTGAATTAAATTTGAGATAACTTATACCTAAGTGATTGTTCTATAAAATATGAACTCAGGGGGAGAAACTGGACGTAATAGATAATTTCTCATTGGAAGGGTGGTGTGATCCCATCTATAAGTTATTGGTTTAGAAGATAATTATATATATAGGCTTAATTTATGTTAGTAGAGTGTTGTAATGAGATGTTAATATTGATCAAAACCTCGTAAATATGAGAAGAAAAGATGTGTTTTCTTTGAATAATATAGATAGTCTCTTTATTTTGTGATGGTATGCAGCAAGGGAGGCTAAGCGATGTACAATGTGAACATTGGTCTTATGTTCTATGTAAGGCTAAGTAATAATAAGAGTATGTAAGGTAATCTTTATTTTATGTTCTTTTCAAAAATAAATTCATTTAAAAAGAAATTTATTTCTTCTACGGTAGTCATTCGATACTAAATAAGGGGAATATTTAACCCTGAGTAAACTCCTAATCAATTCAAGGTTGTTTGGTAATCACAAAATTTATAAGAAATACTATGCTAAACAAAGAAAACCCAATAATAATGATGACATCTAATTCTCAAATAGCATATGTGTATTCGTTGTTTCAAGTAAAAAAAATTACTGAAGATTAGAGTAGGGTCGAGAAAAACAATATAACTGTGTAAATAATCATATTTCTTCTCGATGCATGCAAAAGTTCCAGATATACATTGATCAAACAAAAAAAATCTTAATGGTTTTTGTAGCAAAAATAAATAAATTCCATGACAGACCAGGGATGTGATTAGGGTCGCTACCTAGATTTATTCATCGTAGCAAGGCGACTGCCGACAACCTGAGGAAATGGTTATGAAAAATGTAAAGAATCCAGGTGGATATTGGTGGCCACCCACCTATTACACTTGGACCCCCACCATTGTTTGTTTCAATTTTTTAGTTTCCCTAATTGTAGCATAATTTACTATTTTTTGGCTTTTTTTCACGCCCTGAACTTCTGGAGCCATTTTGAGGCCCTAAACGACGTTTTTTGGAAACTTGCCTCTAGAAATATTTGAGACATTGACACAATATTTACTATTAATAGTTGTATTTCTTGGATATATATTTCTAATGAGGTATCATGTGCCTCAAACGAAAATCATATGACAAAGTTATGACCCCAAAAAATTGATGTACCAATTTACCCCAACGGAGCCCATAGTTTGGTGTTTCATCTCCTAGGGTTAGGATTTTAGATGTTTAGGATTTTCCATTGTTTTTAAATAATAAATAGGCCTCTGAGCCTCATTATAACATAGTTCAGAGGCCTGTAGCTTCCACATCTCTTCTCAGAGATAAGTTACCAGTGCCCTAGCTAGTTTATTTACATTATGTCTGTAAGCATATTTAAGTTATCTGATATTAATGAAACGAAGTCTTATTTCTGTTGAATCTCTGCATTTATGTGTATTTATATATTTTATTGCATTCCTGCATAAGTTTGGATCAGTAGTATTAGAGCAGTCTACCCTTTCTCAATCATTCTTTGCATGTCCCCAATGAGGTTAGGGTACAAGAAGTCAGGGCTCGATCTGGTTGAACCTTTGTAAGATCAGCCTCACAATCCCTGACAGACGCCAATGGGGGATGAAAATAAAGACGAGGGAGCAGGAGATCCTATCAAAATATTGGTCTAGGAGGCCCTTGATAAACAAAGGAACGCGATGATGGATAATGTTTCCCAGATTCTTCAACAACGGCCCACCGACAATGCATATGCATCCAGCAACCACTTTGTAGGTGCAAGTATTTTTAAGGTACAAGTAATATTTGAAATTCCCATATTTGAGGGCCAAATAGATGCAGATTTCATAGATAGGTGGTTGAATCTATTAGAATGGTATTTCTCGGTTCATGAATTTTCCAAACAGGAAAATAATACTCTTAAACTCCTATAATATGCTCCCATGTCAAGCACTGGTGGAAAACCTACTGTGAGAAGAAGGAAGAGAGGTAACCCTCTTTGTTTTTGGCCGCACCCACTTGGAACTATTTCCAAGATGCCATCAAGGAACAATATTATCTCATGGGGAGGTATGAGGACAAGTACATACAATGGACTACGTTGCAACAAAAAAGGGATCAAGATGTGCATGAGCTAGTGAATTAGTTCCATACCCCACGCAAAAAAAAATTGTATCAAGAATTTAGAGAAACATTTGGAGTTCAAGTACCGCAGTTGTCTACAAAAATACATTCAGGAGGAAATTGAGTTCCTTGACATCTCCTTGATTGGTGCAAGATACTGGTATGCTACCAAGATAAGTTCAAACAGAAGAAACACGACTTTGGATCTGGGAATTACAAGCAAGGGAAAGGTTCCCCCAAACCGTAGAACAAAGGAAAAATCCAAGGCAGGGCAGCCCATGATAACTTGCCAAAGCCGCAAGCAAAGAACAACACCGCGAAGCCAAATAAAGACATGGGAAAGTGGTGTGAGTTCCATAAGAGCTCCACTCATAACACAAGTGAGTGTTGGGCCAAGCAATCCCTCGTGGCCAAGTTGAAGGCTTCTGAATCATATGCATTCTTCAAATCTGAATCAGAACCCTACAAGAGGAGTGAAAAAGGGAAGCAAATGATTGATTTCAAGCCCAACACCACTGTTGCGACCATGAAGATCTATAAGGAGGAACTAGAAGATCCAAAGGAGGAGGAGCGCCTCTTCCATTCCCAGATGTGGGTAAAGGTATCCCCATTACATTTCATTGTCAACAGTAGGAACCAAAAGAACCTCATTTCAATAGAGGTTATGAAGCAAATGGGGTTGTCGACCACAACACACCCACATTCGTACTTCATCGGGTGGTTTTGACCAAGGATGAGATCTCCACATCATCCAGCAGTGCCGCCTTCCTTACAACATCAAGGCCTTCACATATGAGGTATTATGTGACATTTCCCCTCTTGATGTTTGTGATGTATTATTAGACCAATCATACTTGTAGAAGCGTCATGCTATCCATGAGTCTCAACCTCACGCTATTATTGTTACTTTAGGTAATAAATTGTACAACATACCGAAGGTACCACCGCATGACACCATCTCTTTGGTTACAGCCAAACAATGCAGTAAGCTCATTTCCAAAACCGAGAAATTTGTTTTCCTCATGATCCACCCTCAAGGAAAGAATAAAACTGTGGCCATGACCTCCAAATCGGGCTCCTCTGCATGATAACTAAAAATGGACAAGGTTTTGGAGGACTACCATACATCTTCACATCACCCACAGGGGTGCCTCTGTACTGTTAGGTCAAGAACCCCATAAATCTGACTCCAGGTGCACCGCTACCAAATGGACCAAAATATCAATGCTATATTTTGGAGAATGATGCAATCAAGAGGCAGATTCAGGAGTTTCTGTAGAAACATCACATTATGTGGATTTCATCGCCCTATGGGAGCCCGATCATGTTGGTGCAGAAGAAGGATGGGACTTGGAGACTTGGTATTGACTATCGGGCGTTGAACAAGATCACTTTCCAGAATAGGTACCTTATCCCCTAGATTGATGACCTTCTAGAAAAACTCAAGGGGGAAAAATATTTTATCAAGATCAACTTGAATTCCAGGTATCAATAGATACCAATCGAACCCTCTCATGTGTGGAAGACTACCTTCAAAGCCAAGGTGGGCCTTTTTGAATGGTTGGTCATGCCTTTCGGGTTGACGAATGCTCCTATAACCTTCATGAGGCTAATGGAATACATCTTGTGGCCATTCACCAAATCATTTGTATTATTCACTTGGATGGAATCCTGATATTCATCCAGAACTGGGAAGAGCACCTCCACCACATCCTACAAGTCTTCCAAACACTGTGGAAACACAAGTTGTGTGCCAATTTTTAGAAGTGCACTTTTGGCATCACCTAGGTTTAGTACTTAGGATACATTATTGATGAATGGGGGGTGCAGGTGGATCCAGCCAAGATCCAAGTCATTTTGGATTGGCCAACCCCAACCACTCTAACAGAGCTCTGCAACTTTCTGGATATTGCTAATTTCTACCGTAGGTTCGTGTTGGGATTCTCTCATATCACTTGGAACTTGAGTCAAGTCACCAAGGGAAGAGCAAAAGAAAAACTATTTTTGTCGGAATCTCAGTAGAAGGCATTCATAGAGTTGAAACATCACCTCTTCCCTACTCCAATTCTCACATTAGCAGACTTGAAACAACCATTTTATATTGAGACAGATCCCTCTGACTATGCTATTGTGGTAGTTCTTACTCAAAAGGGGCATCTAGTAGCATATCAAAGTGGTACATTTTCCAACACAATATGAAAGCATCCCACTTATGACAAATAGATGTATTCCATTGTGCAGGCTTACCGAAAATGGAAGCATTAAATTTTGGGGCAGGAAACAACCATCCACACATACCACTAACCCTTGTAGTTCATATAGATAGAAGAGAAGTTCCAAAATGATCACGATCAAAAGTGGTTCACATATATGCAACAATTACATTTGAACATCAAGTACAAGAAGGGAATAACCAATAATGTTGCAGACTGCCTCAGCTAACCACCCATCGTGGCGCTAACCACCATGCTCAACTCTTGTGGGCACAAGACTTCTAATTGGCTGCTTCTGTATAAGAGGGATCCTGAATTCGACCACACATACAAGACACCCTTGGATGGTAACCAAGTTCCAAATTTTCACCTCCAGGATGCATTTCTACGTCACCTAGGACACCTTTGTGTTACTTCAAGTGAGCGTGCTAAGATTATTCAGGAAGTGCATTACAGTCAGGTCATTGGCAATTTCTGGGTTTAGAAAATAGTGGCAGTACTACATAATTATTTCTATTGGCTGAACCTTCGACAAGATGTCGAGAAGTACATCAGATCTTGCACTGCTTGCGTCACTGCCAAACTGACCATCAACAAGATGGGCTTCTATACTTTGATTCCTACCACTAATCGACCTTGGGAATCCATCTCCATGGATTAGATGTCAGGCCTTCCTTCTACTAAGCATTGAAATGAGTATGTTTTCATGGTCATCGACAGATTCTAAAATATGGGCATTATGGTGGCCTGCAAAAATAATATCACAACAGAAGTCACTGCTAAAATCTTCTTTGAAAGAGTGTGTGTGCAGTTTGGGATCCCATAGTATATCATCTCAGATTGGGACAACAGGTTCCTTAGCACATTTTTCTCTAACCTCTATTCAATTCTGGACACCAAGCTCACCAAGTCCAGATCTTTCCATCCCCAAATTGATGACCAGACATAGGTCGTTAACAAGATGATCATACACAATTTGCGCATGTACAACTCAAAGAATTCACACACATGGGACAAGAGCCTCCCCTATGTACAATACATATATAACTGGGCCCTCCACGTCTCAACTAGCTACAACCCCTTTTTGGTGGGCTTGGGATTCCAGCCACTATGTCCCATTGATGTAGCCATGCCCTTTGCAACTACTCAGACTGATTCGGCTCATGTCAAGTCTGAAGCTGACAATGCAAACAACTTCATTGAGCACATTCAGAACATCTGCCAATAGATTCATGACATATTGGATAGAGCCAATGCTAAGTACAAGCAATGACATGATTAACATCGAGTGCCACACAACTTATATGTGGGCAACAAAGTGTGGGTACGTTTGCAGAAGGAGCGCATCACTAGAACCTGCCACAAGCTTCACCCGCTCTGACATGGGTCATATACCATCACCAAGGTTGTAGGAGACAATACCTTAGTGCTCAATCCTCCACCATTCTTTGGTCTGCACCCATTTTTCAATCTGGACTACCTTTGGCCCTATTTTCCACCTCTACTGGACACATCCAACATGGCAGAACAAATCACACCAACAGAGTTAAACCTAGACAACATGGAACAGGCCACAAATGATCATATCATGGACACATATATAAAGAACACCCGATAGTAGAGGATCCAGCTATATCGAGTTGTCAAAGAAAGCTAACTCCTTCACTAGGGAAAGTGACTCGCTAGGGACCAAGTTCAACATAAGTTTACTCATCTCAAGGAGGAACTCAACACAATGGGGAAAATTGCTTCCTAAGGGGAGAGGAATGATCCAGGTGGATATTTGTGGAAACCCACCTATTCCACTTGGACACCCACCATTGTTTCTTTTAGTTTTTCAGTTTTCTTAACTGTAGCGTAATTTACTATTTTTGGCAGTTTTTCGAGTCCTCAACTTTTGCAATCGTTTTGAGGCCCTTAAAAACATTTTTTTTGGGAAAATCATATTTAGGAAAATATGAGTTTTTGACTTGGTGTTTTTTTTCAGCAGTTTTATTCTTCGGATAGATATTTCTAACGAGGTATCATGTGTGTCAAACAGAGATTATATGCCAAAGTTACGATCTCGGGAAATTGATGTACTAATTTACCCCAACGAGGCCCATAATTTCGTGTTTCAACTCCTAGGGTTAGGTTTTTGGATGTTTAGGGATTTCCATTGTTTCTTAATAATAAATATGCCTTCAAGCCTCATTGTAACACAGTGCAAAGGATTGTAGATGCCATATATCTTCCTAGAGATAAGCTACCAATGCCCTAGCTAATTTATTTCCATTTTGTTTGTAAGAAAATTCAATTATGTGATATTAATGAAATGAAGTCTTATTTCTACTACATCTCTGCATTTATGTGTATTTATATATTTTATTGCATTCTTCCATAAGTCTGGATCAGTGGTATCAGAGAGTTATGATCTTTCTCGATCCTTCTTTGCATGTCCCCAAAGAGGTCTGGGTATAAGGATTTAGGGCTCAATCTGGTTGAACCTTTGAAAGATCAGCCTCAAAAACCCTGGTGAATGCCCATGGGGAGGAAAAGAAAGATGAGGAAGTAGGAGATCCTATCAAAATATTTCCTGAGGAGGCCCTTGAGAAACAAAGGAATGCAATGATGGATAAATTTTCCTAGATTCTTCAACGACTTCCCACTGGCGATGCATCTACATCCAACAACCACTCTGTAGGTGCAACTCCTTTTAAGGTATAAGTAAAATTTGAAATTCCCATATTTGAGGGCCAAATAGATGTAGACGTCATAGATAGGTGGTTGAATATATTAGAAGGGTATTTCTTGGTTCATGACTTTTCCAATCAGGAAAAGATTACTTTTCCACTCCTCAAAGCCGCCCCCCATGTCAGGGACTAGTGGGAAACCTATTTTGAGCAAAAGGACAAGAGGGAACCCTCTCTTTTTTTGACCGCACCCATTTGGAATTCTTTACGAGATGCCATCAAGGAACAATATTATCCCATGGGGAGCTATGAGGACAAGTTCATACAATGGACTACGTTGTGGCAACAAAGGGATAAAGAAGTGCATGAGCTGAGGAATTTCTTGCATACCCTATGCACAAAATTGTGTATTCAAGATTCGAAGAAATTTTTTGTGCTAAAGTACCTTATTTTTCTGCACATATACATTTAGAATAAAATGGAGTTTCTTGACATCTCCTCACTTAGTGTAGCATACTGGTATGCTGGCAAGATTGAGCAGAAGTTCAAATAGAAGAAGTGAGACTTTGGATCTGCGAATTAGAAGGAAGGCAAAGGTGCCCCCAAACTTTAGAACAAACAAAAAATCCAAGGCAAGGCGGCCCAGGATTACCCACCAAATACTCAAGAAAATAAAACACTATGAAGCCAATGAAGGGCATGGGAAAGAGGTGTGAGTTCCATAAGAGCTCTACTCAGAACAAAAATGAGTGTCGCGCCAAGAAGTCACTAGTGGTCGAGCTGAAGCCTTCTGAGTTAGTTGCATGCTCTAAATCTGAATTAGAACCTGACAATGGGAGTGACAAGGGGAAGAAAATTATTGATCCGGAGACCAATGCCACTATTTCCACCACGAAGATCTAGAAGGAGGAACGGGAAGATCCGAGGAGGAGGAGTGCCTCTTCCATTCCCAGATTTGGGTAAGCGGTTCCCTGCTGCAGCTCATTGTCAACAACGGGAGCCAAAAGAGCCTCATTTCAGCACAAGTCATGAAGCGGTTGGGCTTTTCTACCTTAGCACACCCACATCCATACACCATCAAGTGGCTTCACCAAGGACGGGAATATCAACGTCAGCTAGCAGTGCCACCTTCCCTACAACATCAAGCCCTTCACGAATGAGGTATGATGTGGCATTTCCCGTGTTGATGTTTGTGATGTATTATTAGGCCAACCATACTTGTGGAAGCGACATGTTGTGTATGAGTGCTGACCTTGCATTGTTATTGTTACTCTGGGAAATAAGTTGTAAAGGATACCAGAGGTAGCATCGCTTGTCACCATCTCTTTGGTTACAACCAAACAATGCAATAAACTCATTTCCAAAATTAGGAAATTTGTTTTCCTGATGATCCACCCTCAGGGAAAGAACAATATTGTGGCCATGACCTATAGACAGGGCTCCTATGCATGACAACAACAAATGGACAAGGTCACGAAGGAGTACAGGGACATCTTCACCTCACCCGCAGGGGTGCCTCTGCACTGTCAGGTCAAGCACCCCATCTATCTAACCCCAGGTGTGTTGCTGCCTATTGGATCAATATATCAGCGTTATGTTCTAGAGAATGATGAAATCAAGAGGAATATTCAGGAGCTCCTACAGAAAGGTCACGTCTGAATAATTTCATTTCCCTGTGGGATCGTGATCATGTTCTTGTAGAAGAAGGATGGGACTTGGAGACTTTGTATTGACTATTAGGTGTTGAACACGATCACTACCTGGAATAGGTACTCGATCCCCTAGATTGATGACCTTCTTGAACAAATCAAGGGGGAAAAATATTTCAGCAATATCAACTTGAAGTTCGGGTATAACCAGGTACCAATCGAACCCTCTGATGTGTTGAAGATTGCCTTCAAAGCTAAGGAGGGCCTATTCGAATGGCTAGTCATGCCTTTCGGGTTGACGAATCCTCCTGCAACCTTCATGAGGCTGACGGAAGACATCTTGCAACCATTCACCGACTCATTTTTACTAGCGTACCTAGATGACATCTTGATATTCAGCCAGAATTTGGAAGAGAACCTCCACCACATCCAATAGGTCATCCAAACACTACAAAAACCCAAGTTGTGTGCCAATTTGGAGAAATACACTTTTGGCATGATCCATGTTCAGTATCTAGGATACATTATTGATGAGCGAGGGGTGCATGTAGATCCAGCCAATATCCAAGTCATTTGGGATTGGCTAGCCCCAACCACTCAAATAGAACTCTGCAACTTTCTGGGTTTTGCTAATTTCTACCATAGGTTCATGTTGGGATTATCTCATATCACTTTTCCCATGAGTTAAGTCACCAAGGGAGGAGAAAAATAATTGTTTTTTGGTCTGAATCTCAATAGAAGGCGTTCATAGAGTTGAAATATTACCTTTGCTTTGTCCAAGTGCTCATATTACTAGACTTGCAACAACCATTTGAGATGAGGCAGATGCCTCTCACTATGCTATTGGGGTAGTTCTCACTCAACAGGGGCATCTAATGGAATATCACATTGAGACACTTTCTGAGAGAGTTTGGAAGTATCCCACTTATTACAAAGAGATGTATTTAATTATGCAGGCTTGCCGACAATGGAAGCATTACATTTTGTGGAAGGAAGCAGTCATCCACACAAACCATCGACCCCTACAGTTCATACGAACACAAGGGAAGTTGTAGAATGATCAGCATCAGAAGTGGTCCACATATCTGCAACAGTTTCATTTGAACATCAAGTACAAGAAAGGAAGCACCAATAATTTTGGAGACTACCTCAGCTAACCACCTATTGTGGCGCTAACCACCGTGCTCAAATATTGTGGGAACAAGACTCAATAGGGGATTTTTGAGGTATTAAATTGGCCTGCTAAGGAAATTATAAAATAATAGTGCAAATAATAAAATAAGATTAGATTACATCATCAAATTTTAGAGGAAAAAATGAAAAACTATTTTTTCAACTAGTATTTTCAACTTATCTCCCTATGGGTTTACTCAAATTTCAAGCGGGAACACTCATTGGATGCACAATTTTACTCCTCATCCAAGGAGTACCCATGTTGCATACTTTCAATGGACCTTGCTACACGAAAAATGGGAAATACATGAAAAACATTATTGCAATCATGTGTTTTCATGTATTTCTCATTTTTCGTGTAGCAGGATCCATTGAAAGTATGCAACATGCACACTCCTTGGATGAAGAATCAAATTTTGCATCCAACGAGTACTCCCACTCGAAATTTGAGTAAAGCCTTAGGGAGATAAGTTGAGAATATGAGTTGAAAAAGTAGTTTTATTATTTTATTACTTTTTAATCTTTTTACCTTTTCAGTCAAAAAATGGTGAATTGCCCCCCATGGTTGACATCGTCATCTTGAATCCTATTGGTTCTTATGAAGTTTATTTTGATTGTACATTTTTGTTAGGAGGCCCATTTTAGACCTCAAAATTCCTCTAATGTCTCATTGGCGACTTCTCTACAAGAGTGATTCAGGATTCGACCACACATATAAGATGCTTTTCGAGGGTAACCTAGTTCCAAAATTTCACCTCTGGGATGCACTTCTATGTCACCTGGGAAACATTTGTGTTCCTTCAAGTGAGCATACTAAGATGAATTGGGAAGCACAATACAGTCGATTTTCTGGCCATTTTGGAGTCGAGAAAACAATGGCAATACTGCAGAAGTATTTCTATTGGACGAACCTTCGACAAGATGTTAGGAAGTACATCAGATCCTGCACTTCTTACGCCATTTCAAAACTGACCATCAAGAAGAAAGGCCTCTATACTCCACTTCCTACCCCTCATCGACCTTGGGAATCCATCTCCATGGATTACATGTCGATCCTTCCTTCTACTAAGCATGGAAACGACTTTGTTTTCGTGGTCGTCGACAGATTCTTGAAGATGCCCATTATGGAGGCCTGCAAGAAGAATATCATAGCAGAAGCCACTGCTAAACTCTTCTTTGAATGAGTGTGGGTAATATTTGGTGTCCAACGGCCTATCATTTCATATTGGGACAAAAGGTTCCTCAACACATTTTGGTCCAGCCTCTAGCGAATGCTAGACACCAAGCTCGCCAAGTCAACAAATTTCCATCACCAAACTAATGGCGAGACAAAGGTCGTCAACAGGATGATCGGGCACATTCTGTGCATGTACAACTCAAATCATCTATTTGCATGGGATGAGAGCCTCCCCTATGTACAACACAGCTATAACAAGTCCCTCCACAACTCAACCTGCCATAGCCCCTTTCAGGTGGGCTTGGGATTCCAGCCACTATGTCCCATTGATGTAGCCATGCCATTTGTAGCTACTCAGGCTGATTTAGCTCATGTCCAGCCTCAAGCAGACAAGGTGAACAACTTCATTGGGCACATTCAGCACATCATCCAAAATATTCATGACATATTGGACAGAGCCAATTTTAAGTACAACCAGTGACATTATCAACATCGAGTGCCACACAATTTCGAGGTGGTCGACAAAGTGTGGGTACATTTGCAGAAGGAATGCCTCACTGGACCCCACCTCAAGCTTCAACCACTCTGAAATGGGCCATATATCATCACAAAGGCTATAGGGCACAATTCCTTTGACCTTATTATTCCACCATTCCTTGGTATGCACCCAATGCTCAATGTGGACCACCTTCGGCCCTACTTTCCACCTCTACTAGACACATCTGACATGGCAGAACAACTCACACCAATAGAGTTAAACCTAGACTACATGGAACAAGCCACAACTGATAATATCATTGACACACAAATCAATAACACTCGCATGTAGAGGATATAGCTATATCGAGTTGTCAAATCAGGCCAACTCCTTCACTAAGGAAAGTGGATCACTAGGGGCCAAGTTCAGTAGAAGTTTCCTCATCTCGTGGAGGAAATCATTGCAATGGGAACCATTTATTCCTAAGGGCAGTGGAATGATCCAAGTGGATAATGGTGGCCACCCACCTATTCCACTCAGACACCCACCATTGTTTCTTTTAGTTTTTTAGTTTCCTTAATTATAGTGCAATTTACTATTTTGGCATTTTTTCGGGTCCTAAACTTCTTGAGTAGTTTTGAGGCCCTAAACAATGTCTTTTTGGAAAATAACATCTAGGTGAATATAAATATTTGACTCGATATTCAATGTCAACAGTTCTATTCCTTGGACAGATATTTCTAACGAGGTATCATGTGCATCCAACGAAGATCGTCTACCAAAATTACAACCCCAGGAAATTGATGTACCAATTTACCCCAAAGGGACCCATAGTTTGGCATTTCATCTCCTAGGGTTAGGTTTTTGGATGTTTATGGTTTTCCATTATTTCTCAATAACAAATAGGCCTTCAAGCCTCATTGTAACATAGTTCAGAGACCTATAGCTGCCACATGTATTCTTATAGATAAGCTACCAACGCCCTAGCTAGTTTATTTCCATTTTGTCTGTAAGCATATTTTAGTTATGTGATGTCAATGAAATGAAGTCTTATTTTTGCCGCATCTCTGCATTTATGTGTATTTTTGTATTTTATTACGTTCCTGCATAAGTTCGGATCATAAAACCTATTGAATGATTTAGAACAAGTAGGGTCTACGGTAGATAAAATTTACAAAACGTACAGAAACGAGATAGGAAGTCTGACAACGTCAAAATTTTCTTTTAAACTCTTTTTCTGGAAAACAAAATACCACTCATAAACTTATATAAATTCAGAAATCTAACTTTAAGCTAAAATATGTTTGAGAAACTTTAATTGTTGAATGATGCACATTATTCATGTAGAAGTTGCATTAACAATGTACTACTTCAAGAGGTCCCGTAACAGAACAAGCATGCATATGGTAAAAATTACGTGTTAAAATAAAATCCAAACCATAACATCATTAAAAACTTAAGCACAATAAGAGAGTAAAGCTTCCATTGATAGCATGATATAAGGAGCCTTAAAAAGAGTCGAATAACCTTGAGTACTTGTGAGTCTATTGAAAACAAAAACACCCAGTTGAGGGCTAAAAATACAATACCTTATCAATTAAACAATCGGCTTGTGAAGAATTTCTAAGGATATAGATTCAAGCCATATATTATTTCAACTTGTTAGTGATGATATCAATATAAATGGCTAAGAGCGAAATATCTTCTCTATTTCAGAAAGAACCAAAACAAAACTAAATAAATAAATAAATAAAATAAAATTGTAATTTAAAACAACAGATAAACATTAACCCATTTTAGGGTTTGCTGGCTTAAATCCCTCAGTCTAAATGAGTATAAATCCTATAATATAACCCTCGAAGAAGGGGAAAGAGTAAGAGAACCTTGAACTTGTTGTATGTAAAACCCAGGTTGTGGAGGAAAACATACATGAAGTAGTCTATCGATTGGAAATAGGTAGCTGAAGTCTGTAGTAATGAACCTGTAGTAAACATAACTGCAACTTAATGAAACCCTTGGAACAGTAGACTAAAAAATAGAAAAATGAAAAAAAGAAAAAGGAAATTAACATGTTACTTTCAGATAATCAGGGAATAAAATGAAATCGTGTACCTATAGCCATGGGAGGCCATAACGGAGATGTGAGAAAAAAATGAAGGAGAAATTGTAACAGTTTAGCTAGAAAAAAGAAATAATCACTTAAAAGAACCATTTACCTTGCCATGGATGCTACAAGATGAAGACGTCCCCATGAACCAGAAGGGCAAGGAAATTGAAAATGGCAGGTCCAGAGCTAGTCGTTATGGGTACCCGATTATCCTCAACATCTTGGAATAGATCGGGGTAAAAACCCTAGCAAAGCCAAATTTTTTGAGAAGAGATCTTCCCATTAGAGAAAACAAACGAATGAATGGCAGGGAAGAGAAAAATAACGAGTGGTTACCTTTAACACTATAAAAATCTAGGTGTTGTCGAATGGCCAACCTTGTAGATCAACAAAGAAGTGGGTACTAGGTGTCTCCTCATGGAAGTGATGGAAAGATCGAGAACCTGGGCAAGTTGACAAGGCATCAAGCCCAGGTGACCTCCACTTCCTACCAAATATATTGATTTAAATTAAAAAGTTTCTAAGGGTCTTGACAGTGCACAAAAAGCATTATGATACCATAACGACTAAAAATATAACCATATGGTAATATGATAAATGTATAAAGGTGTTAATATTAATAATTTAAACATGGTATTTATTAAAAAAAATATTAGTGTGGTTATTAATGTATGTATAGTTGAGTTACCATGTGAAAAGTGGTATCAGAGCATTAGGTTGCTACACTGAGGCCTATATGGACTTACATGGAATAAAAAAATGTGATTATGGTGCACAAAAAGGACGTTGATCCAACATGAGATAAGGTGTAGGGATTACCACACTAGGAGGAACATCTGGAGGAGTGGAACGTATTCCTTTCTCAAAACCTAATCTAGAAATGTGGGTTCAAATTGTGGTAGAAAACTAAAACACGAATGCAATGTTAGTAGAGTTTTTGCAACAACTACGAGAAGAAATGATGAATCTGAGGCTTGATAATGAAACGTTGTAGCTAGAACAATAAAATATCATGAAAAGCCTCTAAGGGAGACAAAACTAGAGAAATCGAAATCCCAGTTAAGATGAATGGAATAGAGAGGATCTCATAGACAACGAGAAGATAAACCAGAATTTGAGGGAGGTTGAGTTAGCAATGAGGAAGAATCTGATAATTTTTTTGGTGGGAAGAGGACTAAGTGACAAAAGGTTGAACTCCAAGGGGAATTCAAGAAAATTAAGCCCTCGACCTATGATGGAGGTGTGGAGGGGGCGACTAAAGCATGGCTAATCAATATGAACAAGTAATTTCAAATATATGAGTATGATGATAATCTAAAAGCAAGACTAGAAGTATATCAACCACAAGGTAAGGACACCCTATGGTGTGAAGGGATTAAAATACTTTAAGGAATCGATGAGCAATAGGTTACCTAGGAACAATTCCAAAGGCATATGAAAGATAAATATCTAGCTGAGCGGTTCTACGATGAAGAATCAAAGATGTTTCCTAAATTAAAATTGGGACAAAAATCCATGGATGAGTTCATAACTAAGCTTACCTCTTTACTAAGACATGTCCCTTACATTCGTGAGGAGAAACACAAGGTGCAACAGTTTACCAGCAACTTACCTGCTT
Organism: Pinus albicaulis; assembly: GCA_034641835.2. Taxonomy (NCBI): domain Eukaryota; kingdom Viridiplantae; phylum Streptophyta; class Pinopsida; order Pinales; family Pinaceae; genus Pinus; species Pinus albicaulis. The sequence goes on from CM076573.1 coordinate 619,752,573, forward strand.
TCATGAAAGAGAAATGGTAATTCGACAATCCAAAGACAATGGATGAAGCCATTTGAAAGGCCCATATTTTTCATCGCAAAATGAAGTGAAAATGGGATAACACAAAGGGTTGGTTAAATAAAAAGTGGAAAAAAAATTTCTCGAACATCAAAAATATGAGAACTACTAGGATTAAAAATGCGAGCAGGAAATCGTTAAGTGGGCCTCCAAAGCCCAACCAAAATCAGAAGCCCCCCTTGTAATGTTGGGGTTGTGGGGAACCCCACTACTATAAAAACTGCCCTCACTGTACTAGATCGGAATTGAATGTTAACATTCAAGAAGACTCTATCGTCAGTGAGGTTGCAAGGAGTATACCCAGGATCAATGAAACCTTAGAAGATCATCAAGTTGAATATCAACCTGCAATGGTGGAGATTGAAGGTAAGATATCCAACCATCCTGTTTCTATTATAATAGACCCAGGTGCAAGCTTAAGTTATATCATTCGAAAATTAATTTATTTTTCATATGCAAAGTGTGAAATTTAAAAATCCTTAGCTAGTACAACTTTCTACATGAGCTAAGAGAAGGGTAACCGTGAAGGTAGAGGAATGTTTGATTGAAATAGCTTGACAACATGTTAAGACAAATTTAGATATGCTACCACTAGGCTCCTATGACGTGCTAATAGGGATGGATTGGTTGGAAAAGCACTGGATCTTAGTAAATTGTAAGGATAAGACTATTAATTTCCTTACTGATGAGGGTGTTAGAAAAAAAATCCAAGGTATTATAAGGGAGGTCAATTTATGCCCCATTTCATCCCATCAATTGGGCAAGTGCATTCGCAAGGGCTGCCAAATATATGATGTTCAAGTGGGTTATACCAATTCTAAATATAAGGTATATACTATAGAAAGCATACCAATCATTCAAGAGTTTGTCGTTGTCTTTCCATCAGAGATACCAGTACTTCCTCCTAGGAGAAACATCTATTTCCCTATAAAAATAATTCCCAGAGGCACTTTGATATCAAAATTCCCTTATAGAATGAGAATCCCTGAGTTGACGGAATTAAAGATACAACTCCAAGAGCTACTAGAAAAAGGATACATTTGTCCCAGTGTGTCCCCTCAGGGAGCTCCAATTTTTTTTGCAAGAAAGAAACATGGCACTCTTCACCTATGTATTGATTATAGGAAACTAAATAAGTCAAAAAGTAAGAAGAAGTACATGTTTCCAAGAATTGATGATATGTTCGATCAAGTTAAGGGTGCTACGATATTTAAAAAAATTGGTCTACGATATGGATATCATCATATATGAATAAAGGATGAAGACATTTATAAAAAAATGTTTAGAACACGGTATGGCCACTACAATTTTGTTGTTTTTCCATTCAAACCCACCAATGCTTCGACAACTTTTATGAGCTTGATGAATGGTATTTTCCACCCATTTTTTGCACAAGTTTTTTCTCATTTTTATTGATGATATCCTAGTTTATTATAGGAGTTTGGAGGAACATAAGGAACAAATTTGGATAGTATTACAAACCTTGAGATAGAACCAATTTTATGCTAAATTTAGAAAATGTGATTTTTACAAGGACTAAATTCAGTGCTTAGGACACATCATTCCTCTGAAGGTATAGCAGTGGATTGGGAGAAAATTAAAACCATAATGGAATGACCTGTTCCAAAAAATGTAACATATATATGCTCTTTTATCGATCTATCTAGATATTACCGTTGATTTATAAAGGGGTTATTTAAAGTTTCTTAACCTATAACTTCCTTGCAGAAGAAAGGAAAAAAATTCAAGTGGTCATAAGAGTGTCAACAAAGTTTTGAACATTTGAAAAAGTTACTTACCACAACTCATGTGTTGAAATTTGGATATCCAAAAAAAGAATTCATAGATTATATGGATGATTACAAGGAGGGCATAGGGGGATTTTCGATGCAGGAGGGTAAGGTAATCTCCCATAAATCTCGTAAGTTCAAGGAGCATGAGCATAGATACTTTTCCTATGACTTTGAGCTAACGAATGCAGTCCATTCTCTAGAAGTATGGCAACACAATTTGTTGGGGAAAATATTCTTATTGATGACAAACCACAGTAGTTTAAGAACTGTGTAGCTGATGTGTTAAGTAGAAGACTGAATAATGTATTTGAAATTTCATATAGTGAAGTGGAATTTAACTTCTCCAAGCATATCAAAGAAGAAACCCTGAAATATCTAGAATATGAGTATCTATGGAAGCAAGCTAAGTTGGCACAAAACTCTGGAAAACAAATTAAATATGGTATCAATAGGGATGGTTTTCTGATTTTTAAAGAAAGATTATATGTTTGTAATAAGTTATCAATTAAGCAATTTTTATTAGACGAATTCCACATAATCCCCTATGCCGCTCATCTGGGATATCATAAATTATTTTCTTCAATTAAAATAATTTATTATTGGGCAAGAATGAGGAAATGTATTGCAGATAACTTAACAAAATTCCTAGAATGCCACCAGGTCAAAGCGGAGCATGAGCACCCTGCTAGTTTTCTGCATCCATTACCAATTCATGAGTGGAAATGGGATACAATTACCTTAGATTTCATAACCATATTACCCCAATCCAAAAAACAAAATGATTCCATCACGATATTAGTGGATAAATTAAGAAAATTATCTCATTTCATTCCTGTTAAATCCACTTACCAAAATGATTAGGTGGCAGATGTATTTATGAGATAAATATGCATATTACATGGCACACCAAGAGTAATCATTTCCGATTGGGATGTGAAGTTCACTTTTGCATTCTGGAACGCTCTTTTTACTAGATTGGGTACTCATATCCACTTCAGTATTGCATATCACCCACAAACGGATGGGAAAAATAAGTAGGTGAATCAAGTATTAGAGGACATTTTGTGTATGTATGTGACACAACAATCAGGAAAGTGGAATTTTTCTATAATAATAATAGCTACGATGAGTCGCTAAAATGAGCCCTTTTGATGTACTCTATGGAAGAAGATCTAAAACACCTCCTAACTAGAATAGTCCTGAGAATAAATTGATTTTAGGACCTGATAGGTTAGAAGACATGGAAATTATAGTGAAAAAGTTCGACAAAATTTAAAGGCTACTCAAGATAGAAAAAAGTATTACGCCGATAAGAAAATAACTAACTGATAATTTTAGGTGGGTGATGATGTTTATGTGCAGGTTAAACCTAAAATAAGTACCCTCATATGTGGAAGTTGTGCAAAGTTAGCACCTCGATATTGTGGACCCTTCCATATTTTGGAAAGGATAGGACCGGCGGCATACTAGCTTGCATTACACAGCCACATACGGGATCATAATGTATTTCGCATTTCCCTTTTAAAGAAATATGTATATGATTCCAGACACATCATAAATTGGCAAGATGTACAGGTTGAACTAGACAGGGAGTTTTTGGTAGGACCCCTGCATATATTGGAGCAGAGAAAAATAATGTTACAAAAGCGAGCTATCATACAGGTTAACGTGCACTAGGATCACTTTAATCTGGAGGAGGCCATTTGGGAAGATAAATAATTTATGTAGGAGGCATATCCTGAGTTGTTCGATAAGGAAGAAAAAGACACAAACACCATGGACAGTGTTTCAATCAAGGGGGTGAGATGCAACACCCCCAGGTATTGTAAATATTCAGTAATTAATTTTACTATTGAGGACTTGGTAATTTACCAGGTAGAGTAAAATGTTGGAATCTGGAGTAATCTTAAATAATTAGTTTTTTAAAGAAATCTATGGTGAGCCCTAGATTTTATGAAGGGGACCCTAGTAACTATCTTTTACCATACATTTAACAGTTAAGGTAATTTATATATTCTTTTATTTTCCCAAAGAGAAGAGGGATCTCTGGGGAGGAGGGAGAGACGAAAGAAGGAAAAGAAAAAAATAGGACGATCCTTAAGGATTATTCTTAAGCTGGCCTAGGGCCAGTGGAAACTCTAGAATTGTAGACTTGGTCTATGGAAATTCTAGGCTGGACTGAGGAGTGTTGATGCTAATGAATTAAATTTGAGATAAATTCTACATAAGTGACCGTTTTGGAGGAGAGGATATCGGGGGAAGAATCTATATGTAATATAAAGTTTATCATTGGAAGGGTGGTGTGGTCCCATCTATAAATTCTTGGTCCAGAAATTAATTTTTGTCTGTATAAATTTGTAATGATATGTTAATATTCATCAACACCTAGTAAATATGAGAAGAAAACCTATGTTTTCTTTCAAGAATATAAATACTCTCTTTATTCTGTGATGGTATGAAACTAGGGAGGTCAAGCCATGTACAATGTGAATTTTTTTCTTATGTTTTGTGTAAGTCTAAGTAATGTTAGAGTCTGTAAGTTACTCTTTCTTTTATTTTCTTTGAAAAAATAAAGTCAGTCAAAAATAAATTTATTTTTTCTACAGTAGTTATTAGATACTCAATAAGGGAAATATAACCCCGAGGAAATTGCTAATCAAGTCATGGATATTTGTTAGCCACGACATGTATAATAACTACTGTGCTAAAGACAGAAAACCCAATAATAATGATTACATCTAATTCTAAAATAACATATGTGTATTCGTTGTTTCAAGTAAAACAATTTACTAAATATTACAACAGGGTCGAGAAACACAATATAACTGCGTAAAAAATCATATTTCTTCTCCATGCATGCAAAAGTTCTAGATATACATTGATCAAACAAAAAAAATGTTAATGGTGTCATGTAGCGACAAAAACAAAATTCCATGAAAAACGAGGGATGTGATTAGGGTCGTTACCTAGAATTATTCCTCGTGGCTAGTCGACTGCCGACAGCCCTAGGAAACTGTTCTGGAAAATGTCCTTGTTGAAAGATTTAGAATGAGTAAGGTCTATGGTAAATAAAAGTTACAAAGCGTAGAAGGACAAGATAAGAAGTTTGAGAACAACATAATTTTATTTTAAACTCTTTTCTTGGAAAACAAAATACCACCCCTAAAATTATATAAATTCAACAACAGAAATTTAAGCTAAAATATGTTCGAGAAACTCTAAATGTTGAACGGTGCACAATATTCCTGTATAAGTTGCATTAACAGTGTGCTACTTCAAAAGGTGCCGCAACAAAACAAGCATGCATATGGCAAGCATTACATGTTCAAATATAATCCAAACCATACCATCCTTATAAACATAAGAAAAATAGGAGAGTAAAGCTTCCATTTATAGAATGATATAAGGAACCTTCAAAATATTCAAAGAACCTTGAATAATTGTCAGTCTATTGAAAACAAAAACACCTAGCCAAGGGGTAAAAACACAGTACCTTATCAATTAAACAACCGAGTTGTGAAGAACATGACTTCAAGCCATATATTCTTTCAACTAGTCAGTGAATATCTTAATGAAAAGGGCTAAGAGTGGAAGCTCTACTCTATTTCAGAAAGAACCTAAAAGGAAAAAAAATTTATAATTTAAAACAACAAATAAACATTAACCAATTTTAGGGTTTGGGTAAAACCCCTGAGTCAAAATGAGAATAAATCCCATAATAGAACCTCAAAGAAGGGGAAACAATAAGAGCACCTTGAACTTGTTGTATGTAAAACCAGAGTCGTGGAGGAAAATAGACCCGAAGTAATAAATCCACCAGAAGCAGGTAGCCCAAGTTTATAGCAATAAAATTGCAGTAAATATAACCGCAACTTAACGAGTCCCTTGGAAAAATAGACTTAAAAAAAACATGAAAAAAAGAAAAAGGAAATTAACATATTATCTTGATATAATCAAGGAAGAAAATGAAATATTGTACATATAACCATGGGATTCCTGAACCGAAATGTCAAAAAACAATGAAGGAGAAATTTTAATAGTTTATCTAGAAAAAAGAAATAATGACTAAGAAGAACTGGTTACCTTACCACAGCTGCTACAAGCTGAAGACGTCCCCATGAACCAAAAGGAAAAGAAAATAAAAAATGGTAGGTCTCGAGCTAGTCGTTATGGGTACTGAGTTATCCTCAACATATTGGAATAGAGCCATGGTAGAAACCATAGTGAAGCCAAAGTTTTCCAGAAGGGATCTTCCCAACAGCACAAAATAACGAATGATCGGTAGAGGGGAGTAGAAAATTGGGTGGTTACCTTTAGCACTAAATTTTTTTTAGGCATCGTCAGATGACTAGGATTGCAGATCGATGAAGAAGCGGGTACTAGTGTCTCCTTGTGGAAGTGATGGAAGGCTCATGAACCTGGGCAAGATGAAAAGGAATTAAGCGCGGTTGACCTCCACTTCCTACCGAATATATTAATGAAAATCACAAAGTATCTAAGGGTCTTGATGGCACACAAAAGCATTATGATACCCTAGCATATAAACTTATAACCATATGGTAGTCTGATAAATGTATAAAGGTGTTCATATTAATAAGTTAAACATGGTAGTTATTAAAAAAAATTATTGTGGTGATTAATGTATGTATAGTTGGGTTATCATGTGAAACTAGTGCAAAAAGACTCCCCACCAAAGGGAGAGAGACTAATAAAAACCAAAAAATCCCACAAAGTACCAAGTTGCAATGTTCAAAAAAGTAGAATTGAGACTCCACCCACTACCATATCTCCTAGTAGCCACCAAAACCATAGTACCCCTCTGGGCCAATTTCCTACAGCCCATAAGACATCGAAATGAAAAATCCCCTCCAAGCCAGGACTCCCTAGAATTCACTAGGAACAACTAACCAATATATATATACACAATATTGAATTGATTAGATACCACTCTAGGCCAAAGAAGGGGAATTGTAAGGACAGAGATTATCAGCTCGTTAAGAAAGTTGCTCCAGGAATCGAGTCCTCCCTCAACTGAGTACAATTCTAATTGTGTGTCCATTCCCTACAACCGTCGACTGCGTGAAAAATGGTCGGGGTTTCTCGAGCCATAAACCCAATAGTTCACACCTTCACTCTCAACTAGATCTCCGACCCTATCAATAAGACTAACTTCACTGCGAAACAACAACGTAGTAAGTGGCATGCACAATCCGATAGCCTATGCCTACTCCTCAACATTATCAACCCCCTACTAAGCTCCCATAACCACTATGAAATCTGCCTCCAACTTCCTACACACATCCTTATTGTAACGCCCCCTAATAATAATAAAAATAAAATAAAATAATATTATTATATAAGTAAATAAATAATAGGTAAGAAAGAAAAGATAATAATATTAAATAACTAATAAAAAATGAAGAAAATATAATAATAATAAATAATAAACTGAAATTGTAAATAAATATATAAAAATGTAAACTATAAAAATAAGCAAACTTAACAAAAATTGAAAAAGAATAAAATAAGAAAGATTTAAATTAAGAGAAGTATTGAATTATGAAAAACTTAAAACAAAGAAATAAAAGTTGCATGTTGACATATGGATTGTGTGCATGCAGATCTCTTTCCAACTCCCTTCTGTTTTTGAAAAAATTGGTTCTATTTAATGGATGAAGAGGGGAATGAGTTGATCATTCTTTAGGAGAAGAGTGTTGGGAGGCAAAGGAAACCTTGGCAGTTGTACATTGATTGAGGGTTCAGTGGTGGCCAGTGTTGAGCCTATGGTTGGGTGGATATTCATCACCAAAAATTTGTTACGTTTAACGAGATTAAAATAGCTTTCAACTCCGAAATCACAAGTAAGGAATACCATCGCTACAAGTAAGTTGTGTCTGCTCGTGTTTTTCGAAATTCTATGCTAATTAGTTGAATAGATATGTGTTGATTATAAATTACATAATTGATTTAATTAGTTATATATATTTAAATTATGGGTTGTTGCATAAGGTATCATAACGAGTTTCAACTTTGTGTGAACTTTATATATATTTGAAACTTTTACTTTATGAGATTTATCACTTTTTTTTTTAATATATACAATATATAAAATTATATATATGCTTTCTAAAATTAAATACTATTGTATAAATTATTAAATAAATACCATATCATTTTCTTTGAGAAACTAAATAAACTTTTTATTTCAATCATTAAATATAAACTTTAGATTTTTCTTATTTGTACGTTTACATAATCTGCAATATATTAACATTCATAATATATATATATATATATATATATATATATATATATATATATATTAAATAAAGAAGGTGCCATATTATCCATGATGAAAAGGAATTACCACATAATAACATTATATTTCCACTAAATTTGGCTAATCTTATTTTTCGTAGATGCCATGTCAATCCACACGATTGTTATGCTTTCAATTTTGAATTAAAAAAAAAAACAAGTATATGTTATGTTTTTGTTTAAGTCCATCTGTCAGCTTCCATAACTCAGTTATTCATTAAAACCACCAAATTATGCATGCATCCATCTTGATCTCGAAATTTTTCAATACACAATGATTAATAAATTTACGTCTGATGATGTGGAAAGCAAAAATTATTTAAAAAATAAACACAATCATATATTTCTTTAAAAAAATATACATTTAAGGTAATATACCTATTTTATCCTCGATGGGGGTGTGAATCTAGGAACATGAGGCCCATGTATGTAAACAACTAGAAAAAAGATGGAGGCCCGGCCTCCCAGTCCTCTCAATTCATCCGACGTATAGGGGAGTGTTATGGAATTCATGTGAAACATCTCAACGTCTCGTTGAGTGTGGGGGGTGAGTATCTAAGGTGCATGATGGGTTATGACAATGACATTTGTGTTGGTGTTTCAATACAATTTCATGCTCCCAATTGGTATTCAGCATACATGATCTAAAATTAGACATGAACACAACAAAATAAAAATATAACAATAAATAAAGAGATGGATCTAAAAGAACATTTCATTTCATTTACATCACAAAACTGAAATATGCTTACAAACAAAATGGAACTAAACTAACTCAGGCAATGGTAGCTTATCTCTGAGAAGAAATGTTGCGGCTACATGCCTCTGAATTGTCTTACAATGAGGCTCTAAGGCATATTTATTATTGAGAAACAATGAAAAACCCTAAACATCCAAAAACCTAACCCTAGGAGATGAAGCGTCAAAACTATGGGCCCTGTTTGGGTAAATTGGTACATCAACCTCCCGAAGTCGTAACTTTGGCATAAGATTTTTTTTTACACACACAATACATCGTTAAAAATATATGTCTAAGGACTACAACTCTTGAGTGAAAACATGAGTTGAAGACTCATGTTTTCCATGTTTTTCCCAAAAAAATTCCTTAGAGGGCCTCAAAACAGATCCAAAAGTTTAGAACTTGAAAAATAGAAAAAAATAGTAAACTATGCAACAATTAAGGAAACTGAAAAACTAAAAGAAAAAATGGTGGGGTTATAAGTGGAATAGGCAGGTGTCCACCAATATCAACCTAGATCATTCCTCCCCCCTTAGGAAGAAATGGTCCACATTGCATTGAGTGCCTCCATGAGATGGGGAAACTTGTGCTGAACTTTGTCCCTGGTGAGCCACTTGCCTGGGTGCAAGAGTTGGCTAGCTTTGACAACCCAATATAGTTGGATCTTTTGCTAGTGAGTGTTATTGTTATGTGTATCCATGATCCAATTAGTGGTGGCATGTTTCATGCAGTTTGGGTTTAAATACGTTGGTGTGAGTTGTTCTAAGATGTTGGATTTGTCTAGTAATGGTGGAAAGTATGGCTGAAGGTGATCCAAATTGAACACTAGGTGCAGGCCAAGGAACAGTGGAATGTTGAGCTCGAACGCATTATCCCCTACAACCTTAGTGATGCTGTATGGGCCATCTTAGAGCGACTGAAGCTTACGGTGGAGCCCAACGATGGGCTCATTCTATAAATGTAGCCAAGATTTTTCACCCACATAGAACTTGTGTGGTACCTGATGTTGATCATGCTGTTGATTGCACTTATCATTGGATTTGTCCAATATGTCATAGATAGTCTAGTAGATTTGCTCGGTTCACTCAATCAAGCTATTAGCCCTGTCTGTTTTAGACTAGACATGGGCTGAAGATGCCTGAGTAGCTACAAATGGTATTGCCACATCAATGGGACATACTGGCTGGAATCCCAACCCCACCTGAAAGGGGCTATGGCTAGTTGAGCTATGGAGATATTTGTTGTAGTTTTGATGGAAATAGGGGAGGCTTTCAACCCATGTGTGAGGATTCTTCTAGTTTTACATGCGTGGAATGTGTATAATCATCCTGTTGAAGACCTCTATTTAGTCATCAGTTTTGGGGTGGAAAGTCGTGGACTTAGTGAGCTTGGTATCCAGGATCGACCAGAACCCTTACGAAGATGTACTTAGGAACCTATTGTCCTGATCTTAGATAATGAATTATGGGATCCCAAAATGTTCCCACACTCGTTCAAAGAAATTATTAGCAATGGCTTATGTTGTGATACTCTTCTTACAGGCCGCTAGAATGGCCATTTTAGAGAATTTGTCAACGACCACGAAAATGTAGTCATTTCCATGATTATTTGAAGGGAGGAACAACATGTAATCCATGAAGATGGATTCCCAAATTTGAATAGGAGTAGGTAGAGGAGTATATAGGCCTTCCTTCTTGAGGGTCGGTTTGGAAATGGAGCATGAAGTGAGGGATCTTATGTACTTCCCAGCATTATCTATCATCCCAAGGCACACGCCACCTTGAACTAGCAAATTTTCCACCCTTATATAGTCCTCTATTTGTTTAGGGCCCCATATTACTTATTGTTGGGTGGGGGGGACTTCACCGATAAAGTGACGTTTGAACATGTTGAAGGTTCGACCAATAAAAATACTTCTGTAGCACTACTACTCTTTTCTCTACTTTGAAGTGTCTAGCGACTCGACTGTAGTGCGCCTCCCAAATCATCCTAGCACACTCACTTGAAGGAACACAAAGGTGCCATAGGTGACATAATAGTGTATCCTTGAGGTGAAAATTTGGAACTTTCTTTCCTTCCAAGAGTGTCTGTTATGTGTTACTAAATTCTAGATCACTCTTATACAGATGTGGTCACTCTGAAGTCTCATGCCCACAAGAGTCAAGCACAGTTCATAGCATCATGACCAGTGGTTGGCTAAGGGAGTCTGCAACATTATTAGTGCTTCCCTTCTTGTACTTAATGTTCAAGTGGAACTGTTGCAAGTATGTGGAACATTTTTTATGGTGATCGTTCTGCAACTTCCCTTGTATCTATATGAATGGCAGGGGTTGGTAGTTTTTGTGGATGACCATTTCCTTCCCCATAATGTAATTCTTTAATTATCAGTGGGCTTGCACAATGGAATACATCTCTTTTTCATAGGTGGGGTACTTTCATACTGCGTTTGAAAGTGTTTCACTATGATATGCTACTGGATGCCCTTGTTGTGTAATAACTGCACCTATAGCATAGTTAGAAGCATCTGTCTCAATCTCAAATGGTTTCTACAGGTCTAGTAATGTAAGAAATGGTGCAGAGAAGAGATGATGCTTCAACTCAGAAAATTTATTTTTTTGGGATTTAGAACAATTTTTTTTTCTTTCTCTCTACCCTTGTGACTTGAATCAAATTCCATGTGATATGAGAGAACCCCAACATGAACCTCCAATAGAAATTGGAAAGGCCCAGAAAGTTGCGGAGCTCTGTTAGAGTGGTTGGGGTTGGCCACTTCTAAATGACTTGTATCTTGGTTGAGTCCACATGCACACCCCACCCATCAATGATGTACCCCAGATATTGAACCTGGGTCACACCAAAAGTGCATTTCTCCAAATTGGCACATAGCTTGTGTTATCGTAGAGTTTGGAGGACTTTTTGAATATGGAATTGGTGCTCTTTCCAACTGTGGCTGAAGATCGATATGTCAGCCAAATACACCATGACAAATGAGTTGGTGAAGGGTCGAAAGAGGTAGTCCAACAACCTCATGAAGGTTGTGGGGGAGTTTTTCAACCCGAAAGGCATGACCAACCATTTGAAAATACCCTCCTTATATTTGTACGCAGTGTTCCACACATCAGAGTGTTTGATTTGTACTTGGTGATACCCAGACTTCATGTCGATCTTGCTGAAATATTTGGCCCCCTTGAGTTGGTCCAAAAGGTCATAAATCCATGGTATTGGATACCTATTCTAGAGGGTGATCTTTTTCAGAGCCCGATAGTCAATACAGAGTCTCCAGGTCTCATCCTTATTTTGGACTAATACGACCAGGCTCCCACAGAGTGATGAACTTGGCCTGATGTGCCCTTTCTCCAAGAACTCTTGCGTATGCATTTTGATTTCATCGTTCTCAAGAATAGAGCATCATTAGATCATTCCACTGGGTAGCGACAAACTTGGGGTCATATCAATTGGGTGCTTGACCTAACAGTGTAGGGTTGCCTCTATGGGTGAGGTGAATATGTCCCTGTACTTCTCCATGACCTTGTCCATTTGTTGTTGTCGTGTGTAGGAGCCCTTTCTAGAGGTTGTGCCATAATATTCCTCTTTCCCTAAGGGAATATCATAAGGAAAAAAAATTTCCTGGTCTATGAAATGAGGTTACTGCATTCCTTCGTAGTGATAAAAGAGAGGGCAGTAGGCGGTACTACCTCTGTTATCGTGTACAATTTATTGCCCAAAGTAATAATAACAGTTCAAAGCCTAGACTCATACACAAGATGTCACTTCCACAAGTACGGTTGGCCTAATAATACCTCACAAACTTCAAGAGGATCAACATCACATAGTACCTCATCTGTGAAGGGATTGATGCTATATGGAAGGCGACACTACTGGATGACGCCGAGATCTCATCCTTGGTGAAGCCACTTGATGGTGTACAACTGCGGGTGAGTTGTGGTGAGTAGGCCATATGCTTCATGACCTATACTTAAATTAGGTTCTTTTGAATTATTTTGTCCAAAATGAACTGTAATGGAGAACCCTTCACCCACATCTGGGAGTGGAAGAGGCGCTCCCCCTCCTCTGGATCTTCGAGATCATCCTTCTGGACCTTGGTGGTGGCAGCAGTGGCACTGGGCTCTGCATCAATAATATACTACCCTTTGTCATTCCCCTTATTGATTTCTAACTCAGATTCAGAGCATGAATCTGATTCGGAAGCCTTTAGCTTGACCACCAATGACTGCTTGGCCCGACACTCACTTTTGTTGTTATTGGGGCTCTTATGGAACTCATACCAGTTTCCCATGTCCTTCTTTGTCTTTGCGATGTTTTTCTTTTCTTGTGGTCTCGACGGGTTGTCTTGGGTCACCCCGCCTTGGATTTTTCCTTTGTTTTTCCATTTGGGGGCACCTTCCCCTTGCTTCAGATTCGCAAATCCAAAGTCTCGCTTCTTCTGTTTAAATTTTTACTCGATTTTGGCAGCATATCGATATGCTACACCAAGCGAGGAGATGTTAAGGAACTCTATTTCCTCCTGAATGTATATGTGCAAGCAACTGTGATACTTAAGCACAAGATGTTCCTTGATGGAATCTAGGAAATAATTCCAAGTGGGTTCCGCTAAAAACAATGAGGGATCTCTCTGTTCCCTTTGTTCACAGCAGGTTCCCCAAGAGTCCTTGACATGGGGGACGACTTTGAGGAGAGAAAAGGTAATATTTTCCCTATTGGAAAAATCATGAACTAAAAAATATCATTCCAACTAATTTAAACATATATCTATGGTTTCTGCATCTATATGGCCATTAAATATGGGAATGTCAAAGTCGACTTGTACCTTGAAGGGAGTGGCGCCTCCAGAGTGACTTCCAGACGATGATACATCGCCTATGGGCATCGGTTGAAGGATCTGGGAAAATTTTTCAATCATTGTGTTTCTTTGTTGCTCGAGTGCTTCTTTGAGACATATTTTGAAAGGATATCCTACTCCCTCTTCTTTATTTTCTTCAGCCATCGGAGGCCGTCGGGGTTTGTGAGGCTGGTCTTGCAAAGGTTCAACCAGTTCGATCCCTAACTCCTTATACCCTGACCTCGTTGGAGACATGCAAAGAAAAACTTAGAAAGAGAAAACTAGTTTGATACCACTGATCCGAACTTAGACAAGAATGCAATAGAATAAAAATATAACCATAAATTCATATATGCAGTAGAAATAGCATTTAATTTCATTAATATCATAAAACTGAAATATGATTACAAACATAATGGAACTAAACTAAATTGGGTGATGGTATCTTATCTCTCAGAAGAGATGTTACAGACACATGCCTCTAAGCGTCATTACAAAGAGGCTCGAAGACCTATCTATTGTTGAGAAACAATGGAAAACCCTAAACATCCAAAAACCTAACCCTAGGAGATGAAGCGCCAAAACTATGGGCCCCACTTGGGTAAATTGGTACATCAACTTCCCAGGGTCGTAAATTTTTCATATGATCTTCGTTTGATATACACAATACATTGTCACAAAGATCTATCTGAGGATTACAACTATTGAGTGGAAAACATGAGGAACGTACTCATATTTGCGCCGATTTTCCCAAAAATATCGTTTAGGGCCTCAAAATGTCTCTTGAAGTGTAGGACCTGAAAAGTTTCCAAAAATAGTAATTGTGCTACATTAAGGAAATTAGAAAACTTAAGGAAACAATGGTGGGGGTCCAAGTGGAATAGGCGGGTGGCCACCAATATCCACCTAGATCAGTACGGGCGAAGGAAACAGAGTTGATCCTTATGGGCATGGTGGCATATGCAGAGCTGCCTCTCTAATTCTTTGATCTGCAAACTTCTCCTTCTTTTCCAAGAGGGCTTCCCCTCGCTTTTCTGCTCATGCACAATGAGGGATATGGTGGTTTTAACTAGTTGGTATTTCTGGTTCAGTTGGAAATTGAAAGGTGCGAGTTGTTGGTTTCTTGGTGGTTACTAGAGGCAGTATAACTGGCCTTGCTTTTGGAGGTGGTGGCAGCTCTGTGTGGGATGCTCCTTCATAGGCAGTTGAACCGAGAACTGGGCTGCTCTGAGATTTAATGTGTGGTTTTTTGTTTTTTCTAGGGCAAAGGGAGTCAATTCCTTGCAAGTTACCATGTTTGTTTGCTAGTGCGGTTTGTGAGAAGTTCCTGGGTGTGCTTCGGGCATGGTTGGGCTTAACCTGACCATTCTGCGTAAGATATTTCCAAAAAATTGGTGCTTTGAAGAGTCGAAACTTCAAGGGGCAAGATTGGCAGGGTAGTGGAAGTTTGGTTGCTGAGTGTTGTTGCCTGTGGAGAGGAAGTGGTTGTTCGCAACCCAATTTGGGTAGCTGGCGTTCTCGCCTCTGGGTGGGGAGGTCTCGGCAGTTGGAGGTCAGGCATGCCTTGAAAGGGGACGAGAGTTCCAACGTTCTTGACTTAGGTACCGATTGTGTTATTGCAGGTTTCACTAGAATGTGCCTATCTCCGTGGCATGGGCGGTTCTCCCTCCCTACTAAGCCAAGCTCAACGAGATGAGGGGACCCAAAAAATGCAAATTCAATCTCTGAATTCTGGAATGGAGGTGGTAGGGATGTGCCTGGGTGGAAAGATAATTGGTCGCTCCTGACGGATGGGAGTTGGTGTGAAAGGGGGTGGTAGAGGTGGCGAGCATGTGATGCGTCATGGCTAGCGGTCTCATCTACCTCAGAGGTGAGGTGGCGTGCGACGTGGTGGGAAGAGGATCTGTGGGTCTGGCAGGCGTTCGACACCTACTCCCCGGGAAATTCAACACCATTTTATAGATAATTTCCAAGAGTTAATTCAATCCTAGCTGGAATGGTTGGAATGGGCTTAGAGGATTAGAAGGGAGGAGCATGCAGAACTGGTTTCCACCTTGGATAGGATGCACTAATTTCAGTGCCAGGTTCGAGAATGAGTGGTGTTGGTTTGGCATGGCCAATGCCTGGTTTCAGAAAAGGTGGGAAATTTGGAGTTATGGATGGCTCACTTTGAAGGGCATGTCCAATGCCCCTCCCATCCTCTGTCTCTTCTAGGAACAACCCCGAATAACTCAGCTTCTATCATGTCAGATGACTAGCATGATCACATGTGTTCTCTTTGTGTTACGTGTCTTTTAGTGTCTTTGGCCTTCTCGTGTATGGACGATGTCCTTAGTCTCTTTTTGTATTCTTGTCATATGCTGCAAACGATGATCAACAAACATCGTCGACGTGACACCAATTGTTTTTTGATACCCCAAATGTATATTTTTTTTTTTGCGAAATAAATAGAATATTGACTTTAAAAAAAATATATATACCTATTTTAAAATTAAATAATTATTACATCAATTACTAAATAAATATCATTATTTATTTATCTTAGCCTCACTTCTAGCTTGCATCTCTACACGCTCTACATGCTACCCCATCAAATATTATTATAATATTAATTTAAAGTAATTCTATACGAACTCCATATACCTTCGGTTTACATGCATGCTTACTCCAAAATATCCTAATATGCATGCACGTCCACTCCGAATATATAAACATAAATTTTTATTTTGGATGAATGGAGGAGGCAGCCATTGGGATTGTGAATATTTAGGGAGAAGCATTGGAGGATGCGAGTCTGGTTCCGTCATAGTGCATAGAAACCGCTCTATGCAAGGTCGTTACATCTGACCTCCCAGATTCGACCCAGACAACTCAACCAGCGGAGTAACCGGCGAACTTTAGGGCCTTTTCCGTGGCCTCCTCCATGGTGCTTCATGAGAAAAGCAAAACCGGATTTGGTGATGTCCTGTTGATAGGGTTTCTTCAATGTTATTAGTATTTTAAATTGACAGTGCTTGGTGAATTTGTGATCGAATACCAGAGCTCGATTTTCATCCCTGTCATTACGGATAACTGCAAGCGACCATATGGATTTCCACTCTTTAGTGAGTGGAAGTATATTCGTTAAGTAAAGAAGGATATGTGGGAATTAAAGTAACTGGCCAAGGCACCTCCTCTTAGTGAGGCATACAACCATTGTTTTGTTTTCCAGAGTGGAAACTACCATTTGTCAGGGAGAATCCAAGAAACATCACTTATTTCTATAAGTATTTAAGTTGAGTCGATTTGGAGATTGAAACATGGAATGGTAAATCTTAATTCGTAGTGTTATTTAAATTTGTTAATTTTTGTCCTTAGCTATATGGATGTATGCATTTTTAATGATTCGTGCAATCTTTAAGTTATAATTGTTCAGATATCCATGATAATTTTAGCCCAAGATTATTTGAGAGCCTTTCTAAAGTTATTAGGATGATTAATGAGAGGATGAACGCTTAAAAGGCATAATATAAATATAAACCAAAGTGATAAAAATAGTTAATAGTCAACTATTTTTTTGTTTTTTTAGAAATTCTGAAAGTGGTTTATATAATGGTGGTATTTTAACGACCATTATTAATGATTATAAAAGAAATATAAAAATATTTTTTATATAAACATAAAAGAATTTTTTTTAGTGTTAATAAATATAAGCTTCCTAATTAACTTGAATTGAAGTGAGGTTAACTTCCTTTTCCATGTTTTCATATTGCTTTTTTAAACAAATTTTTGAGAAAGGATTCGTCTTGATAATTGTGTAAGGTAGTATTAATCATATAAATGATAAATCTCAAGTAATAACATTTTAATTCATAATTAAAGCTTACCTTTATATTAAGAATAGTTTTTTTAAACGTGGAAATAGTGTTTTTTAAACATCCATGTCAAGCTAGCATAATAATATTTTTGTGTGTGTTGGAAAGATAATTGTTCCTTCCGTAACATCGTCTGCATTTACAATGGTCTCGGTCAACAATGATCTCGGTGAACTCATAGAGGAAAGGCATTACTATTAATTTTTAATAGGTAGGTAAGGCAATTTTTTTTTAATATTTATGTTGTTCATCTCAATTTTAGGTAAACCTGAGATAATATTCAAATTATAATTTCATTTGTAGGTATGTTTAAGATAATTTTAGGTGGTGTTATAATTTATGTGTATGTTGGAATGATTTAGTATAGTAAAATGTTTTACATCTAATGTTAAATTTCATTTTTATATAGTTTTTTTTATAAGAGGTTATATTTTTAATTATTTGTTTATGTCAACATGGAAATGTTGAAGTATAAGTTGTGATGATGTTTTGACGATGTGGTGATGTGTGGTAAATGAGACATGGTTTCTAATGAAAGGTTAATGATGTCATGTACATGTGGTGTTTATATGTTTTGTGATAATGGTGTGTATTTTCATGATGACATGTATTTTTTTTTTGATATTGTGGTGATATAAATAAGGCATTGATTACATGCTAAGATGTGATGATTGACAGGAAATCCACAAATAGGCCAAGAGCGCCGCTTTATATGATGATCTCGTGGGAGCCCATACCTATGAGGAAGAATATGTAACACTCTATGGGATGAGGACATAGTCAATCAACACTACATATTTCAGTGGTTCATTTTCCTTGTATAGCTTTTGATGGAGAGCTCTTGGGGGGCTATGGAAGCATATTGAGGAGGCTTAGCTCCTCATATTATATTGGGATACTAAATTCTAGTGGGGGTGTAAGGACTTCGATGAATGGGGTTGTGCACCTTAGTGACTGTGGAGGGAGTGGGTCAGCCTTTAGATTTGTCTCGAGTACTATTGCATGGAGTATTGAGTTAGGTTCCTACCTTGGGCAAGATGAGGTCTGAGCCGCACACGAGCCTTGGGGTCAACCTTGGGCTATGGTATATATTGATGAGGATTTATGTATAGTTCTGAAAGTTGGGAAAAATGATAGAGATTCCTTGCGATTTCGCTAGTGATGTGAAAAATTTTGATGCTTGCAGGTTATACTAATTCAACAGAGGGTGTAGGGCAACCCTCAAGTAATAAATAACTAAATAAAAGAAATTTAAAAGATTTGACTTAATTTGAAGATGAATTTCTTTAAAGAGGGGAGTATATAATACCTCGTAATAATAATAAATAAATAAAATAACATTAATATATAAGTAAATAAATAATAAATAAGAAAGAAAGTATAATACTATTAAATAAATAATAAATAAGGAAGAAAATATAATAATAGTAAAAAATAAAATAGTAAATAATAAACTCGAGTTATATATATAAGAGGAAACTATAAAAATATTAAAAATAAGTAAAGTTAACAAAAAAATGAAAATGAATAAAATAAGAAAGAGTTAAATTAAGAAAAATATTGAATTGAGTAAAACTTAAAACAAAGGATTAAAAGTTGCATATTGACACATGGATTGTGTACATGTAGATCTCTTTCTAATTCACTTTCTTTTTTGGAATAGATAATTATATTTAATGGGCGAAGAGGGGAATGAGATGATTCTAATTCACTTTCTTTTTTGGAATAGATAATTATATTTAATGGGCGAAGAGGTGAATGAGATGATCATTCTTTAGGAGAAGAGTGATGAGAGTTAAAGGAAACCTTGGCAATAGTTTGTTGATTGAGGACTCGGGGTTGGCCATATGTAGAAAGATTATGTGCAGCTAAGCTTACGTTTTGGTGGAGAGTCATCCCCAAAACTTTGTTGTGGTAAATGGGGTTCAAATAGCTTGCAAGTTTGAAATCACAAGTAAATAATATCATTGCTACATGTAAGGTTCTTTGCTCATGTTTTTCGAAATTCTATGCTAATTAGTTGAACAATTATGTGTTGTTTATAAATCACATAATTGATCTAATTAGTTGTATATTTAAATTTTGGGTTGTTACTTATAACATTAATGAGGGCGTTGAATGTTCCAAATGCCCCCCATCCCGTACTCCACTTGCCGTCATACTTAGTTGTCATTTGACACTTCCGTTCTTGGAGCATTAACACCATCGTCATTAATACTTGATTGCCTTAGGAGCAACACCCCATCAGGGTTATTAAGTTTTTTTTTTCAGAAAATATTTATTTATTTATAAAATTGATTTATTTTACGTTATACTTCCATTCAAATTTCAAAAATACTTCACTATTTTCACATTATATAAATTAAATGGTTGATAAATGACAATAGATATCAGTCTATCATATTCATCAAAAAACATATTTCATGATATATTTCACATTGTCAAAGATTAAAAAAATCATAAATATTAACTAAATAAAAAAATTATTTTAAATTTTATATATATATATATATATATATATATATATATATATATATATATATATATATTAAAAAAAACATGTTGTGAGATTCTTAACTATGAAGATTCATCCTTACTTAACTATGGGAATTCTTATCTTCTAAATAATCTCTGTAGAAATATCATGGGATGCCTAAAATAATCCATAACTCATTTCATATGACACTTATTTATATGCCATTTCTTAATTGATCAATTTAATTAAAAGGGTAGAGAAAGAAACACTAGTTTTGAAATAAATATGAACATTACATATGTGACTAATACTGAGTCTATACCTTCCACCTAATAATTATCAACGATTGAATTAGAATTCTAAAAACTTTATTTTGAAATAAACACACCTATAGGCATAATTATATAGTAAAAAAACTTTTTAACTCCCTATCTATATATATATATATATATATATATATATATATATATATATATATATATATATATATATATATATATATATATATATATATATATATATATATAAATATATATATATATATATATATATATATATATATTTCTTCTCCTCCCCATGATGTAGTGCATCTCCCATAAATAATGGATCTACTACAAATAATTTTGCTAAATTATTTTATCTCAAAATTCTCCAATTGGAAAAGTTTATGAACATAGCTGAGATAGATTTATGGTGACTCCCTGAATGTGATCATTTGGTTGAATGAGAAATCAAAGCTAAAAAAAACCATACTTTCCTTCTTCTGTATCAAAACATCATTAAAATGGTCAGGAATTTCTCATATCTCTCCTTTTGTCATGTATATAGAGAAGGAAATGAGGAAGCCAATCTCCTTTCATAGAGAGGATTGGTGTTGGCTAAGGGTCAATGGGAAATTAATGAAAATATAGAAGGCATGCTCAACCTTCACTAGCTCCACTCATGAGTATAATTGATCCTTCTATCTGTAGTGCCTCACTGATTTGATATGTACATTAGCAGTTCATTTCTCAAATGGAATTTTATGGAGAATTATATATGTTTTAAGGAGAATGTCTACTTTATGACTAAAGGATTCTTATCTCTGTTTTTTGGGGGCGTATCAATCTTTATCACACATAGTACTCTGGGATATATTTGATGTTTTTCGCTATTCTACCAAAAAGGTATGGACCTAGCTCGAGATATATAGGAGACATATATTTGGGCACTGGATGGTTGACAAACAATTTATATTTCAGCTAGACAAAATCAAATTTATTGATTACTATAATGAAGGAAGAAAGTCATGTTGTTTTGCTAGCTTCCTTTGTTATATGGATATGTTCAATAATGGATATTTGCATAGGCATGTTGGTTTCCCAGATTTCTTGGAATGCCATAAGCATCTATCTATTATATTGTATTTTTTTAAATCGTAATGGAATACTATGTTTTTTTCTTCTTTGAATATGTGTGTTTCTTTTAGTTTGTTATTTTGTTTCTAAATTGGAAGTAATTTATGGTCTAAGAAATGGTTTAGTCTAATTTTTATAAGTTTTTCTTATTTTTCTAGAATTATAGGATAAAATTCTTAGTGATATTGTAATTTTTACTTTGGATTACATTTTTGAATGTATAAAAAGATTAAACCTCCTAAAAAACCATTTAAGCTCTCATATTGTGCATATCACACAAGGAAAAAATTGCTAAAAATATGTGTTGAAAAAATAAAAATTGAAACATTTAGAAACATTTACTTACTAGGAGTATCTAAGCCATCAAAATCACATGGGGATTAAATTTGAACCACACCAACTCTTAACATGAATATTTTTTTTCTAAACTACCATAATTCTGAACCTTGACTATCTTCTAAAATAAAACCCTTAAAATCCAATATATTAAAAAAAATGACAAACACACACATACATAATTTAACTAATTTATAGTAGCAATTTAGTTAGGCTTGCACTCACTTGACATGGGTTGTTTTTGCTTGTTGCCACTATACTTTTAGACCTATGACTTTCCCTTTTCTTTGTAGATTAGATTACTTTAGAAGGATTTGAACCTTTAATCTTTTAGTTTACACCATACTTCATATAATGGCCATCACCAACTAATCTACACCCCAAATTTTTTTATTTTATATAATTTAAAAATAAACTATATTTAATAAAGTTGATTATAATTTATTTTCAAAAATATAAATTAAAAATAAATAAATAATATAAGTATTAGTCATTTCTCCTTAATTTAAAAATGATATTAAAATATATCGTTGGTGAAAACTTCAAACTTTTAAAAAAATATACGTTCATTAAATTTTATTAGACATCATCTATGCCATGGAAGCATACCAATAGATTCTTTCGCAACACTTAAATTTCTCCTCGGAGAAAATGAATGAATGTAGTACATTATAGATGAACAATCACCATGGTTCTCCTATGAGCAAATGAAATGAATAAAGGTAGTACATTATAGATGAACAATGATCATGGTTCCCCTCATAGAAAACGAATGAATATAATACATTATAAATGAAGATAGTTTTATAATTTTTTGGTACTTTATATAGAATTATATAAGGGAAGATATAAGCATGTGTACAAGATTTAAAATTAGATATTTTTTTTTTGGTAGTTTAGACTAATTCTAATCATTCATGGGTTTCGAACCGGTGATATTGCATACGGAGTGCCTTAACAGTGTACCCCATCACCAACTGCTTTACACCACATGGGCTAGGACTTAAAATTAGAATTGATAGAATTAATTTTCTTTAAAAAAATTAAAGGATCTGTTTATGAGTTTTTGTGTTTATTTATTTTCCTATTTTAAAACCATTCAAGTAATTTGAATGATCAAAGCTTCAGTTCTATTGTATTTCCTTGTGTGCTTTTATTGTGAGTTATTTATTTGTTTAATTGTTTTAAAAGTGTGGAAACTTATTTAAAAAATGTATAATGTAATTTTTAAGAGATAATATTATTTCATATATGATAAAAATTCTTGTAAGATGTAACACTAAAGACAATAAAGAATAAAATATATTCTCTTTTCATCAAGTATAATAGGGAGAATAACTCATTTGTTCAAAAAGAAATTAATGAGAGTATTTTTAATTATAGCATTTCAATTTTGGTCATTTACATTTTGGTGGCTTTAGACTATTATACTAGTAGAATATGGTCAAGGTTTCACCCTATCAAGATCCAACCAATTTATGTGAGACTTGCATTATAGAAAAATAATATAAGGAAATTTTTCATAAGGGTGTCTCGTAGAGCAAGGCACTATTGGAGCTTGTTCATACAAATCTATATAGTCTAAAGAAAATCTGATTACTCGAAGAAAGTTACAATTTGCTAACCTTCATAGATGATTATATCTCAATACTTCTTAGGTCTATTTTATTATGAATAAATATGGCACAAAACGTAGAGAATTCAAAGTAATGGCAGAAAAGCAAAGTTTTCATTAGATTAAAGTGTTAAGATTAGATAGAGGATGTGAGTATGATTGAAACTATAGTCAAACTATAATTGGATCACCCAATAGTTTACATATATTATTGGGTGATAATGTATATTTAGAATAATTGGATGCGGGATAATGATTTTTCTTATCTGATATTTCCATTGGCGTCTCTAAATCCTGAGGTCCCCCTCAATTCATAAGGCGGTGATGACCACTATTTCATCACATTTGTTGGAATTTATGATGATTCCTTAACAACAGAGGAAACAAGAATTCATCTTCTGAACACAGAGAGAACATCAAAATGAATGCATACATATGGAGCAAAACATACATAGTGAAAAAAAGAACACTCATTTTCATTCAAAGGCTATCAACTATTACAAAAAAAAAACTTTCCTTCAGAACTCTTGTTCTCCATTACACTTCTCCTTGGCTACTTTTGTCATACACAGTCTTCACACTGCTCTCTTCATGCACCGCTACAAACACAACTTTCTCTCT
Source organism: Pinus albicaulis (assembly GCA_034641835.2). NCBI lineage: Eukaryota > Viridiplantae > Streptophyta > Pinopsida > Pinales > Pinaceae > Pinus > Pinus albicaulis. The sequence continues at coordinate 619,776,619 of CM076573.1, forward strand.
GTCTTACACAGTCTCTACACTATAGCATACACTTACTGCAATGTATATGTATTGTAAAGATATATGAACTTACAATACATATAATAAAATATTATACTAAGTTTTTTTTTTTTAAATAAAACTTATGTCCTGGCACATATATAAAACTTATAAACCTAAGTCTAAAAAATTATAAAATAAAATGATATCACGACGGGTTTTAAAACCATAACGTAGAACATTTGAAATAAATAATGTGATAAACAAACGAAGAAACTTTTGCGAAGATTTTTTGCATCAATTGTCACGTCGGGTGATTGGACCTCCAAACCTTGCGAGGATGCACAATTCGTCGAGAGCTGGTGAGGTGGCAGTGGTGGGAGAGAGATATCGCGTGATCGTGGAGGGATGATGACGTAGGCACCGGATGGTGCGATACGCATTTGATTGGATGCTGGTTGGTGTGACATGGACTGGCAGGGTCCACAAGTCGTGTAGGCACAGAACATTGCGATGATCACCCATGGGTTGCGTGATATGGGGTGACGTGGACTGCCAGGGGTCCAAGGAACGATGTGGATGGTTTAAATTCAAATGTAAGGTGTGAGTTTTAAATGTGGTAGGTGTGAAGGGTTTTAAGGCTCGGAGGTAACATTGTTGCAGACCACGATTTGGTGAATCGGGAGGGCTACGACTTGTGTAATAAAAGTTGGTTTTGAAGGGATTTTAAACCCAGAAATTCAATGCATGGTTAACTGCAAAAAAACCAAACAAAAATGATGTTGCTCCTGTCCTTCAGAATCAAATAAAAAATTTAAGTTTTTTTCCTCCAGTTTCAGGTTTGCAGTTGAGGTTCAATTCCAATGCTCCCCCTTAATCACAACTGTTGTTATCTTGCATTCCCAGACATTTTCTAAGATAATTAAAAATTTTCTGCCCCAATGTTTTAGTCAAAATATCTGAAAATTGCTCCTCTGTTCTGCAATGTTGCAAAACAACTTCTCCATTGTTCACCAATTCTCTGATGTAGTGATACTTTGCATCAATGTGTTTTTTTATTTTATGAAACACTGAATTCTTGAATAAATATATTGCTGAGCTATTATCACAATAAAATTTTGTACCTTTTACCTATTCATAGCACAAATTTCTTAACATTCTTCTCATCCATACTGCTTGACATGATCCTGCTGTAGCTTCCACATACTCTGCCTCTGCTATCAATAAAGCCACAATCGACTGTTTCTTAGAATCCCATGAAATGGCTCCTGATCCCATATGAAAAACATATCCAGAGGTGATTTTTCTGTCATCTATACTTCCAGCCCAATCACTGTCAGTATATCCAATTAGTTCAAAATTATCTAAAGGGGTGTATAAAATACCATACCTCTTTGTTCCTTTCACATACCTTAAAATTCTCTTTGCTTCTTGCCAATGTGCCTCCTTTGGTCTTTTCATAAACTTGGAAATTAAGCTTACAACATGCATAATATCTGGCCTAGTTGTAGTCAAATACATAAGACTGCCAACTGTGCTCTTATACAAACTTGGATCAAAATCCTTGTTGTTGTCTTCTTTGCTTAACTTCAATCCCATCACTGTAGGAGTTATTACTGCTTTGCAATCCTGCATGTTAAACCTTTTCAAAACTTTTTTTACATATTTTTCTTGAGAAATACAAATTTTATTTTCATTTTTCTCTACTTCTATTCCTAAGAAGTATCTCAACAATCCCATATCAGTCATCTCAAATTCTTCTTTCATAACTATTTTAAAATTTTCAATAATGTAAGCATTATTACCTGTAAATATGACATCATCAACATATAAAACAACAATGAGCATCTTACCATCTTTTTCCTTGATGCACAATGTGGGTTCTCCTTCAAATTTATCAAACCCATTGTGCAGTAGATAAGAATCTATCCTACTGTACCATGTTCTTGATGCTTGTTTCAGCACATACAGAGCTATCTTCAACTTGCGTACCTTGTGCTATTGGCCTTCTTTCTCATAGCCCAGAGGTTGTTCAACATAAACCTCTTCCATTAAAACTCCATTTAGGAATACTGATTTCACATCCATTTGGTAAACTTTCCATTTGGTTTGTGCTGTTATGGAGAACACTACTCTTATTGTTTCCATTCTTGCAACTGGTGCAAAATTTTCCTCATAATCTCCTCCTTGTTGCTTCTTGTAGCCTTTGACAACAAGTCTAGCTTTGTGCCTTTCAAGCTTACCTTCAGCATTACTCTTAGTTTTATAAACCCATTTCACTCCAATCACTTCCTTACCTTTTGGGAGATCAATTAGTTCCCATGTATTGTTCTTCTCTATTACATTTATTTATTTATTCATTGAAACTATCCATTTCTTATCTTTTACAAATTCTTCAAAATGAATAGGATCTTCTACATTATAATACAAAGAAAATAAAGAATTTATACCTTCATCGTTTGCCTCCTGCTCATAAATTTCATTCAAACTTCTAAATCTTGTTCTTCTTTCACTTGCTGAACTTGTGCTTGTAGAAGCACTCAAATCTGCTCCTTGTGATGTGCTTGAAGAAGCACTTTCATCACTTCTCAAGGGTTTTCTTATACCAGCTTGTGGTGTTCCTTGATGTCCTTGTGTTGATGGATTTGGTGATGAGGGGTTTATTTTAGCGATTTCTTCCTCATCTTCATCTTGAGACAAACATGTTTTTACATTCACTTTTTTCTCAATGCTTCCATCCCAAGCTTCTTCTTCAATAAACTACACATCTCTAATTATCATAAACTTATTTATGGATGGATTATACAATCTGTATGCCTTTGATTCATCAATGTAACAAAAAAATATGCATTTTTCCCCCTTACTGTCCAACTTCTTTCTCAGCTGATCCGGAATGTGTGCATAAGCCACACAACCAAATACTCTCAGGTGGGTTAAATTTTTTTTTATGCCACTCCATGCTTCTTCCGTAACTCTATTCATAACACTCTTTTTTGGGCATCTATTCAAAACATATGCTGCACAATGTAGAACTTCAGCTCAATATTCATTTGGAAAATGTTTTTCCTTCAACATGGTTCTTACCATATCTGATCTGAAAATGCAACTTCTTAGATTTGTTCTAGAGATTGACTGTAGGGGCATTTACTGGATATGTCACCTTTGATAAAAGGATGAGATCCAGAGGCTACCTGGCCCTTTATAGACTCTGTCTTCAGACTTATAGAAGTTAACAGTCAATGATCTGAAACTGAAACTACTTTTATTTGTTGTTCAAGGTATTCATTTCCATAAAAATATATGTTCAAAGTGTTTATATAGTCTTGCAAGTGAAACAAAGTGTCAATGGTAAATTTCTGAGTCTTATGTGTGAAGGAGTGTTATTTCTTTTTACTGTTTAACATATTAATTCTGAAAAGCACAGCAAGATAAAATCACATAATATATTACAGCAATTGATGAGGCAGTTCACCCCTCATAGGCTACATCTGCCGAGTCCAAGGCCCCCAAATGGGCATGTCCTTGCTCTTATTAGATGCTCAAATTGGTTCTATAGTGATAAGAAAGCCTAAACAGGAAAAATAAGCTGTGGAAATGAGTTTAGAACACAGAAAATAGTAAAGATTGGCTTTTGTTTCACCTCCAATGGTTAACCATAGCCCAATACAGCTCCAACACTCCCCAGGCCTAATGGTACAGTTGGGTTGAAAATATTGAAGTTAAAAAATATATTGGCCATTGGGCCGACCCAACCCGACCCGACTCGGGTGGGCACAGGCACCCGCAGGAAGAGTGTGAATGCGGATCAGCCAAAAGTGTGAGCAGTGAATGTGGCGTGTTGGTCATTGAACGCCGTGGCAGGTTGGTCGTTGAATGCCATGGCAGGTAATGTCTGCACGTTGAAGAGGTTGAATATTCATTTGGAAAATGTTTTTCCTTCAACATACTTCTTACCATATCCATGATGGTTCTATTTTTCCTTTCAGTAACTCCATTTTGCTGTGGTGTATACCTTGTTATAAATTGATTATGAATCCCATTTTCTCTCCAAAAATGCAGAAAATCTCTGGAGATATATTCTCGTCCTCTATCAGTCCTTGAGACTTTTATATGTTGTCCACTTTTATTCTCAACAAAAGCTTTAAAGTGGCAGAACTTCTCAAACACTTCACTTTTCAATTTCAAGAAATATACCCATATTTTTCTTGTGTAGTCATCAATAAATGTCAGCATATAGTGACTTCCTGCTAATGATGGTGTTTACATTGGTCCACACAAATCAAAATGGATTATTTCTAAGGGTGTTTTTTCACTTATTCTCTTTCCTGATAGAAAGCTTTCTCTATGTTGTTTTCCCAAGATACAACCTTCACAAAGGCTGTTTGGTTTCTCAATCAAAGGTAATCTCTTTACCATACATTTTCTGTGCAATAAATTCATACCTCCAAAGTTGAGATGTCCAAATCTCAAATGCTATAATCAGTTTTCATCTTTTGCTTCTCTTTGGTAAGTCTCTTGAGTCACAGCTGACATTGCAACTCATTTCTTCAAATCTGCTCTCATCTTGAGAGAAAACATTCTGTTTCTTGTCATCTTCACTTGTGCAATGCATTTCTTGCTTGGTGGTTTATCCATGATGGTACATACATCATATTCAAGGAATAAATTGTAGCCTTTCTGAATGAGATGTCCAATGCCCGAAAGGTTACACTTCATACCATGTACATAGTATATATCTAATATGAATTTCCTTTCTCCTTTTCTTGTCAAAACACTTAATTTTCCTTTACCCATGACAGATATTTTACTATCTATCCCCAATGTTACTTGAGACTTCACAATTTTCATCCAATATGGAAAACATAGAAATGTTTCCAGTCATATGGTTGCCACATCATGAATCTAAAAACCATATATCTTCATTTTTCTATTCAGCCAAATTACATGCTAAAAACAATTTTTCTTAACTCAGAGTCTCTTTAGTAAAGTTAGCACTTGGTCCATTACCCATGTCACTCTGTTTCTTCCGACATTCATTTGCATAGTGCCCATAATTCTTACAGCAATGACATTGGACTTGGGATTTATCATATCTTTGTCCATGTGCTTGATTTTTTCCACCTTGTTGGCTACTGCCTTGGCTTTGATTCTGACTTTGATTGCTACCCCTTCCACTTGTACTTGCAGGGTTGTTTCTTCCTCCTCTGTTCCTAGCTTCTGCCTGTACCTCTTCCTCGGTAGTTTGATCTACCTTCACCTCTTTCTCTTCCAAAGGACATTTGGGTCTTGAAAACATGCTCCAAAGATGAGTTTGATGTTCTGCTCAGTCTTTGTTCATGTGTCATCAATGATGCATGAATCTCATAAATAGTAAACATTGATAGATTTTTTGTCTCTTCAATGGTTGTTACTATCACATCAAATCTTAAGGATAAGCTCCTCGATACTTTTTCCACTATTCTTCTTTCTTCTATTGTCTCTCCATGAGATCTCATTTGGGTAACCAACCCAATTAACAGTGTGAAGAATGAGCCTATTGTATCAGACTCTTTCATGCAAATGACTTCAAAATCTCTTCTCATTAATTAAATATTTGTTGTCTTTACCTTCTCCATACCTTGATAGGTTGTCTGGAGGGTACCCATTACCTCCTTAGACTTCTTTGCTACTGCAATTCTTGGAAATATGCTTTTATGCACTACTTGATAGAGATAGAAGAGGGCTTTTGAATCCTTCTTTTTATTAATCTTCAAAAAATCTTTCTCTGCTTGTGTTAAGGCATTAAACTCATTTGCATCAGCTTGTTATTCAAATCCATCTTCAACCAATTCCCATAAATCTTGAGATGCAAACAAGGCTCTCATTGTGATTGCCCAATAGTCATAATTATTCCCATTGAACTGTGGGAGATGAGTATTTCCTATACTCATGCTTTTGCTAGTTCCTTCGATTCTTACTTGCAAAACTATAAAGCTTGACTATGTTTTTCAATAAAAATTTCTCACTGAATTTCTCAAACCTTCACTCTGCTGGAGAGCTGCTTCAAAAATCTTCTTCTTCCTTCAGCTTCTTCAGCAACTGCTGAGAGTCTGGACTAGCTCTGATACCATGTTATAATTTCTGATGATTCCTTAACAATAGAGGAAACAAGAATTCATCTTTTGAACACAGAGAGAACAACAAAACAAATGCATACAGATGGAGCAAAACATGCACAGTGAAAATAAGAACACTGTTTTTCATTCAAAGACTGTCAACTATTACAAAAAAAAAAAAACCTTTCCTTCAGAACTGATTTTCTGGATTACATTGCTCCTTGGCTGCTTTTGTCATAAATAGTCTTCACACTGCTCTCTTCATGCGCTACTACAAACACAACTTTCTCTCTATCTTACATAGTGTCTAGACTACAAAATACACTTACTGCACTCTATATGTACAATACATATAATAAAATATTATACTAAGATTTTTTTTTTTTTTTTAAATAAAACTTATGTCCTAGTGCATATATAAAACTTATAAACCTAAGTCTAAAACATTATAAAATAAATCATATAATGACGGGTTTTAAAACCATAATGCAAAACATTTGCAATAAATCATGCGATAAACAAATGGAGAAACTTTTGCGAAGAGCTTTCGCATCGATCGTCGCACCGGGTGACTGGACCTCCAAACCTTGCGACGATGCGCAATTGGTCGAGAGCTGGTGATGTGGTGGTAGTGGGACAGAGCTTTCACGCAATCACGGAGGGGTGATGACGTAGGCATCGGATGGTGCAATACGCATTTGATTGGCTGCCGATTAGTGTGACGTGGACTGTCGGGGTCCACAAGTCGCGTAGGCGTAGAACGTTGAGATGATCGCCCATTGGTTGTGGGAGATTGGGTGACGCGGACTGTCGCGGGACCACAGAACAACGTGGACGGTTTAAATTCAAATGTATGGCGCGGGTTTTAAATGCGGTAGGTGAGAAGGGTTTTAAGGTGTGGAAGTAACGTGGTTGCAGACCACGATTTGGTGAACCGGGAGGGCTACGGCCTGTGTAAAGAAAGTTGGTTTTGCAGGGATTTTAAACCGAGAAATTCAATGCAGAATTGAGTGTAAAAAACCAAATAAAAATGCTGCTACTCCTATCTTTCAGAAGAAAATCAAATAAAAAATTTAAGTTTTTGTCCTTGTGTTTCAAGTTTGCAATTGGGGTTAAATCCAACAAAATTAGATGACTCCTTTTTAAGAAAAGTTATGAATTCCATAAAAGCGAGGATTTCAAGAAGACTTTGGCCCATGGAAACATCACACGTGAGTTACTTTAACATGGGCTAAATATCTCCGTGGAGCAAAGGAATGGATCTTAACACACTCCAAGAATTCTATAAAAGACACTTAAAAGAGGAGTCAAGTAAACACCAACCACAATTACTCCGTGGAACAAATGAATGGATCTTATTACACACTCTAAAAATTCTAATCCATGGAAACGGCGAGCCTTATTTCCACTGCCATAGGCCCATAAATGTGCCTAGGCAGGGAATGGCCACCGTTAGATTAAAGTTGTTGATCATCATGCGGCGAACATTCCCTGCCTGGGCGCATTTATGGGCCTATGGCAGTGGAAATAAGGCTCGCCCATAGAAACATCAAACATTAATTACCTTCACATGGGCTAAATTTCTCTATGGAACAAATGAATGGATCTTATTACACACTCCAAAAATTCTTATCCATGGAAACGTCAAACATTAATTACTTTCACTTAAAGAGGAGTCAAGTAAACACCAGACGACAATTACTTTCACATGGGCTAAATTTCTCAGTGGAACAAATGAATGGATCTTACTACACACTACAAAAATTTTGATCCATGAAAACATCAAACATTAATTACTTTTACATGCGCTGCATTTCTCCGTGGAACACATGAATTGGTTTTAATATAGGCTCCAAGAATTCTATATCACACATCAATTACTTTCACATGCGTTAATTTTCTCCGTGGAATAAATGAATGGATCTTAATATATACTCCAACAGTTCTGATCCGTGGAAACATCAAACATTAATTAACTTCACATGGGCTAAATTTCTCCTTGGAACAAATGAGTGGATCTTATTACACTCCAAAAATTCTGATCCATGGAAACATCAAACATTAATTACTTTCACTTAAGGAGGAGTCAAGTAAACACCAGACGACAATTACCTTCACATGGGCTAAATTTCTCCGTGGAACAAATGAATGGATTTTATTACACACCCCAAAAATTCTGATCCATGGAAACATCAAACATTAATTACTTTCACTTAAAGAGGAGACCAGACGACAATTACCTTCACATGGGCTAAATTTCTCCGTGGAACAAATGAATGGATTTTATTACACACCCCAAAAATTCTGATCCATGGAAACATCAAACATTAATTACTTTCACATGCGCTGCATTTCTCCGTGGAACACATGAATTGGTTTTAATATAGGCTCCGAGAATTCTATATCCCACATCAATTACTTTCACATGCGTTAATTTTCTTCGTGGAATAAATGAATGGATCTTAATATACACTCCAACAATTCTGATCCGTGGAAACATCAAACATGAATGAATTATTTTCACACGCCTTAAATTTCTCCGTGGGACAAATGAATATATCTTAATATAAACTTGAAGAATTCTATATCGCACATCATTTACGTTCACATGCCCTAAATTTGTCAGTGGAATAAATGAATGGATGTTAATATAAACTTAGCACTCCATGAATTCTGACCCATGGAAACATCAAACATCAATTACTTTCACTTGGGCTTAATTTATCCACTGGAAAAAATGAGTTGATCTTAATATACATTCAAGAATTCGATATCACACGTCAATTACTTTCACATGCCCCAAATTTCTCCGTGGAATAAATGAACGACTCTTAATATATACTCCAAGAATTATATAAAGGAGAGGCTATTAAGAGGAGTTTGACCCATGGAAACATCACAAAACAATTGCTATCACATCCGCTTAATTTCTACGCTTAACAAATGAGTGAATCTTATTACACCGGGGAGAGACTATTAAGAGGAGTTTGACCCATGGAAACATCACACATCAATTATTTTCACATGACCTAGGTTTCTCCGTGGAACAAATGAATGGACGTTAATACACACTCCATCCATTGTTTTAGTGTGGAAAATTATTTAAAAAATGTATAATGTAATTTTTAAGAGATAAGATTATTTCATATATGATAAAATTTATAGTAAGATGAAACACTAAAGAAAATAAAGAATAAAATGTATTCTCTTTTCATCGAGTATAATAGGGAGAATAACTCGTTTGTTCAAAAAGAAATTTATGAGAATATTTTTAGTTAGAGCATTTCAATTTTGGTCATTTACATTTTGGTGGATTTAGACTATTTACATTTTGGTGGATTTAGACTATTACACCAGTAGAAGATGGTTAAAGGGTTTTCATCCTATCAAGATCCAACCAATTTATGTGAGACTTGCATTATAGCAAAACAATATAAGGAAATTTTTCGTAAGGGTGTCTCATAGAGCAAGGCATCATTGGAGCATGTTACAATTATTCGAAGGAAGGATTATTTTCACACACCTTAAATTTACTTTCACATGCCCTAAATTTATCAGTGGAACAAATGAATGGATGTTAATATAAACTTAACACTCCATGAATTTCTGACCCATGGAAACATCAAACATCAATTAATTTCACTTGGGCTTAATTCCTCCATGGAAAAAATGAATTGATCTTTATATACATTCAAGAATTCGTTATCACACTCCAAGAATTATATAAGAGGCTATTAAGAGGAGTTTGACCCATGGAAACATCACAAAACAATTGCTTTCACATTCGCTTAATTTCTCCGTGGAAAAAATGAGTGAATCCTATTACACTCCAAGACTTCTATAAAGGAGAGGCTATTAAGAGGAGTTTGACCCATGGAAACATGACACATCAATTATTTTCACATGACCTAGGTTTCACACTTCAAGATTTCTATAAAGGAGAGTCTATAAAGAGGAGCCCCACCCATGGACAGATGGGCAATCAATTATTTTTATTTGCACTTAATATATCTCCGAAACAAATCAATGGATATTCAATATAAGAGCATATATTGGGTAAAATAATCCAAGTAAATATAAATAATATGTTTTTTTCAATATTATGATTGATCTTGATTTGTTATAGTTTATTATTATTATTATTAATTTTTTTCAAGCATCAATTAATTTCACTTGGGCTTAATTCCTCCATGGAAAAAATGAATTGATCTTTATATACATTCAAGAATTCGTTATCACACTCCAAGAATTATATAAGAGGCTATTAAGAGGAGTTTGACCCATGGAAACATCACAAAACAATTGCTTTCACATCCGCTTAATTTCTCTGTGGAAAAAATGAGTGAATCCTATTCAACTCCAAGACTTCTATAAAGGAGAGGCTATTAAGAGGAGTTTGACCCATGGAAACATGAAACATCAATTATTTTCACATGACCTAGGTTTCACACTTCAAGATTTCTATAAAGGAGAGTCTATAAAGAGGAGCCCCACCCATGGACAGATGGGCAATCAATTATTTTTATTTGCACTTAATATATCTCCGAAACAAATCAATGGATATTCAATATAAGAGCATATATTGGGTAAAATAATCCAAGTAAATATAAATAATATGTTTTTTTCAATATTGTGATTGATCTTGATTTGTTATAGTTTATTATTATTATTATTAATTTTTTTATTAAAAATGAGTGAAGAGAGGAAATATTGAGTAAAACACATATTAAAGATGGGTGGATAGAGGAAATATTGATGGTAGGCTCACCCTGCCAAACCCACATTCTCCTCAATAATGCTATGCATATACAAATGCATCCAAATTTAAATACCCAAATCAATCCATTTTCTCGGCAAATTCAATTTTTTTTTTTGCGGAAGCTAATATCATCTGTTCATAATCATTTTTATGGGTTATGAAAACGATATTCAAAATAACCTAGTTATATTCTCATGTGGAAGCGCTCTCTTTTCAACTTCAAATTTATAGTTAAAACCCACATGCAAAGTTCATCTATAAAGCTTTGTTTTCTTTCGAAAACCTTCTTCATAAATATCAAACCAAGATATAAAATTGAACTTTCATCCCTTATGAAAATGGAAGTCAACTCAAAACCAACATTTATATGTGGTTTTTATTTACCCTTACTTTAAATAATACCCAAGGCATTTAACAATCAAAATACACTTTAATACATGTGATTTGCCTTACGTTGGTTTTTAAACCCACCATAGTCGGCCCCACAACTTGATTACATACCTCTTCTTAATCCACGTAGTTCTGATATGAACGCTGTTAATTTCCACGCAGCTTCAATTGCATATATCGTCGGATCTCTGATAGCTATCATCGAACGGCTATCGCGCTAATTTTGCTCCAGCATTTTGTTGATTCAAACTAACGCGAAATTGGTGGTTTTTAATACCACGTCTATACTACGTGTCAATAGCTGAATATTATCGCATTCAAATGATGAATACCACTTACCATATTTTCACACGTGAAAACCATTGTTGGTTTCGGAAACCTGTCCTCACTGCTTACCGTTCACGGTTCCACTGTTTCTATTGCACAATTCCATTGCCAATTCAACAGAGATCTATATTCTCACTACCGCTGGCACTTATAACCACGCAGCTTCACATTTAGATTCAACGCTGTCCTTCACAATTTACTAACACTCCATCCATCCAACGATGGAAATTCTTGCAATCGAACTTCTCCAACGCTATGCTGTATTATGCGCATGAAGTCTTCCTTCCACAATTCATCCCATCTGTTATGGAATTTCACCTTCCACGCACAGTTGTGAATTCCCGGTCCGATCTTTAGACCTTCATTCAGCACAAGTACCTCCACTGATATCGCTCTAAGCTAAGGTTCTGCTCCTTTCACTGATTGAACAACATCGATGAGATTTCATAAACAGTCACGACATTTCATTTAATTCTAAGATTGACTTTAAAAACTTTGCTATGCACCTCTACCATCGATCGATTCACTGTTTATTTGATTCAAAATAGACATAGTTTTAAAACAAAATTCTGCGCCACTTATGTAATTTCCTCCATGAGACTTCATCGCCTATTTTTTTCGGAACCTGCATCCAGCCCATTAAGGAACACATCTCCGCACAATTAACTGAGCAGTCCCTTAGTTCTACAAATTGAAGAATCCCTTTCTGTTGCCATTTGTATTAGTATTCACAAGAAATGGAATTCTAAAAACCCCTACGTAGAGAATGTAAATTCAATTATCGGCTGAGAATTTCTCTTCAACAATAAATCAATTAAATTCAATTTCATTATTTCGGCAACGAAGATTTAACCTCTATTTAAATGTTTACTCATACTTTTCGCCATTGCTACATTCCATTTTATTCAACACTGCCAATGAAAACCGCAAACCGACAATAAAAATTGATTCACCCAACACACGTAGTCTCTCATTTATTTCACATGGAATCACAATTCCAATTAACTAATGAAATATCAATATTAAGTAATATCAATTTCTTCAACCATGTGCAGAGCCACATCTGAAAGCCTATTAAAATCAAGCATATTCATACAGAATCAAATTCAACCATGCTCATATGACTCAAAAGTCAAATTCCACATAAATAAGCAAACAATTAAAAAGAACCCTCTTGGTCCATGGCCAGATTTTCAAATCAATGGCCCTTTTACAAAAGCCCGTAGGCTTACAAAATTTGTTGTCGAAACCTCTCTCCTATTCTCTCTGTATTTTGCCTTTGAGGCTTATTAATTTATACAAATTTAATTGAACCAATTTAGGTTCACATCCCTTTAATAACTCAACAAGTCCTCAAATATCTCAACAAATCCTACAATCTAGATTTATCCCTAAAATCTTGAAACTAAATCTATCTTAAGCTTCATAAGTAATTCTTAGATACCTCAAATCTAATTTCCCTCATGTTTTCCAATTATTTGGAAACATTAACAAATCCTCACATATAATTAATTAAAAACTCTCAAAAATCCCATTAATATTTACATAAAATTAATATTTCCTCACAAACATAAGACCCCCTAGTTTAAATAAAATACAAAGTATTTTCCCGAATCTAATGCTCCTGCATCAGACTCCCAAGGTTGAAAAATGATCATGATCTCCTGATCATGCGTTTTAAATCTTTTTCTGCCTGGATCCCACACTTTTTTCTGTAACTCATCATCTATATATGTTGTTTGCTGCTTTTCTCCAGGTCTCCATATCTTATGCTACCTTGCTCCACTGTCTGAACTTTCACAATATCTTTCTGTCTTCATTTTGCTGCTACTGCTACTTCTCTCCCTTGCTGATATCTTTCTTTGAGATACTTTCATCATGATTCTTCTGATTAGTTCAATTTCCTTGTCCAATAATTCTTCAGATTGTTGATTTCTTGCTTTAGCTTGCTGAGCTCTAGCTTGTTGAGCCCTTGCTTCCATGCTTGCTTCTGTTCTTACTGCCACCCAATCATCCATGCCCTCTTCTTTTCTGATTTCTCCTATCAGCAACTTACTAGACTGGTACATTGTGTACTTCTTTCTACTATCTTCATCCTCTTGTATCTGCAATCCCCAATTGTAAAATTGAGAATTCTTTTTCTACACTGAATCTTGACTATTCAAAATCATTTCCAGCAACATAACATCCTCATCCCACGGATTTGAAATTTCCATATAACTTTCTTCTCCCTTCATTCGACTTCTTAACTGAGTCAAATGTTCTTCAGCACCTACAACAATACATGCATTCACAAAACACTTTTTAAAATAAAAATCATAAGGCATCAGTGCCTTTTTTCCCTTTGACAACATTTCAATATGTTGTACTAAATTTTCTTCCTCCTCTATCAGCACATCAGTATGCTGATCCAAAATTTCCAAAGAATTCTCTGAAGAATTCTCAAGACTGACAACTAGTCTTTCTCTCACACCATCTGTCTCCATGATGTCTTTCTTCTCTTGTTCACTATACTGAACTCTTTCTTCTGCAATCTCTCTATCATACTCTGAATTTACCAACAAGTATTCCAACAATGCAATTTCCTTGTGGCATAGTTGAAGTATATCATCATCATGTACCATCCTTGCATTCACACGCAAACTTTCAGTTTGTAAATCACAAAGTTCAACAGTCTCAACTGTTGGGTTATATACCATCTCTTCAAGCTATCCTCTTCTTCATTCACAAGAACTTCCTCTTGTACTGTAACAACTTCAAGTAAAAAAGCATCATTGCTTCCTTCTTCAGAGTATTTATCTCCTGAAAGATTTTCTTCCATACTTGTGACAGCTTCACAAGATTGCTTATCCTCTTTAGTAAAGCCTGTAATCACATCACAATTTTCAGTTACAAAGATACAAGGTTTTACATTATCCAGCTGATTTGGATTTGCCCAATAACTCAGGAAATCATCAATGATATCCTCTTCTGTTTCATCAATGGAAACCTCCACTTTCAACTCAACTTCTCTGAGTTCTGTACACCCCAACTGTACATCCATCCTCTGTTCAAGCCCTCTCATCTTTTCTGCAAATTGCATGTTCATCTGTTGATCTCTTTTCTGTTGTAGCCTTTTCCACTTTACTCTCTTCTTCATGAGCCAACCAACTCTCTGGATTTCTTCTATCATCATCTTCAGTTTATTAAACTGTTCCCTGATCTCAGCTAACTCTTTGTCATATTTTTCATCAGCTAACTGCTGCCTTATGCCATTTGCCTTGGCATCTTTCTCCCTCTTTCTGATGTGGCCTCTCTCTGAACCTCTGCTTTATCCTTTATGAATTTCATTAGTCATCTTCTTCTCCATGAGTTCCTCACTCATTAGCTGCACCAAGCCTCTGCAACAGCAAGCTCTCCCGTTGCCACTTACCTCACCAATCCTTCCTTTGGATTTGGTCTTTTGGTAATCCCAGGTCCTCTGCTGGAACCTTTTGAGCATTCTTCACTGCTCCTCAGGCTTCACTTATCTGCAACTTTCAAGAACATAATTTTCCTTTTCATTCAACCTCTGTTGAATCTCTTCATGTTCTGCCACACTCACTTAGAATCCCTTACTGGAATTCTTCATCACTTCTCTTCCAGCTGTGATTTGCTTCTTTCTGCTGAGAATTTCTTCAATCTGCTTGCAACCTGAATTCTGCAAACAGTCTTCAAACCAGAGTTAAATAATACTTGTCATCTCACCTTCAAGATTCTGTATAATCTTGCTTCACTTCTTCAACTGCACTGCATCTCTGTACTGCAATCTTCATTAGTTTCAAAATCTGATATTTATTCATCACATGCAATTAATTCAATTTAAAAACTTGAATCTTCACACAGAGATATTCCAGCTCTGATACCACTTGATGGCAGGTGACCCTGCCTTTACCCACATTCTCATTCACTCTCATGCATTTACAAAATTCATCTCCAAATCTTTGCCCAAATTAAGGCTCTAAGTCTGGGCAATATCACAATTTACATGCGGAAGCTAATAACATCTGTTCACAAAACTCTTATGGCTTATGAAAACCATTTGCAATATAACCTACTTATATTCTCATGTGGAAGCTCTCTTCCTCTTTTAATCTTCAAATCTCCAATATGCAAAGTTCATATGTAAAAAATTTTTTTTCTTTTGAAAACCTTCTTCATGAATATTGAGCCAAGATGTAAATTTGAACTTTCATTCTTTATGAAAATGGAAAACAAATTTCTGCTCATAATCAATCCTGACATTTATATATGCCTCTAAATGGCACCCAAAGTACTAACACTCATAATACTTCAGATTGATCACGGCTTACATAATGTATTCACTAGTACTGTTTCATTCGCATTATTTATCATTTCATTTCATTCTTCAAATATTGAATCTATTTAACATTTAAATGTTAAATAAATATTTTAAACACTACGGCCATACCTTGGATGAAATCCACATGCCAACATTGCCAACATATAAGAATGCTGGGAACCCATAGCATTTCAACTTACCACT
Organism: Pinus albicaulis; assembly: GCA_034641835.2. Classification (NCBI taxonomy): domain Eukaryota; kingdom Viridiplantae; phylum Streptophyta; class Pinopsida; order Pinales; family Pinaceae; genus Pinus; species Pinus albicaulis. The sequence goes on from CM076573.1 coordinate 619,792,694, forward strand.
CCATCAATTTCATCGGACGTCTTCTATCTTCCATTCTTGCTCTGTGTTTAACTTAATGGCATGACAACAAATCGACCTTTGAGATTACGCATTATCTGATGCGGTTGATTGGCTTCCACGATTTTAATTACAGTCAAACAGATAATTGCATTGATATAAAAACGCTCCCATACACAATTCCATTGCCAATTCAACAGAAATCTATGTTCTCACTACCGCTGGCAATTATAACCACGCAGCTTCACATTTAGATTCAACGTTGTCCTTCACAATTTACTAACACTCCATCCATCCAACGATGGAAATTCTTTGCAATAAAACTTCTCCAACGCTATGTTGTATTATGCGCATGAATTCTTCCTTCCACAATTCATCCCATCTATTATGGACTTGCACTTTCCACGCACAGTTGTGAATGCCTAGTTCGATATTTAGACCTTCATTCAGTGCAAGTACCTCCATTGATATCTCTCTAGACTAAGGTTCTTCTCCTTTCATTGATTGAACAACATCGATGAGATTTCATAAACAATCATGGCATTTCATTTAATTCTCAGATCGACTTTAAAAACTTTGTTATGCACCTCTACCATTGATCGATTCACTGTTTAGTTGATTCAAAATAGACACAGTTTTAAAACAAAACTCTGCGCCACTTACGTAATTGCCTCCATGAGACTTCATTGCCTATTTTTTTTGGAACATGTGTCCAACCCATTAAGGAACACATCTCCGCACAATTAACTGATCAGTCCCTTAGTTCTGCAAATTGAAGAATCCCTTTCTTTTGCCATTTGTATTAGTATTCACAATAAATGGAATTCTAAAAACCCCTACACAGAGAATGTAAATTCAATTATCGGCTGAGAATTTCTCTTCAACAATAAATCAATTACATTAAATTTCATTATTTTGGCAACAAAGATTTAACCTCTATTTAAATGTTTACTCAGACTTTGCGCCATTGTTGCATTCCATTTTATTCAACACTGCCAATCAAAACCGCAGACTGAAAATAAAAATCGATTCACCCAACACACGTAGTCTCTCATTTATTTCACATGGAATCACAATTCCAATTAACTAATGAAATATCGATATTAAGTAATATCGATTTCTTCAACCATGTGCAGAGCCACATCTGAAAGCCTATTAAAATCAAGCATATTCATACAGAATCGAATTCAACCATGCTCATATGACTCAAAAGTCAAATTCCATATATATAAGCAAACAATTAAAAAGAACCCTCTTGGTCCATGGCCATATTTTCAAATCAATGGCCCTTTTACAAAAGCCCGTAGGCTTACAAACTTTGTTGTCCAAACCTCTCTCCTATTCTCTCTGTATTTTGCCTTTGAGGCTTATTAATTTATACAAATTTAATTGAACCAATTTAGGTTCACATCCCTTTAATAAATCAACAAGCCCTCAAATATCTCAACAAATCCTACAATCTAGATTTATCCCTGAAATCTTGAAACTAAATCTATCTTAGGCTTCATAATTAATTCTTATATACTTCAAGTCTAATTTCCCTCATGTTTTCCAATTATTTGGAAACATTAACAAATCCTCACATATAATTAATTAAAAACTCTCAGAAATCCCATTAATATTTACATAAAATTAATATTTCCTCACAAACATAAGACCCCCTAGTTTAAATAAAATACAAAGTATTTTCCCGAATCTAATGCTCCTGCATCATCCGCCTCGAACATTTCTGCAATCATACGTTCACTTTCGCTCTTTTGGACATAAGGATATCTATAAGGCCTGATGTTTGGAGGAACACTTCTTGGAATCAAATGAATAGCATGATCATGATCACGAATAGGTGGGAGTCCTTTTGGAGTTTCAAACACCTTGGAATGATTGTCCAAGACTTGTTGGAGATCTGCAGAAATAGATGATTTTGATGTTGGAACTTCTAGTGAGCATAATTGTGCAATTACGCCTCGCTGTTCTTTCTTTATAAGCTTTGTCATGACATTAGAGCTTATTATCCTTCCTGGTTTCCCCGCAATACCCGTAATTCGACTTCCTTTCCTTCTGAAAAAAATTTCAAGAAAAGTTCTTGAAAATTAAAAGCTACCGTCCCCAAAGATTGTAACCATTGTACTCCTAATACAACATCAGCACCTCCCATAGGAATGGAAAGCATTGGACTATTCAACACATATTCCCCCATGGTTAGCTTGATATTATGGCATTTTCCAGAGCAATTTATAGTTCCTCCATTTGCAACCATCACTTGACATTCTGGTGCTGGGTATAGGAAACAATTCAATTTCTTGGCTACCTTACAATGAATAAAATTATGGGTACTACCTGAATCAATCAACACTACTACATTTTTCTTCTTGATATTTCCTTCTATCTTGAGAGTTTGAGGAGTGGTAATTCCTGCCAATGCATTACATGATATGGTCGGACTCATTTATTCCTCTTCTTGGGTTGGTTCCTGGTGTATATCCTCTTCTTGTTCATTTTCTTCTTCCTATTCACAATCTATGTAAAATAATTTCTTCTCAGCACACTTATGACCTTTAGTGTATTTGCTATCAAAACTGTAGCAAAGCCCTTTTGCTTTTTTTTCTTCCAATTGTTGTGGTGTCAACCTTGTAGGTTGTGGAAATCTAGGAGTAGCAACACTTCCTTCTTTATAGAAGTGAGTGGTAGGCTTCCTTGTCGCCATAATTTTACATTCAATTTTTCTTGCCAACCTGAATGCCTTCTCCAATGAATCAGGTTCCAAAATGTGAACTTAATGTTGGATGTTATCCTTTAAAGTGCCTATGAAGAGATCAATCCTGTGTTCCTCTGGAATATCAGTTACCCTTATATTCAATTTTTGGAAGTCCTCAATGTGCTCCCCAACTAAACCCTTTTGTTTGAGATTTATCAATTGGCTAAAGAAGGTGTTGCTCTTTGTATCCTCATAATGTGCTATCATTTCCTCTGTAAAAATTGACCAAGTGACAATTTTTTTACGGGAGCAAAGCTATCGATACCATACAAATGTATTTTGTTCTAAATATAAAGTTGCAATGTGTAACTTTTGTGTGTTTTGCACATTATGGAGATCAAAATATTGCTCCATATGTAGTATCCATGTTACAAGATCCTTTCCATCAAACTTCCTCATATCCATTTTTGGAATATGGTGGTTCTTCCTGCCAACATTAGATTTTATGAAATCACGATTAACATTTATTTTGTTATCATCATGAGTTTCCTCTACTATCTTTTCACCATTAGGAAACATTTCTTGTATCAACTTTTTCAAACCTTCCATGTATGTTTTTAGATCATTCTTCATGCTTTCCATTTTCTCATCAATCTTAGCTTCCATGTCATCCATATTAGATTTTATGCCAGCTTCCATGCCATCTATCTTAGATTTCATGCCATTCTTCAAACCATCCATCTTAGTTTGCATGCCTTTCTTTAAAACTTCCATGTCATTTTTTGTTGCTCTTTGTGAGAACGGAATTTGTTGCACTTGCTCTTGTAATTTTGATATGTCATGTTTCCATTCTTCATCTTCATGAGTCATAGTAGAGCTTTCTAAAGGCTTAATGGGTGTTGAATTATTTTTAGGAGCCATTTTAGAATCCAATATTGATATCTATCTTACAATATTCCCTTGGAATCAATTCAACTTGATTCTTCAAACAATACTTATGCAATTTGGATTAAAAAAAAAAAAAATACACACCTTTTACTTACTTTTGAGGAGCTCGATATTGAAATTGAATTATCTCTATAATTGCGGATCCTCAATATTTGAAATTCAGCCCTGTAGTAGCCCTCTGGAGCTTCTTTCAAATTCCACAGGTCTGATCTGATTTGATTTGGATTCTTCAAGGAAACTTTATGTCCAATCTCCCACAATAACCCAATTTTGGACTCGTTCAGTAGAGCGAACTTGTACGACTTGCCACGTGTCATTGTTTCCTCCTTTGGCTCTGAAATTGATAGACTGAAAACTGCAGTCCGTGTAACTGTGGCCACTTTTACAGCATTCCAATCCGATGCTCAGAGAGAGAGCTATGAAGATTTTCCCACGATCACCTCTTTGAGATGAAATTCAAAAGCCTCAAAAAGCTCTAACTTCCACAGATCATATCTCTGAAAATATTGTGAACCAATATCTGAAATTTTGTGACGATGTTCCTCAGGATTGCGGTTTCGCACTCTAAAAATTTCAGCTTCTGAACCTTCATAAAAAAAACGTTATTATGAAAATACCACGATGACCTATTTACGTTAAATTCAAGATCCTGTAAAATGACCTAACTTGCATAGATCATATCTCCGAAAATATTGTGAACCAGGCTCTAAAATTTTGTGACAATGTTCCTCAGGATTTTGGCTTCACACTCTAAAAATTTCAAATTCTGAACCTTCGTAGAAAAAACGTTATAGAAAAAATTCCACGATGACCTGTTTGGAGCAGTGAAACCCTTAAATCTCAAAGCTCTAATACCAAATGTTGTGAAACCAACTCCAAAAAGAGAAGAAAAGAGATATCAACACCTTAGAAATAAGCCAATTTGAGGAGGAAACCTCCAATACATTACATGAATGAACAATTCTTGGATGATTCAAATTACAAAACCTCCTTTCTATATATAGGAGTACATGGGGCCACAATGTAATCCTAGTGGGGCCACAATGTAATCCTAGCCAACCTAACAATAATAATTTAAGGGCACAATAATAACAATATGGGGGTTACAAGGGTACAATAATAACAATAAGGGGGTTACACTAACAACAATAAGGGACTATGCTAGTAATATATGGACCTAACAAAAAAGGATCTTTTGAGGCCTTAAAGTCAAAATTTTCACCAAATTAGCTCAAATATTTATCTTAGAAGTTATTTTTTCCATAAATGAGTTTAAATATTTTTTCCTTGGGCCTTGCATGGTCTCTGTTAGCCCCCTATGAATTTTTTGACAAAAGAACAGGGGGCTAAAATGATTTCGAGCCTTCAAGGAATGCATTTCCCCTGAAAAAACATCATCCTTGAAGCCTCCTTGTGCCCTTGTCCTTTGATAAATCCTCACTGTTGTTTCCATGAGAAAAGTCTCTCTGTGTGAAGAATAATGCCCCAAAGGCCTCCATTTTTCCTTTTATTTCATCCCTATTAATCCTATGTTCTCATCCCATCTTTTCCTTCTGCAAAGACCTCCAAATTCCCCACTTACCCTTAAAATCATCCCTGATCCCCTTTTAAGCCTTATAATATCCTTTATTCGACTTTAAAACCATTTATTTCCCCTACTGTTTTCCTCTTCTGGCCTCAAAATGCCTTTAAATAGGCTAAAAACCCACTTTTTTATTTATGACAGCCCTAGATCCTTTCGGCCAGCCCCCTTAACCATTTCCCCACATGACCCACACCCAGAACTGAGCGCTTAAGCCCCGAGTGCTAATCGCAATCGGAAGAAACACGGGGCGCATTCCTTTGTTACACTCATTTTCCCCGATGCGAGAAATGTTTACACTGTCGACCTCTGCTTTGTTTCCAGCCGTTGATCTGTATATATCGGACGACCCGTGCTAATCTCGTAGCGCGCCCCTCTTCCTCTCTCCTCCCATCCTCTGATTACATCAGAGCCGTTGATTTGCCTCTAGATCGGAAGACAGTCGTTCAATCGCTTGCCACCAATCGCACCAATCACATTGATGTTGACCCTCCCTGATTGGTGAGTTCTGACCCAATTATAGCCATCAGATCTGCAGTCGATCTAATGGTCCAGAGCCAATCGCATCATCGCCCATCAGAGTTTCGGCCCTTCCATTGCTCCCCTCTGATTAGATCGCAGTCATCCATTTCCCATGATCTAACTGCCTAGATTTCTCCTGCCCACTAACCATTTCCTCTGCCTTTGTTTACTATCTCCAGATCCTGATCGTCCTTCGCTTAGATTAGACAGCCATCAAATAAACCATATTTGATCGGCCTACACTTTAACCGACCATGCATATCCTCAGATCGCGCTCCATTTCTCACTGTCCGATCTGCCCATTCCTGATCTGACGACCCTCAGTAATATCACACAGTTCAGCCATATGAAATTTAACATTTCAATTTCGCGCGATATGGGTGGTTTTCCAGAGCCACGTGTCAACTAAAGACCCATATCATGTTGAAAAAGTGAAAACCACTCCCCTCCCTTTTCACTGCGTGAAACCAGTGGTTTTGTTCCCAAAACCACTTCCCCATTTCCAAGCCCGAAGTCTCATCTGTAGATCCCAACCGTTGATCTCTGCAGATCAACAGCCCTCGTTGCATCTCACACTTCATTCACAATTTCTCATCGCGCGACTCAACATTGCATTGGACCATCACAGCCGTCGATCTCCTCCTGAGATTTGATGGTCCAGGTTAAATCGCCCTCCGCCATTGTGAGGTCCCACCATATCAGCTCATTTCATTGCATATTTGTGCATGTCATTTGTATTCCAGAGGTCAAAACCTTTGTAATCTGCCTGCATTGAAACTTTAATGTTTTATATTAAAGTTTGTTTCATTCCGCCTCTAACTTCCATTCTGCAATATTTTTCACCATTTCCTCCGCTACAGCCACCATTTCCACAGTTGCGCCACTAGCCTTCCAAGCCTCACAGTGTTCCTTCCACCACCCCTGGTTTTTATAATTGGTTTATTTCATTGTTGTAGGGTTGACAGAGTGGAAATTTCACTCTGCCTCCGTAATCATAGCTATTGTGATTCGAAACACAGAGAGGCCATCACAACAGTGGCCAGCATAACAACAGAGATGTATTAGAGGGATTCAGGCCTGATTAATTACACATTTAGCACCTAATCCCGTATTCAAAGAATTAAGGTGCAGTTTGAAGATCAAAAGAGCACATGAAACAAGCCATATATGCTTTCAGCATCAGCAGTACTTTACTCAAACAGTACACCCCCGGCAGAAGACTCCATGCCTCCCCAAGCTCCCAAAGGCCATTTCACTGAAAAAATGTTTCCAAAGACTGTCAGGGCAACAATAATGGAGGTATGGAAGCCTAGAAGACCTTCAGTCACCTTACTTGCTTCAAAAGACAGAACAGAGAGATTTATAGCCAGAAAGGCATTAAAGAAACATCTTTGGTCAAAATCAACCTAACAAAGACTCCAAACCAGACTACAGAGTACAGCATAGAGCTATTAAGCAGAGTGGGCATGGACTCCTCCTCCACTCTGTCTTAATGAATTGATTTAATGTGTATCATCTACTCTTGCTATCCAATCTCCTATAAGAACCCCTGAAGATCTTGTAAAGGGGTGCATTGTTGTTGTAGTTACTATTGTAGGGATTCATTTTTTACTGTTAGAACAGTTTTGGGAGAGAGTAGCAGAGTAATTTTGTAATGTAGTAGGTTGGGAGGAGAAATTTGGACTGTAATCAGCCATTGAGCTCAGTGTATGTGACTGGTTTTGCATCAATTAATCAAGCAAATTTCATAGGATCCTGGTCTATTATTATGGGTGACGTTTCTCTTATTTCATTGTTTTATTTACATTTTTCATGGTGTTCATTGGTCTTTTGGTTCACATCAGAAATATGGCATAGGATATACCCTCACATGGTACCCTATGTTTCTGCTCTCCCTACCTTGAATGTTTTCTACTAATAGTGAATCTAAGAGCAAATTCATGTAATTTAACCAATGTAGCTGTTGTTATTCACTGCTAGCTGATGTGTGAGTTCGGGGTTTGCTACTTATTTGTTCTTGTTGGGTTTGAGTTGCAAGAATTGGGATACCAAGGATTTAGTGTAAGCCCTGTCCACTGGGGTCCTTTTCAAATAGATTGGTCTTTCAAAGATCTCTTGAATTAGTGTCAAAGCATTGAGGGTTCAAAGTCCTTCTCTGACCTTAGGCCTAGTTCTACGTTCAAATCCTATGTATTTCTCCCTTTGAGAGTATGCTGAAGCAAATCTGGAGTTAGATGACCTCTAGTCTGATCTCAAGCTGCCCTTTGTGTCTCTTCAGTTCTCTCGTTATTGTCCCATTCCACCATCTATCTAAAAGATCCTTTAGTATAGATGATTTTCCCTATGAAAGCCTTGGCTAGTTTTTTGCAAGTAATCTCCTTTCATGACTCCATAGCCCAATGGATGGCACATTCCTAACCTATCCTTTTTTATCGAAACATCTTGCTACTTTGCTCCTATCCTCCCATTACCTTCTCATTCAATGATCTCATGACCAACCCAACCATTTTAAACCCCCCTTTGTGCTTCATACCTAGCCTAACACCTCATTTTGAGCTTCAAGGACATATCATTCTTTGCCTTTAAATGGACATATCCCTCTCTAGGTCCAGGAGGGCTAGATCCTAGGGCCCCAAATTAGTTGTGATGTTGTCTGGTCTTTTGGTCTTGCCAATCTGGCCAAAAAACTGGAACCCCAACAGTCTCAAAGGTCAAAGTGCCTTAAATGTGTAATTAATGACTTCTAAAACCCTAGCTAGGGTTTACTTCATCATTTTGAAGTGTAATACTACATCTAAGCTTCATTATGTTGTCGGTTGATTGTTGAGATTAAAATCACATAGACTTTGAGTGGTGAAGAGTTTTTTGGCTTTGGAGCTTTGTAATTGTCTTGGACTGAATGATAACGGAGCAAGCACATTTGCAGGATTCATGGAATTTGTCAAATGGTGATTTTATTCCAATTTAATTATTGTCTTCTTATGTTTTCCATATTTTTCATCTTTCCATTATAAGAGAGTATAAAATTTAGGTTAACATATGTTGTTGAGAGGCACCTTAATTCTGTCTACTTTCTGTTGTCTAGATATTTTCCTCTACTATATTTGATTGAAGAATCATTAATTTCTAGTTGATTCCACTTAGCTTGTTTTATTTGAAAATTATTAATGGATTCGTATGCCCTATCCTTTGGTGTATCTTAAAATATTGTTTTTAAGGCCTTTTCTTTGAATTTTATTAATTAGGGTTTCGCTAAAGAAGTTTATGGTTTTCCCTGTCCTTTGGTCCATCTTGAAAAGTCACTTTGAAGATCTTTTATAGTTTGATTAAGGAATTTAGGAGTTCCCTGCTCTTTAATCATTACTAATGTGTTATCTTGATTGATTTCTTTCTCTGAAAATGAATAAATAGAGAATTTAGGAGTTCCATTCCCTCTAAGGTTTGCTGGATTGTTGTTTTAAAGTTTACTTGGTGAAGCTAGGTCAAAGAAGTTTATGGTGCACCCTGTCCTTTGATACTTTCTTAAGCATAGTGCTCTTAAAGACTCTTCTTACTATAGTATATGTTAAAGTATTCTTAATTTCCCTTTAAACCTACTAGACTCATAATTTAATGTCCATTTCACTCCCACGTAAGCTATTAAGATCCTTTTGGCTTTGTCAACTTGCCCTATGCAACACCCTTGATTCATTATTGTATTTTTCAAGCCTTTCATAGACCCCATATCTCAATGGTTTGAATTTCTCTTACTCTATCTGTTCTTCTTGACAGCCTGCCCAACCAAAAAAAACAAATAAACCCTATCCTTATAACTAGCCTAAAATCAACATCCTAAATCAGTCAAGTCATATCTTTTACACAAATTTAGAGAGAGCCCTCTCTGAGTCTAGGAAGGCTAGGTCCTATGACTCCACAGTTGGTTTGATTTTACCCTTGTTCAATTTGGTCTTGCCAATCTGACAAATTACAGGGACCTAACATAATGGTGACTCCACTAGGGATCTGAGTAAGTAACAGCTAAAATATTCCTTAAGAACTCACAAATTCCCTGTCAAACTTAGATAAATCAAGTGTTAGCCAAGAATGACATCTGGTTGATTTTCCATACTGACATAATGGAAAACATACTGGGGAACACTCATTAAAAACCCTAGTGTTACATAAAGAACTCATAAAACCCAAAAATATCTCTAGATTGGTATCCAATTGTTGATGGTGGACAACAGGCAAATCCTCAAATAGTTAGCATCATCCACCTGGTGACTCCACTAGTTTTTAGTAGGCCTGCTGACTCCACTAGTCCTCACAAACTCCCCTAGGAATGTATTAATAAATCCTAATATTATAAAACCCAACCGCATACTGTGTGAATTCAGTAGTCTTTCAGGTAGGTCTATTTTTCAAAACCCTTACAAACTTTCAGCCTCTCTGTGTTGTGGGTCTGAAATCTGGCTTCACAAAGAATCAACACTAGATCTCACCCTGACCCAAACCCTCCTACTATAGTTGATGACCCAGAAATAATCTTAAGAAAAAATTCTAGGACTGAAGATTCAGCTATTGTTAGACCAATTCACAAAGCAAGTTCTGTCCCTAAAAACCTCACATCCTTGCAAGATACCCAATTTGACTTACACCATAGAAGAAACCTATTCATAAATAAGTCTCAAAGTTGGATAGACCAGATAGACTTTGAGCCTACAAGCTTATAGTAGAGTCCTAGTAGAGAAGCCTCTCCTTCCACTCCTCCCAATTTTCAGCTTCTCCAACACTTTGACTCCTTTCGATCCAAATCTGCTCAATCTCAGCTAGCTAGTCTAAGTACATCTACTACCTCAACTCATACACACACTGTGCAAGCCACTCCATTTCATCCTCCGCGTCCACTCATAAACCCTCCTCTTGTAAATCCTCCTTGGATTCCATTACCTCCCATCATGGCAGCATGGTATGCCCCTCTGGTACTACCACAACATTTATTGCCTATGCCACATGAGTATCAATCTAAAATCCCTCACTTTAATGGGACTGATTCTAAAACTTCCCAACAACATGTAGACAAGATGAATGACGCTTTTGACTGTTAGTCATCAATATTTTTCTTGTTGGTGATGACTAGATCCATAGCTGAGTTTTCTAGAAGCTGAATTCCATATGTTAATCTGTCATCTAGAAAACCCTCATAAAACTTTTTTCGCCCTCCTACTTTTCAGTCCGCCCATGTCAAAGTCAAAACTCATTATCACTATCCTATCTAGCTTCAGCCCTACTGGTCTGCCCATCAGCTTTAAAAGGCAAATCCAAGTCTGTTCCAAAAGTCTCCCCTAAGTTAGGAAGTGGCGCTTTAAGACATTTTACCCTTGGCAACCATCAAAAGGCCAAAAAGCCTCCATCTGCTACAAACCAATCATGATTGACCTCCCACTCTGCAAAACAAGTTGATCACAGCTCTAAGTCACGCCACTTATACCCCTAGGTCTCAGCACTGCATAAACCACGGTCTCAAGCTGATTATTAGGTGTTTTACAATGTTTTATGGATTCTACAAAGGCAGGAAATATAACTTCATCTCAGGAGAAATTGCTTGAATCTACAGTTAGAAGAACAGCTACTTCTAAATGTAACATGAACCTGAGATATATCTGCAAAACAGAGAGTCACTCATCAAGACCTTGCAGGTTCTTTCCAGCATGAAAATCACAATAAGAGAAAGACACCACTGTCACAGCAAACTGGTAATTTGTCATAGCCCAGAACCTCCTTCATTTACAAGCAGAGGGTTAGGGCGCCTCCTTCATCTACAAGCAGAGGGCGCTGGCCAATATTGACTTTAAGGATTGCAAAAACCAGATTTTTTTCTCACTGCAGACTAGTGAAAACGGTGACTCTAAGGTTTTACGGTGTAAGTAGTGATGTAACGGAGACAGAGTTTGAAAGTACTTTCTGAAATTCAAGGGAAAATAGAGTTTAGAATGTGCAAGAGGAAGTCATTCAGTTTTCAAATCATATGAATTGTTAAATCTTAGAGATACATATCATTAGTGAAAACAACTCTAATCATAAGCAGCCTGCTGTTCCAACAAGACCAAATTGAAGAGATGCTGACAAATCATGTCATTACACAGGCAGAAGAAAAAGGTGTTTGTTTTTCAAAGGGTGCTGACATCCATAATCACAGAGATTATCTTTCAAATAGTTTTTCACAAGTTGACCAAGGCAAATGATGACTTTTCAGTTCCCCTCAGCAAAGAGTAGTACGGTGAGACAATGGCACCTTGACTAGGGTTTTTCTGAAGCACAGTAATGATTGCAGGCGGAGGTAAAAGTATTAATGTTTTCAAGTTTGTTTGCTTATCATCCTATCCAAGAAAAATCCTTGTCAGGCAAGCTTATCAAGCAATCTTCAGATACTCTGCCAAGTGAAGGGCCTCCTTCTTTCATGAGCAGATGGCCAAGGCATTGAATGTTTGTAAAGACTGATTGGTAAAAAGATGCAGTGGAAAGAGACAAAGAAAGAAAGAAAAAGTCTTTACACAGGTGACAGATGGTGTTTATGTTTCAAAAAATATTGGTTTTCCGACCCATGGGAAAATTTCTGTCAAACTATACCTCATAGTGGACAGGAGACAATTTGAATATGCAGGCCATTAATACAAAAAATGGGTCAAACAACACCTCACTGTCACATGCCAAGAAGTCTAAAAGAGCTCCTTTCAAGTAAACAAAGAAATATAGTATGAATGGATGCAACTAAAATATGGCGCTTACAATCCAAGGAGGAGCTTATAAATCACCTGGAAGCAGAAACTATCAAACAAGTTGGAAGAAGACAGACCATCTCATGTTAAATAACAAAACAGCCTTCAATGCTCTTTGACAGATCTTGAGTGGTTCTTCCAGGTTAAAAATATCACCAACAGTGTCAAGCAGTGGACATATATGACCCTTGGAATGAGTCTGTTACAAAAAGATCAATGCACTAATCAAAGGAAATGATAACTGTGTTTCAAAGAGACCTGTTCCTCCTGGTTCATTAATTTCCCCTTTCAGATATACATCACAAATGATGGGAGGCAATTCAATATTAGTTCCCAAAAGGACACTGTGAATAGGTATACAATTTTATGAATAGGCAAAGGAGTTTGTTTTGATAGATTGTCATTGTTTAGATGATTTGGAACAAACACAGTTTTTCATTATTCAAAAAGACAGAGATATCATAGGTGATACACCTACAGGCAGGGAAGTATTTTGAAAAAGAGGCGCCTTTCTCAAATCAGAAGGCCATGATCAAGTCCAAAAAGGGTCAGCAAACTTGGCATCTACAGTGGGAAAAAGGTTGAAGGAGCAAGTAAGGACCGATGCTGTCAAAGCATGTTGACAATACAAAACCTATCCTTTCATAAACAAAGCAGTTTTCAGGTATTTTCTTGACAGTGTTAAAGTGAGGTTACTTTACATAATACATATCACCAGCATTTTAAAACACAGTGGCAGAGATGATATGAAGGTTATTGAGTTATTTTTCAAAGTTTGAAGTTCGGTGTTAAAGTTGTCACCCAAGGAACAAAACTGGCAAGAATCACCCTTCGAACACCTGTGCATAAGTAAAACAGAGTTCTGGCCTTTCAAGCCATTTTTGTTTTTATAAAGAGGATGGTCCATGATTAACACGGTCTAAAAGCATAGAAAATCTCCAACGCATGCATCTCTTGTGAATCCAAGTTGCAAATGCGCCGAGGGGATTGTTGAAAAGGTCAAAAAGGCTGTGAAAACCTTGCAAAAGCCAACCAAAAATTTCACTTTACATTTGAAAACAAAGGTGACCGTTGAAGAATTTGAAATGACATATTAAGGGAGTGAGGTCGAAGGGTGATTTCTTCATTTTCAAACTTCAAACAAAGCTCTGTACTACCCTTAGCATCGAAACAAAGAGGTTCGGGTCAAATTGCAGGAGTTTGCACCGTTTAAGCACCGCGCGACGTTCCTGGCAAACTGCGCGACGCGCCTGGAAGGGATTTTGCACAGGCGGTCAGTGTATGCGCGACGCGCCTGTACACGGCGCCCGACCCCGACCCGACAGGCCACCCGAGTGGTTGTTTGCGCGCCGTTATTTCTCTGCAGAGTGTCGCGCAGGCTTAAAGACCTCCAGTGCAACTCCAGCTCTCCCCAAAGGATTTTCATCGAATTTGAAGGTATTTTTACATACCATCCCCCTCGGTTTCAAAAGTGCCAAGTGACATGAAGGTTTAAATCAAACTGTGGTGTGAGAGTAAGGGTTGGAACAAATTGTCAAAGTTTGACCTAATGAAGCTGTGTTTAAATGATAAATTCACTGCTAGAAGTGCCTAAGAGAAAACAGTGTGTTGGACTTTTACAATTTCCTCATAACATAGCATACAGAACTCTCAAAACTCTGTCACTATACTAGAAAAATAGTGTTTTTTGCTGTGTGAGGTTTCGAGGTGTAAAGCTGTAATAAAATGTTGAATGTATTATTTAAGGCACCTACAGGAAAGATTATGTGATTGAACTAAGAACAGTGTTTTGCTTAAAGGAAGTTTGTTGGTTAAGAGATCTTTGATTGCCACTTCAAAAGAAACCTCTAAAAAGGCAAAAAGAAGGCTTTGTTATAGAGAGACAAGGCTTATATCTAGAAGAAAGCATTTCACACTATCTTCAAAACATTGCCACATTATTAAACAGTGAAGTGTAATCAGAACAAAGGGTTTTTGATAGAGAACAGTTTATAAGTTGAAAGACCACAGGGTAAAGTTGCCCCTCCTCCTCATAAAAAGGCAGTTTTCACTGTGCAGTTGCTGGATTGACTTTTTGTTTTCGAGCTTGTTTGAAAAGTGGATGTTCAGGTAGAGCAAAGGATTTTTTCTACAAAGGCTAGGGTTACATTGATAAGGGGACACTGATTATTTTGAAAGAGATAAGCTGCTACAATCTCTGTTGAAACTTTATAGCTTGTCACCTCTGTTCTCTGACTGTGACAGTGACTATTTAATTGCACTAAGGATTGATTGCATATATGCAAGTTTGTTGAATGTTGCCACACTTAGACAAAGCAAGTTGTTAATGATTGCAAAGTCTACCTTGGGCAAATATACAGATGTGTTGATTGACCTCTAAAACTTCACCAGAACAAGGTGACTTTGACACTTCTCACAGCAAATTCCTCCTAACAGTCTGTCCTTCATTCCACTGTTTGGTCTCTTATTGAGAAATTCTGTTGACTGAGGTACATTCAAGGTAGAAGGCTACCTTTTAAGTGAGCAGAGGTTGTGTATTATAAGAAAACTTGTTGCAACCATCCAAATCACATTGTTTCTCTGTCAAAGCAGTACATTGACACAGTTTGACTCCAAAAGGGCAGTTTACACACAGTGAGACAGTTTATTTCTTCCAAAGCATATTCAGGTCAAAATGCCTCCAAGGCAAGATAGCAGGAGCGGTCCGCATAAAAGATATGAGCCAATCTCTACAGAAGAGGTTAATGCTCATCCATCTTTCCTTTTCAACTTCCATGAAGTAGGCTGCCTATATTTCTGCCAGAAGATAGAAGAAGTCAAAAGTTTTTCGCCATTAACACACTTGTGCGCCCTGAGATTCAAAGAAAAACATTTCCAAGTGGCAGGTCTTGATTTCAAGATTTCTCCAAGGTATGTGTCCAAGGCCACCAAGATTCCATATCATGGCGAAAAATGGTTCAAACAGGCTCATCTTGACTTAGAAGATTACAAGTCTTTCATCAAGCCTGAGCATAGAGATGCTTTCACTGCTATTTTCCCTTTTTCATATCTCCTTGACAGCTATGCTCCTCTTATGAAAGTCATAATGAAATATTTCACTTGTGAAGGGAGGTTTGATCGAGTTTATGCCTACCATGTCCGATTATTGATGCATTTTACTAGAAGCAGGCAACTAAACCTTCCTTACTTTTTATTCAAGAGCATCGAGAAGATGGCATCTACTGTCCAGAAGAAGGCCCCACCTCTGCAAATACCTTCCCTTTTCCATCATTCTCTGATCAAGATTATCTTCCTACACCAGCTAGAGAAAAAATAGGTTCCATGGGATGTATTCATCAGTCATCCAGATTTCTCTACTGTTCCTCCTGTCCATGTGTCTTCCACTCAGCCTATCCATCGCCCGGTACCTTTGTCCAGTAGGCCTACTCCTAGAAGGCTCAAAATGACTACAGGATAGCCAAGTCAACAGGAAGAACGAGAGGGTAGTAAATAGTAGCAAGAGGAAAGGAATGAACAACAGCAGATAGGGGATGAGGAACAACAGCAAATAGAAGGTGAAGGTCAGCAAGTACAAGATGAAGAACATCAGCTTGATATGGAAAGACAGGAGCAGCAGCTTGGGCAGGAAATTGAGCCATATCTTGAGCCACAAAAAGAGCAGGACATCCAAGCACAGCAGCAGCTTGATTTTGGCGAAGAAGGGCAGCAGTTTGAAGCACCAAATGAACAAGGCATTGATGAAGAACTGCAAGCTAATGTTGGAGAACATGGGCAGAAAAGTGAACAACAAGAAGAAGACATCCAGCAGCCTCAAGAAGAGCAGCAAGTTCAGGAAGATGTCAAGGGTAAATCAGTTATGTCTCCTCCTCCCAAAAGAACAAAGCTCAGCACAACAAGGAAGAGAGGGTCTAAGGCTGCCACCCTAACAGTGACAAAGGTTGTTCCTAGCAAAAGGAAACCGCCCAAAAGGACACCTACTAGCATGCCAAGGAGGAAAAGCGCAAGATTGGCCTTCAAAGAGAAAAGCAAAGTTGGAGAAAGTACCAAGCATGGAGATACATTAGTTGTCATCCCAATTCAAAGCGATGACAGTGATAATGAGGCCCGCCTTCTTGAAAACCTCCTAATTCATAAAGAGGGGAAAATTGAGGCATTAGAGGAGGATCTTCAAGGAGCAAGGAACTTCAACCACTTCTTAGAGATCCAAAACAAACAGATGAATGTTCACACAGCTATCCATGAAGCACAAGCTATCAAATATAAGAATGAGGCAGCTAAGGCGCAAACTAAAGGCAGCCCAAGAGAAATTGAAAAAGGCAAAGGGGAAGCGCCCGGCACGGAAATAGGAAAAAGCATATCAGCCCTTGATATTTTGGCCTCAGCTTCGGAGCATATTGCTAGGGACCCCTGAGGGTCATGCATGCCAATTTTGGGCCCATTTCGGCAACTTTTTGTTTTTTGGCATTTTTTGGGTTTTCGGTCGAAAACTCATAATTTCGCCATTTCAGTTTGAAGATTTTTCAAGGGAGAAGGATGATGCCAGTTGATGCCATAATTCTATAAGCAGGTCCCCAGCGATTTTCAGAGCATTCAGAGATCATTCGCCCCCTCAAATTGGAGAAAAATGCTCACTTTTTGCACATTCTGCCCGTCATATCAGCAGTCTGCTATTTCCTGGCTTTTTACACACATGTACAGTTTTGGAGGACTTCCAGGCATCAGATTGAGGTGATTTTAGTTGCGCCGGAAATTAGACACAGAAATCTTTCCAACGAGCTATCATGAGCCTCGTTTCGACACCAGGAAGGCTGCCATTTGTCTCCAGCAAGTGAGGGGACCTTTTTCTGATATAAATTTGAAGTATTTTTGCAATTTTTGAACCTCAAAAATATGCTTTTTCCAAATGTGCGTTTAGCTATTTTTACACTTGGAAAATAGTGCAAAGTCAATATAATTTCCATTTTTAGCATTTTTTTAGATATTTTATGGGATATTTTGTGCCTTGGGCTTTGCAAAGCCTCAAGGACAAGTTTAGATATTTTGATTAGGCCAATGGGATAGCTAGTTGCTCCATGAGGTTTTCCTCACTCAAGCCTATTTATTCCACAAGGCTTCATTGTAAAACAAGGCTGAACTTGAGAGAAGAATCAATATATTGGTCATATGAGCTTTGAAGAACATACTTGTGCTATGATTTTGGACTGCCTCTTGGATGCTTTTGATGAATGATGAAGGGTTGTTGATGGATTCCATGACATGGTAGAATGGTATAGTGTTTCTTGCTTTGTTGTTGTCTTCTAGTTTTCATTCATGATACATACTTCTTGCTGCTATAGATCAGTAGAGATTAGTTTTGAGATATGCCCATGGAGGCACCTCAAAGTTCCTGAATCTTCATAACTTTATGTTTTCTTCTTCCTTAGTTATACTAAAGAATTCTTAACTGCTCTTTAGTAACTTAAGGTATTGTTGCTAGTTTTATTCATAAGTTCTATGCATGTTGAGTAGGATGTATGGTGTGCCCTACTTACCTATGATTGTCCATAGTTCTGTCCATGAAACTATCTCTTTGACTGATTAGCTTATCATCTTGTTGAACCAAGGAGGCCTAGTCCCGATCTAGCCCTTTGCCTAAAACTATGAAAGCTTGTTTGTCCAAGTGCCCAATAACTTAAAGACTATGTTTAGGCATTCCGGCATAGTGTTGTAAGTTGTTAGTTTGTCTTATGTGTTTTCCCCAAAATCTGATAGCCATTTCCCAAAGTTAGAAGGTCTTATACTTCTATGTATGGCTGGAACGTTTTGATTTCTATGTATTAATTAGCTCATAGTTACATCTAGCATGATTAATGGCTTGCTATAACATGTTTATGTCTGCTATCAACTAGTTACACTTGAAATCCCTCGTCTTTCACAAGCTTGATGTCCATTTACTCCATTTTGCCCAAAGATCCTTTCTACCTTGAATCAAATCGGCCCTACAGCAGCCTTACATCATCATCTCATAGCTTCCTTGACCTTTTTGACCCCATAGCCCAGTTTATCTACATCTTGTTATCCAGTTTATATCTTTGATTAGTTTTATCCCTCACAAACTTAAAAAACCAAAAAATCAAAAACTCACTTCATAACTAGCCTAATATCAGAACAACATAAGCAAACACACCGATATCTTTTACACATATAGAGAGAGCCCTCTCTGAGTCCAAGAAGGCTAGGTCCTTGGGCTCCAAAGCTTGGTTTGATGTTACATCGTCATTTGGCTCACCAATCGGCCAAATCACGGGACCCTAACATAATGGCGATCACGGTGGGACTTACTGAGTACATGACAGTCTAGCGAAATCTTATAGACTCTTTAGTCCTTCAATCCTAAACTCAGACCATCAGCCTTTAGAATCATTTAGTGTAAACTCTCTATTTCACCATCTTTGCAAAGTGATGAATCAGGTTTATAACACTCTTACATCCTAGGCTGCACATAAAACTCAGAAAAAACCACAAAAACTCCCTTAGATTGGTTTTTGATAGTATTGGTGGTGGACCATACAAATATATCTCATAACAACCAATTTTCCACCTGGCGACTCCACTAGCTTCCGGGTAGGCCTTACTGTACACTGCATTCCCAGAATACCATGGAGATTGTCCCCTATGCTTCAGCTTCATATAGTAACGATGGGTGGGACTCTAAGTGTTCAAACAAACTTGAATTCCTAGACCTTAGAAACAGCAAAGAATACTATAAGATTGACTTATCCCAATACTAACACCAGCGTACTCACGGTGGTTATGCACAGTTAGTGACAATCTAAGTACACCTTAGTAACTCTTGAAGTCTCAATCAAGCTTAGTAAATTTGGATATTTCCTGAAGGGTAGAAATAGCTCTTTCACCATCTTAGCAAAATGATGAGTCAGTTATAGAAAACTCTTCCAAACCTTGTAGACACATAAAACTCAAAAAACCCCAAAACACTCCCTTAGATTGGCTTTTGACAGTATTGGTGGTGGACCATACAAGTATATCTCAAAACAAACCGATAATCCACCTGGCGACTCCACTAAACTCTAGCAAGCCTTACTATTTTACCAAGCTCCAGGCTACTATCCGATAGACCTATCCCATCGCTCACTAACATAGCGGGAGATGGTGGGACACTGAGTACATGATAGTCTAGCAAACTCTTATAGACTCTTTGGTCCTTTAGATACTTTAAACCAGCAAGCAGCCCATAGACCCTTTTGGAGTAAACTCTTTTTGTTCTCATCACCCTAGCGAAGTGTTGAAACAAATCTAGGATACTTTAACAAACCATAGGCTGCACATAAATTCAGAAAATCCAAAACATTTCCAGATTAGTTACTGGTGGTGGACCATAGCCATCTTCACAAAAACAACCCAGTTCCACCTGGCGACTCCACTAGTTCATCCTTTTTATTTTGACCATCCTTCACCTTAGTAGAACTTTAGAGAAATCACTCATACAAAACATTCACTAATACCATTCTCTCTAAACTCTGGATCCAAAATCTGGCTTCACGAAGAATTAACACCAGATCCCATCCAGACCCAAACCCCCCTACCATAGTAGATGACCCGGAAGGTCACATGGCAAGCTTACAATGAGCCATCTAGCCTCTTTGGTGAGCCATCGTAAAACATGGTCTGAGTGCCTGAACATCTCATATCCTACAGGATTCACCTTTTAGGGGAGAGGTCATCAAAGGCTGCTTTCAGGCAGGGGTCCTCATAGAATAAGTCCAGAAGATCTTGAACCCTGAACCACCAGAGTCCTACTGAAGAAGCACTAGCACTCCTCTACAGTTGCATCTTCTATATCAGTTTGGGCTCTACTGTCCAGATTGCTCAAACCGGATCACTAGTCCAAGTTCATCCGCCACACCTATTCAAACCACCTCATCTCATCCCACTAGTCCTCATCTTGTACATCATCCATTAGTTCCCGTCATGGAAGCCTCGTGTGCACCTTTGGTGTTGCCACCACCCTTGGCTCCTCTCCCAAATAAATATCAAGAAAAAATCCCACACTTTACCGGAGAAGAGACTGCCACAGCTCAACAGCATGTAAGTAGGGTTAGCGATGCTTTTGAATACATGGAAGTACACGACGAAACCGTCAGAATGAGAATATTCACCCAAAGCCTGGGTGGAGAACCCAAAACATGGTTTAAAAGCTTACCTCCAAACAACATCCACAACATCCTAGAACTCTGCCAAGTCTTCACGAACCAGTGGGAAGTCCAGAACCCTATTCAAATCCTGTCAAATACAACCTAAAACGGAAAATGAAGGAGTGTCTGAGCATACACTGGTTCAACGGACAGCGCATCGCACTCCCACCTGCGCCCAAACCTTCCTCGGTTTGATGTGGCAAAGAGCCCGGGGTTTTGATCCCGGAACACTAACATGACATATCATGCGAGAGACAGAGGTGTTAGCGCTCGAATCTGCCTCAGGCTGAAGAAGGCGAGGTTCGAGGCAACATCAAACCAACCTTAGCCTCGTAGCTAGCCCTACGAGGACAGGAGAGGGCTCTCTCCGGGTTAAACTCAGCGAAAGATCTTTAAAGGGGCTGAGATAACCGATAGTAAATGCTGATCTTAGGCTAGTAAAGTGATATGAATAAGGTTTTTAATAAATGTTGGGTTTCTGGGCTGTGTGAGGCAAAGACAGCAAGAGCAGAGATTAAATAAAGAACGCAGATTATCTCCTGAGGCAAGGTAAGCATGAATTTTAGCAATTAAATTGAGATAAACGGAATGACAAGACTGCTGAGAAGTCGACAAGGGCATAGAAGATGGATCTTTGTCGAACAGAAGAAAACATTAACTATGAATACTTCCTCAAGACAGAGCAAATAAATTGAATTCTGCCTTTCTCACTCAGAAACATTCAATATTGAAATGGCGATTAATGAACTGTGAACATAACGATGACATATGAAACAAAAGGAAAAAAATTTGCTAAATTTCAAGCCACAAGAATCTCAAAAAACAGAGCTGTATCTCTTCATTAAAATCTCTGTCTAAGACTGTACAATAAAACTCTAATTTTCTCCTCCCTCAGCTCTCAGAACTTTCCTCCTCCCCTTACAAATGATTATTTTAATACATTAAATAAACTATTCTAGAAAAAACAAATGTTTAAAGCGGTGTTGTTCACCTAACGATTTACAACAATAGAACATGCAACAACTTTACTCCTCGAAAATCTCTAACCAAAAAAAGCCTAACGAATGGAGCGAGAGACTCCTGTGCCATTAGCGGGTCATAGATAAAGACGAATCCTATTCATACGGTAACGGTGTCTTTGTTTATTTTTGGTTTGACCTTGTAGCATTTGTTGATATTTGAATAAAAAAATTTACCTTTAAACAACGCCTTTAAACTGCGCACGATTACGAAGCGAACAATCATTTAAGCAGGTACCGCTTCAATTTCCCCTTATGAAAACGCTCCGCATTTCACCTTGATATCTCCAGCACAATTCATTTCTTCTTGCAACAGCTAATCTAAATAACATCCACGTTTCAAGAGCTGCTCTCAGGTTGTGAGTCATGAGTTACCATTGGTGAATTGTGTGCACCCACACTTCGATGAATTCACATAGTGTTTCAATATTAACACACCGGAGCCATTGTTAAACTTTGTCTCGACTCGCACGTTGGTGTGCTCTTTCTACAACGATTTACCTGTCTGGTGATCCAACAAGTGGCATACATAGCGCATTCGCTTGCCAGGGTCTGAAAGAATTGCATATGTTGTCTGTTCCACAATAGACCCAGTCTCTGCCATGATAATTATAAGATGAAGAAAATCTACTAGTTTAAATATCCACACATCCATTATGATAACTCTGAGTATATTGCAGAAAAGTCAACTGTTCGAGACATATACAAGGTGCTTTCCTGTAAGAGAGAATCGCATTCATACTCTTTTTTGAGGCAATTAAGGTGAAAGGTGGAAAGCCTTGTAAAGTATACTGTAAAACAAATCCTCAACCAACAAAAAGACGCAATTTCTTTATTTGATTATTTTCATACATTGTCCTTAAGTCATGATATATTTGGAATCGTGTTTTGCGAGAGGTATCTTTGAGCATGTGCCCCCAATGTCATTAAGTGAAACCCCACTCCCTATCATCTCTTCATGTATCTCCATA
>CM076573.1:619815480-619953293 GCA_034641835.2 Pinus albicaulis
ATTCCACACACACACACACACACACACACACACATATATAAGCAAAAAATTACAAAGAACCTCTTGTTCATGGCTTGATTTTCAAATCATTGGCCCTTCTTACAATTGCTCGGAGGCTTACAACCCCTGTTGTCAAAACCTCACCTCTCTCTCGATTCTACTCTGATCTGATATCTTTTGCCTTTGAGGCTTATTAATTTATACAAATTTTTAATTGAACCAATTTAGGTTCACATCCCTTTAATAACTCAACAAAGTCCTCAAATATCTCAACATCCCTACAATCTAGAATTTATCCCTAAAATATTGAAACCAAATCTAACTTAGGCTTCATAACTAATTCTTAAATATCTAAAATCCAATTTCTCTCATGTTCTCCAAATTATTTGGGAACATTAACAAATCCTCACAATAATTAATTAAAATATCTTAAAAATCCTATTAATATTTACATAAAATCAATAATTTCTCACAAACATAAGACCCCCTATGTTTAATAAAATACAAAGTATTTTCCCGAATCTAATGCTCCCACATCAAATATTGACTAAAATATATATGTAGTATGTTTTCCCCTTATGCTTATTAAATCTTGAGACCCTTATTTTAGAGTGGAGGAGAGAAAATATTAAGTAAAACTTGAGTTAGTTATGTTACATAATAAATAAGATACATAACATGTTTTACCTAATATTTCCCAGATCTAACTATATATATATAACATGCTATGTATCTTAATTATTATGCAACATGACTAACTTGTTTTACTTAATGTTTTCCCTCCTCCACTCTAATGTAAGGGTGTGAAGGTACAAGCTGGAACATAGCTTGGATGCTTCTGCTTGAAGCCGAAGTCCTAGGGTTCTCTTTAACCTTTCTGCAGGCGACGCCACCGCTTTTGGATCCTCCACGTCACCAGCCTCATAGCCATCGTCGCCTGACTCAAGCATGACAGATTCCAAAGGGGGCAGGGGCCTGTAACCCCTTCCCAACTCTGTGGACCTTCGTGGATCTGACATCCCCAACACTTCACTCAACTCTGATCTGCCCTCTCACACAATGCCAGCAGCAGATCCAGTAGCCGCTCAATCTCTGCATCGTTCCAGTGAAGGGAACGGGACTAAGGACATGCAACCAACAAAATATTCGACCTGCATACCAATTCAGCTGAAAATACCAGAGGTCCACTTCCCTGCAGAATGCATCAATGGCCGCATCCAATATATGCATGATCATGCATTGATCGACAAGTTTATTAGGTTATGGCCCACCGAGAAGGCCCTTTATGGCTGGATCAAAGCAAAATGGAAGCCAAAAGGGAAAGTGGATCTAAAGTTGGGCCCCAAGGGCTTCTTCAAATTCATTTTCACTTGCATCGAAGACAAAAACCGAGTCATGGATGGAGGCCCTTACTTCTTCAACGTAGCAGGGCTCTACCTAAGGGATTGGGTGGAACGTTTCAACCCAGATAAGGAAGACTTCAATTGGGCACCAGTATGGATCCAACTATACTCCTTGCCGCAGGAGTACTGGGAAGATATCACCCTCAAGGAGATCGAAAACTGCCTTGGAACATTCATCAAAACTGCTGAAGAAACCAAACACAACTGATATATTGCATTTGCTCAGATCTGTGTCTATATGCATCTTTCAAAAGCACTCCCTGACTCGATAAGTCTCTGGCATGAATAATTTGAGTGGATACAATCCATCGACTATGAACACGTTCATTTTCATTGCAGAAAATGTCATATGCATGGCCATTTTTTTAGGGATTGCCCTCAAAATTTCCCCTCAGCCCCTTCAAGCCCTCCCAATGCCTCAAATCCAGATGGTTTTACTCGAGTATATCATATAAAAGGACACTCTAAAAATAATCTCGCTCCTCCTAACCCTCCCTAGCCCCCCCTTCCTCTCAAAACCCCTCTTCCAGCAATAGCTTTCAAATCTTAGCCAATCTTGATTTGGATCAAGTTCATGAGGAGCCTTGCCCTGACCTCGCTATCTCCTCGATTCCCTCCTTCAAATCCATGCCCCCCCTCAATGGCTTGGACACTGCGATGGTGAAAGCCACGATGTCCAATGAAACCTTGAAAGCCTCAACAAGTTCTCCTGTTGGACCTGCTCAAAGCAATAAGCCAAAGCCGAACGCTGAGATGGATCTTGACTTCCAATCCCCTCCAGCTTAACTCAGGAGTCCTAGGGAAAGCCCCAACTCATAATCGGTGTCTTACATGATTGAAGAACCAGAATCCATTGAATTTGGGGATCTAGATCTAACTGGGTTGGAAAAATCCTGTGATTTAAAAGCTTTTCATACCTTTCTGCCCAGATAGATTGAAAGCTTGGAGGAAGTGCTTCTGAAGGCGCGACTGCTAAAGGGAAGTGTCCATATTGGAATTAAAGGGGAGCTTATATCCAGGGAAACAATCAACATCATCAGAGAATCAAGGAAGCCTGGAAGACCAACGGACTTACAAAGGTTAATCATGCTGGGGGATCAGCTAGTGGAATCTCGTAGATACCCCAAGTTGAAGAAATTCTTCAAAGCTCTGAAACCTCTGAGTTTATGATGAAGCTCACATCTTAGAATATTTGAGGGATCAATAGTCCCTCAAAGTGTTGAATGATAGAAAATAGTCTCAACCGCAACAAACCTACCATCTTCTTCATGCAGGAAACCAAATGTACCAGCTCCACTTTTCATTCTATTCTATCCCATCTTTGGCCGGGTTGTGGTACCACAGCCGTTGATTTAGATGGAGCCTCAGGGGGCATTGCCATTGCTTGGAATCCTGCACTCCTTACCCTCTCTCACATTCATGCCTCCCGTCATTTCATTCAAGCCTCCTTTCATGTCATTGGCACTAAACTTAAAGGCATCCTCACCAATGTATATTTCCCTCAATCCACTGCGAGCAAAATTCGAATCCTAGACGATCTCTCGGCCTTGTACACTCAGAAATCCCAACCCTATTGGATCCTTGGCGGAGATTTTAACATTATTAATAGTCTGCGAGAAAAGCATGGAGGACGTCCGATTCTCGAAGCTGATTCTGTGCACTTCAAGAACTTTATCAACCAAAACCATATCATTGAATTTCCAACTGCTAATAGCCTTCATACTTGGAATAATCGGAGAATTGGGACCAAATTCATTGCTTCTCACCTGGATCACTTTCTTGTCTCAGATCCCATCATTCAAGCAAGAAGATACATCTTCTCCTCCATTCTTCCGGTGACAGGATCAGACCATTAGCCCATCCAATTACAGTGGGAGAGACCGAATATGGGAAGGCGCAAACCCTTTCGCTTTGAGAAATTTTGGCTCCCTCATCCGGGATTCCGTGAAATGGTGATTCACTAGTGGCACACTATCCCCCCTCACAATGGATCTATCATGTACAATATTCAGCATAAGCTAAAAATCATCAAAACTAGACTGAAGCACTGGAATCAAAGCACCTTTGGTAATATCTTCCAAGGACATCAAGACCTGGTGGTTCAAATTGAAAAAATCCAGCAAGATCTCATTAGCTCTGGGTGAACTGAGGCACTGGACACACAGGAGAAGGATCTAAAATCATGGATCGAGGAAAAGGAACTTTAGGAAGAGATTCTCTGGAAACAAAAATCCAGAATCTGATGGCTTAAATAAGGAGAGAAGAATACATCCTTCTTCCATCGATCTACCATACAAAGAAGAATGGCCAACCACATCTTCATCCTCTGTAGTGCCCAAGGAGTAAATTTGGAAACGCATGAAGAAAAAGAACAGGAGCTTCTGAATCACTTCAAGGATATGCTTACGGAGCCACCCTTGGATCGCGAGGAAGCCATTAAGCGCATCACTAGACACATCCCTACCTTGATTACGGAAGATCACAACCAGATGCTGCTCAAACCTATCCAACTTCAGGAGGTGTATCAGGCCATGGCACGACTTAAAGCAGGAAAAGCTCCTAGCCCAGATTGGTTCATGACTAACTTCTTTCACTTCTTTTGGCAGGATCTATGGAAGGATATCTGGGAGATGGTTGAAGAATCTCGATCTATGCACTAGATGATTCCTGCTCTAAATGCCACCTTCATTACCCTCATTCCCAAAGAGGATCAAGCCTCCTCCCCCAACAATTTCCACCCCATTTCCCTCTGCGACATCCTCTATAAACTGGTATCCAAAGACATTTCAAACCGCCTCAAGACTCTTCTGCCTATCCTCATCTCCCCTGAACAAGCCGGTTATGTAAAAGGTAGACATATTCTTGATGGCATAATTCTCACGCACGAGGTGGCACATTCTTTAAGAACATATAAGATTCCAGGAACGCTGCTTAAGATAGATCTCTTAAAGGCCTTCGATAAACTCAGCTAGAGCTATATCCAGCAAATGCTTACGGCCTTTGGTTTCAGTCAAACTTGGATCAGATGGATTCTTAGCCTCATCTCCTCCCCCCTCTACTCCATTCTCCTTAATGGCGCTCCCTCTCCCCCTTTCTATCCCTCCGGAGGTATACGTCAAGGGGACCCTCTCTCCCCTTTTCTCTTTGTTCTCATGTCCAAAGGCTTAGGAAGGCTTCTAAAAGCCCACATTGAAGATCTCCCTTCGAGGACTCAGTCTCCACCGTCGCCCTCCCATCTCGCACCAACAATTCATTGATGAAAACATGCTCTTTTGCCACCCCTCCGTTCAAGAAGCCTCCACCCTCAAATCCATCCTGGACTTCTTATCCCTGGTAGCTGGCCCCTCGGTCAACAACTCTAAATCCCAAATATTCTTCTTCAACACTCCACTGATCACCCAACTCAATATTGCTAGAATACTAGGCTTTCCTATCGCCATTATGCCATCCAAATATCTTGGTGCACCTCTCACTGATTCCATCCTCAAGCACTCATCTTGGAAAAAATTGTTGGACAAATTGGAATCTCGACTCTCTCTTTGGACTCATCGAGCCTTGAATCTCACTAGTCGACTCATCCTTGTCCAATATGTCCTTCAATCTATGCCTCTGTATCTCTTCTCCATGCTGGCTTCTCCAAAATGGGTCCTCAAGGCAATCCGGAACCTTCAACGCAACTTTCTCTGGGGAGGAACCAATGCGATAAGGAAATGGGCCCTTGTGAATTGGCAAGAAGTATGCATCCCTAAAAAGGCAGGTGGACTGGGGCTTCATGACCCTCACCTTAGTAACAAAGTCGTGGGAGAAAAAAATTGGTGGCAATGGGTCTCTAATCCTAATAGCCCATGGTCGCAGATGTGGGTAGCCAAATATGCCCACAACTAGTCACTGGGTAACCTCATTCACTTTGAAAATGATCTCGCAGGATCCCTCATCTGGAGGGTGGCTAGTCAGCATCGAGCTCTAATTTGTGACCATAGCTTTTGGGAAGTCATGTCAGGTCGCTTAGTAAACCTCTAGCACGATTCTTGGCAGAAAATGCCGAGGCTGGCTGCTATTTTTCCCGACTCATATTAGAAAGGAATCCTGGAGCAACTACCGCATCCATGTGTCAACACTTTCTGGAATCATTCAGCCAACCCCAAAGGTCAGTTTCATTAGTGGCTCTCGGCTGACCATCTTCAGTCTCACTTCAGACTCAACCTCACTAATGAAATCACAGCAAAACTAAACAAGAGACAAGTCTGAATCTCTGAAGATCTAGAAAATATATGTTGGGGCTACACCACCAAGGAAGCCTACAACCTGATTCTCCGACCCCACCAGCCTGATGGGATCTGGGAAAAATTCTGACACTTGAAAAATTGGCCCAAAATCTCCACCTTTCTCTGGCTCCTCAGCAAGCGCCACCTACTCACTTGGGACAACCTTTGTAGGAAAGGCTTTATAAGCCCATCCCAATGTCCCAACTGTGGAACCAAGGAGGAAACTATTGAGAATCTCTTCAATAAGTGCGAGGTCGCCATGCCACTGTGGGACAAAGTGGTTCTTCTCTATAGAAGATAGAACATAATTCCTAGGAACATCATCAACACCATCCAAAGCTGGCCTTCTACTCCCTTTCATTGCGCCATTCTCAATGCTCTCTAGACAATTCTACCGAGGCATATTCTCTGGACGATATGGAAGGAGCGCAACCGCAGAATCTTCAAAGATCAATGCACCTCCACTGAGAATCTATGGAATATGGTCTGTGGCAACCTTCAGGAGACTCTTTCTCTACATCGATGGCAGGATGCGAACCTCCCCACCCTCCAGGGGGAACAAATCATCTGGGCTAGTTGGAACTTACGGCTTCACTCCTCTCCCATCCCCGAGCCCCCCTCAAACCAAATGCCACCCTCTCCTAGTCTTCGGTCCCCTTTGCCTCCAGGCCTCTATAAGCTTAACTTCGATGGCGCCTCTAAGGCGAACCCAGGGCAAGCTGGATATGGAGGTATTTTTAGAACTTCCCTAGGCCATGTGCATCTAGTCTTCTTTGGATCCCTTGGATGGGATACTAACAACTTGGCAAAGTTGGAAGGAATGCTCCAGGGGCTCATCCTCGCCAAGGATCATCACCTTTTTCCCCTAATCATTGAAGGAGATTCTCAGATTCTCATCGAAATGGAAATGTGACTTTGGGCAGGTTCCTCAGCCACCAATCTCATCAAGAGATGTCGCCTGGCCACCAGGATCAACATGTTTAAGCAACGGATTCACATTGACACGGCTATAGATTTCCACCATGTTAGATGCTCCGCCAAAAAAGTAGCAGATCTTCTGGCGAACAAAGGGGTCAACCACTCCTCTCCCATTTGGGTTGGCCCTCTTTCCTCAGTAAATGATGAAGCTCTCATTCAGGGTTGTACAAAACTAGTGCACAATGACAACCATCCCCCAGATGCGGGTGGTACCTAGCCTTGCAAGACTACACGGGGCGGTCATGTGGATCACCACATGGCACACCCATGTGCCCTAGCCTTAGGATGCATAGTGCCTTCAATTCTCGCATGGGCTGGGCTTTAAAGTCCCATGCACCACCTTATTTTCGATGTACTCAATGCGTTTGGTATTAACTCCTCCCGGCACCATGATGTTCACTTCTCCCTCTCCTTCTCTCGCTCTTCAACCCGCTCTGTTTGCTCTCCCTCTGTTCATCTTGCTTCAACCCTCCCTTGCTCAGGCGAGAAGCTTCTGGGCTCAGGCCTCTGCAGTGACCCCTCCACAGTATCGAGCCCTGTCCAAGCCTGTCGTGATGCCACGACAACACCGACAATGGTGCAGACAAGATGGGGGCAGGGGCCTCCCTTTGCATCCCCCTCTGCCCCATGCCATCCCCCAAGACTTAAATCTTCTGGTCTCTTAGGAAATGTCAGACTTGTCGCCCTCTGCCTTCACGCCTACAGAGCCATCTGATTCCTTCGTTCCTCCTGAACAGCTCCTGGACCCCTCCACTCCCCCCTCCTCCTCCCACGGTAAGAAGAGAGCCCACAAGTCCACCATCCCTGCGGAGCCTACCTTCATCCCCCATAAACTCAAAGCCCTCCCTGTGCAGCCGGCCTCCAACTCCAATTCTGATGACAACAACTCCAAGTCGGCTAAAGAGAAGCATCTACCAGGTCTGCGTCTCTTAGGCTCCTCCAAAAGGAAAGAAGACCTCAATTTGACTGATGCCATGGATATTACAGCATCTATACAGGATAACGCCACTCAGGACACTCCAACGGAGCGTCTCGGGCTTCCTGCATCCCCATGCGAGCAACTTGAAGACTTTGATCATGGGCTTGATTCACTGGACTACGGCTACATCTGTCGCATCCTCGAAGAGGAGCCTCCCTCCAGCGACAAGCATGAAGGTTCTCCATAACACTCTCTCTTTGGGTTTCTTAGTTTGTTGGTTCTGGTTGTTTCCTATGCTAGCTCTTTTGGTCTCTTTTTGCTGTTTTAAAGGCTGGTTTCCCGCTATGGGCAGCTCGTTCTATCTGGATAATTAAGGCTGGTTTCCCCTCTAGGGGTAGTCTAATTTTGGACAGCATTATTTTGTCTATTCCCTCCGTCATGGATCTTTTAATTTCCGAGGATGAGCAATGTAACCTCTGGTTGATGAATTAATAGAATTATTATTACTTAGAAAAAAAAATGTAAGGGTCTGAAGGTTTAATAAGCATAAGGGAAAAACATTATATATATATATATATATATATATATATATAAAAAAGAGTGGGCTAAAATAATGGAAAAAATTTAATATATTATATATTTTGTCCATTATTTCACCCTCGCACTATTATATAGCTGTCATATATGATAGTGGGGGTAGGAGAGATAATGGGAAAAATATAATCACCCCACCCTCATAAGGGTGGAGCAAGGCGCAGTGGATGGTATAATGAGAAAACTGTAAGAGAAAAGGCTCAAGGTCACGAGAAATATATATATATATATATAGATATATAGTGGGTTAAAATAATGGACAAAATTTAATATATTATATATTTTTCCATTATTTCACCCTCGCACTCTTATATAGCTCTCATATATGACAGTGGGGGTAGGGGAGATAATAGGTAAAATATAATCCCCCCACCCTCATAAGGGTGGAGCAAGGCGCGGTGAATGGGATAATGAGAAAAATGTTAGAGACAAGGCTCGAGGTCATGAGATATATCAATTAAATTATTCCCACCACCCCCACCCTATATCTCATATTTTTGCTGCACCACTTTTCTCCTCACTCATAGGGGCGGGAGACGATATTTTTACCATATTCCACTCCTCCCCAACCCTATAGCCAATTTTTTTGTCTACCCCCAGCAGTACCTCATATATTATTGGAAAACCACAATATTATAATAAAATTATGTTTTTCCCAATATTTTGTATGCAGGGATGGGAGAAATGTTGGGTAAATTGTAAAATTTACCCAATATTTCTGCCACCTTCACCCTTATAATTATGTTTTTCTCAACATTTCACAAGTAGGGGTGATAAAAAATATTGGGAAAATTATAATATTTTTCCTAATATTTCTCTCAGCCAACCCTTATATTCCCACCCTTATATATGAGGGTGAGGGTGAGGGTGAGTGTGGGTACTGGGGAAAATATTAGAAACGACAATTTTATTATAATATTATGATTTTCTCTATAATATATATGGGTGAGGGTGAAGATGATGTAGGGGGGAATATTGTGTAAATTATGAGTTTGGAATTTGTAGGTTTTAACCCTGAACATAAATTATCTACACATGAATCTTATAACAGAAAATAAACAATAGTGAGAGCATAAAACATAAAACAGATAAACACAGAGATTTTCCCATGGATCCCAAATCGGGATGACCAGCTTGATTTTTCATTATATTCCTTTTAGTGTTACAACACATATATATACAAGCCGAAGCATACATAAACCCCAATCCATTAACCTTGGATTAGAACATAACCGTAGTTCCCTTGACCGAATCTACAAAATACCAAGGGCCAAAAACCATCGTACCCCAAAACCATGTGCAAAATCATGCACAAAACATGGGTGGGTCTGCCTATGAGTGGCCCTGAACCCCAATAGTGGGGGTTGCCTCCCCCCTTGTGACCCCCCTACTGTGCCCGGCGTAACGTACAACGCGTGGGGCTAGTCGTGGAAAGAATATGACACATACCCAACATTGTCCCACTTGTTGTTTTCTTTCCACAGGGGGCCACAGGAGGGCTTAGTCATTGGGCCAATTCTTCAACACCCATTGTTTCTCTACACCAAGAGAACTTCTAAGTGCTCACAGACTTCGTCAATGCATCTGCAACATTCTTCAAAGTGTACACCTTTACCAACAACACCCTTTTAGCCTCAACCATATCTCTAACAAAGTGATATTGAAAATCAATGTGCTCTGTCTTTGAATGGTAAGCAGGGTTCTTAGCCAAGAAAATTGAACTTTGGCTATCACAGTATATCCTTATAGCTCGCTGTACCAACCCCATACTTGAACATAATATCTGCAACCAAACTGCTTACTTGCTTGCATGAGTGGCTGCTATGTATTCTACCTCTGTAGTTGAAAGAGCCACTAGAGACTGTATTTTACTCGTCCAACTGATTACGCCTCCAAATAGGCTAAACACATACCCACTTGTAGATCTTCTTTTGTCCAGATCTCCAGCCCAATCTGCATCAACAAAACCATGAATGCCCAACATTCTTTCCAATCCTGGTCTTCCCTGGTAGCACAAGCCATAATCACTAGTGCCACGTAAATATCTGAAAACCCGCTTCACTACTATCCAATGATCCTTCCCTGGGTTTGACATAAACCTGCTCAATACTCCCACTGCATGTGCAATGTCTGGTCTAGTAGAGACCATTGCATACATCAGGCTACCCACTGCACTTGCATATGGAACACGGGACATATACTCCTCTTCTTCTTGTGTCTTGGGACACTGTTCAGCAGACAGTTTTACACCTACAGGAATAGGAACATTCATCGGTTTACTATCCTGCATATTGAACCTCTGCAATATAGTCTCGACATACTTCCTCTAGTTTAACCAGAGCTTCCTCTTTGCCCGATCTCTCTTAATTTCCATGCCCAAAATATAGTTTGCAGCACCAAGATCCTTCATGTCGAATTTGGAGAATAGTTGGGTCTTAAAATCTTGGATAATTTCTTTGTCATTTCCAATCAACAACATATCATCCACATACAAGACCAAATAAATAACACGGTCACCAATTAATTTAAAATAAACACGGTGATCCTCCTTGCTTCTGGTGAAGCCAAGTCCCCGTATATAGGTATCAAATTTCTGATACCACATCCTTGGTGACTGTTTTAACCCATACAGAGACTTCTTCAACCTGCATACTAGTTCTTTCTTACCCTTCACCATAAAGCCTTCAGGTTGCTTCATGTAGATCTCCTCTTCTAGATCCCCATGAAGAAATTCTATCTTCACATCCATCTGTTCTATCTCAAAATCAAATGCAGCAGCAACAGATAAAAGTAATCTAATAGAAGTAACTTTGGCAACAGGAGAAAAAATATCACCAAAATCAATTCCCGGCACCTGGGAATAACCTTTTGCTACCAACCGAGCTTTGTATTTCTCCACCTTGCCTTATACATTCATCTTCTTCTTAAACACCCATTTTCTCCTGATGGGCTTCCTTCCAGTCGGCAACTCCACCAGATCCCATGCCTCATTTTTGTGCAAGGATGCCATTTCATCAACCATGGCCTCCTTCCAGAGTTTTCCATCCTCTGAATCTACTGCCTCCCTGACAGTTCTGGGTTCATCATCAGTTATAGTTAAGGCAAAACCTGAATAGAAAGCAGATGGACTATACCTTTTTGGTTGCCTTCTTTCCCAAACTGATCTTCTCAAAGCTGGAGTTTGTGGCTCTTCCTCTTCTGAGTCTTCTTCTGTTGTAGAGTCTGATTCATCCTCCTTTAGCTCAAACTCTATCTTCTCAGGTTCCTTTGGTAGGATTTCATGTGTAACAACATCTTTCACCTCTCTAAACACCACATCTCGGCTGTACACAACCTTCCTTGTTTCTGGGTTCCAAAGCTTGTAACCCTTTAAACCATCCTTATACCCAATAAAGATGCACCTTTTAGATTTATTATCCAACTTAGTCCTTTTCTCCTTTGGAACATGTACATATGCATCACATCCAAATACCCTTAGATGTGAAAGAGAGGGTTTCTTACCAGTCCATACCTCATGTGGAGTCTTATCCTCCAGCACTTATGAAGGTGATCTATTAATCAGATAGCATGTGGTCTCCACTGCCTCTGCCCATAATTCTTGTCCTAACCTGGTACCACTGAGCATGCTTCTTGCCTTTTCCATCAATGTTCTATTCATTCTTTCTGCAACTCCGTTTTGCTGAGGTGTATATGGAGTGTTGTGTGGATTAATCCATCTTTCGGACAAGACCAATCTCCCTAGCACTAAAAGTATCTAGCAACAAACAACCAAACATACTAATCTTTCTCTAAGCATGTAAGGTTTACAAAAATCTCTATAGAGGTGTAAAAGACTTACCATATATCCAGCGCTTGTTTGAAGTCGTTGTTGTCCCTCGCGCGCTTGAAGGAGTTTTCCTCGTAAACCTGCAGTCACAAACAAGAAAAGTATTACATAGCACCTGTATAGAAATCATCATAAACCATGCTTATCATAGTGATCAAGGAATCTACAGAATAAACCATTGATTGAAAACTTATTGAGAAAAACGAGTATATTTGTATTAATTTCAAAAGTAGAAAATATTTACAAGCTGAGCCTTGATGTTGCACAGGACTTTCCGGGGTCCGAAGCAGGAGTCTCCTTTACTTTGACAAGTTCTGCACTCCTCCAACCAAGACAAGTAGAGGTATGTAATCTCTCCTCAGAAAGTCTTAGTTAACTGAGTCTAAATCTCAACAACACTTAACCTCAAAATATTCTTAAGCTTGAACTCCCTTTGAGGCTACCCAATGCCTCTTTTTATAGTGGAAAAGAGGAGGTTTTCTGTTCCAAGTATGAAGGGATAGAATCCTCCTTCAAAGGGATAAGCTCCTCACATCAAGGGGTTAGCTCCATAAGGTAAGGGATTCATGCACCTCACAAGAGCGGTTCTGCCACCGCAAGATCCATTCTAGAAGCTTCCAGAATTTACTTTAATTGAGCTTTTTGGGATTTACTTGCGCCTTTTTAATCTTACAGGGTTCCGCACCTATAACAAAGATAAAGTGCATTCAGGAACGCAGGAAAGCTGAACATTGGGTGCGGGACCGCAGGCAAGATAGCCAGAAAGTGCGACACCAAAGTTTAGGAGACTTTTAGGAACTTTTTCTGATTTTCAAGGCTTGACATGAGGAACTAATATGTTAGACTTGCAAAAGGGGGAAGTATGAGTAATAATGAGCTCATACACATAGCAGAATGTCATGATGACAATTTTTAGTGTAACAGATTGCCCCCTAAAGTGCAAAGTCTGGAATAGATGAAACTGAAGTCTGTCATATATGAAGAGTGCAGTACTTTATCATTTCAAGGATCATCCTGTGGACACCCCAGTCAGCACCTATAAAAACATTAAATGCAAAATATATATGTATACATATCATCACTGAGGTAGGCATTCCCATGCTCAGATTAAACTAACTAAAAATTGATTCAACTATTATGATACAGGAATGATTTTGAGTACATCACAGTATAGACATGTGTGAACACAGTATGGGTGCAACCATCTGTTTATAAATAGTCCAGTGTATAAATGAAAATAAAATTCCTCGCAACCTGGATGATAGAAACTAGATCCAGGGTCTTGATTTCCGTATCTCGAACTAGTACGATTCTATCCATGTGAATGAATGTGTCGAAGTCGAACATGGTAGAAACCACTTGATTACCAGTCAATGATGTAAACTGTTAACAAGTGTGAGAGTAGCCACCAGTAATGTCAATGGCTCTCAAAGTACCCAATACAATCCATGAAATGTGAATGAATGAGCTGAAGTTGAACATCTCACGGAATCATTCGATCGAAGGTCGATGATGTAACCCGTCGTCGAAAGCGAGAAACCTGCCATTAAGGCATGCAGATTTCAAGGTACTGACGATTTCTAGATCAACTTCCCAGATAATGAGTTGTCGTCGATAGAAAGCGATCTGTTGTAGGAAAGCCCACAATACGAAATCACAGATCAAGTTTTGAAAATATGTTGGCAAGGACTGACTCAGGGATGGTAAAATGGATGACAGATATTTTGCAGATGAATGGTTTATTTGAACTATCCTCGTGAACACATAACGACACTGCAGATGGCTTGGAAACAATTGACCCAAAGCTAATACCTAGAAACCGGATGAGAACTTTCAATGAGGTTTGATTAACTGTTAGGCAAAGGACTTCCCAACCCAGGTGAATGAAAGTGTCGTGTTCAAGAGTGGTTGACTGAATTTTCGAAGAATCAAAATACAACAAACACGCCCATTTTCCTCTCTTTTCCCCCACCATTTCTGGCAAGTACCTCTTTATTTTTGACAAGCTTGAGGAGGATAAAATTTGCTTGTTTATAAGCTCATCCTTCGGATGAGTCCAACTTAGTTTAAGATTCGAACCCTAAGAAGGAGTGGTTCGTTCCTGTTGAAAATTAAACAGGTCCTTTACTGTTAAGTTTTAACGAGTCCAATATAGGAGAAACTCGGTGTTTTTCAGTTTTAGGGAGTCAGAAGAAAAACTTAAGAAAACTCCGTGGGTGTAATTTTTCATAAATTTAGTCTCTCGAGCCCGAAAAAGGATAAAATAATGCGGGAGAGAACTCTATTGACCGTATTTAGTCAACGCATACCTTTTTCGTAAATAGTCCATTTCAGTCCGTAAAAGGGGTAAACTTATACTGAAGGGACGATCATTCATTTACTTTAACGAGTTCGAACAATCAAGTACTCGGCGATCTTTTCATGTTTAGAGAGTCTGAAAAGGGCTTAAAAGAGGACTCCAATGTTTCGCTTTTTCGTGAATTTTTGAAAGAGTCCAAAAAAGTGATAAAAGTATGCTCTTTGTTGAAAAATGATCAACTCTCCTGAAAAATCCAATTTCTGCACAAAAACTTGAAACATTACACATACCTGTTTAAGATGAGTAAAAATGCTTCAAAAATACCCTTTTTAAAGTAAAAAATAAATAAATTAAAAATTCATCTATTCGAAAAAACTTATAAAAGGGACTTTTTCAACTTCATTTTTACCATTCAAGTTCAGAGTGAAAAGTAGAATATTTTGGGTAAAAAGGTTCCTGTGAAGATTCTGGAAAATCCGTCAGGAAAAATCGAGAACCGTCAGTCCCAGGTAACCCACGACCTCTTAATCTTGCATTTCATCCATTTACAATTCTTTTTTAGGCTTTAGATTTTATTTTTAAGGGAGAAAAATAGTTTAAAAAACCGCCTGCGGGGGTCCGTAGGAAAAACACACGGGACCTGCGGACCCCGACCTTTTTATTCACAGAAAAAGGTCGTGGGTCCGCACTTTTTCCACAGAGCGCATGTGTTCCTACACACTGTGTACAAAGGGAGAGTGCAGTTCCCACGCGTTTAAATTTCAAAATTAAATTTCTCATTTCCCACCCAAAAATTTTCAAATTAGATTGTTCTAATCTATCTTTTTATGTATTGTAGGATTGACAAGATGTTGATTTGGAGAGAACGTGAACATGAGGAAGTGGATGAAGCTACAATGCTCCATTTTCCCACAATGCAAGCATTAAGAGCATGCGGTTTGTATAAATTCTGGGCCATCCAAGGCATGAAGGCACAGGTAGACCTCCTGACATGGCTGGTAAACAGGTGGAATGTGCAGGACCAGTGTTTCATTATTGGCGGCCATCGGCTCGAAATTGAGCTGGAGGAAATTTATTTTCTGAGTGGTTTGTCCAAAAGGGGCAAACAACTTTCCTTGTTTGGGACTAGGCCAGATGGCCAAATTGTCGCTAGTCTTCGACAAGAATTCTGTAATGATGAGGCAGACCCCAGAGAAAAACGGATTGATATAAAAACTATCATCCGTCCCGAGCTGAAAGTGATTTTTTTTACTGTTACCAGACTGTGTGGGACTGCCACACTACATGTGGCTACCGGTTCCCAGATGCGCATTGCTGTTGATTGTTTCAGAGGCACTATTTTCAACTGGTGCGAAGCTGTGTTGGCTAATATAAAAGGCCAACTGACTAGAGCGAAAAATGGCAAACTAAATAACTTTGGATATGGATCCATCGTGGTCACTTTTTCTCCAGAGACGGTACCCATGCTAGCTCTGCAAAGTATTCCTGTTCATGCTGGTCGACTCCGAGAACTTAGAATGGTTCGTTGGGTTGCACTGATGGCCCGTCACGGTATTGAGGGTGCTGAGATTGTTCGATTTCCTCCTTCATATTTTCGTTGGCTGGATCGCCAAATTTTTTTCATCGAGGACTTTCCGTATGTCGGGATAGATTTCCACGACGACCGGGAGATGACTCTCCCAGCAGGGGAACAATGGGATGAATCAGGTAAAACAATTTTCAACGAATTCTAATTTCTAATTTTTTTATTTTTTTTTATCGTCTTGTCAAATAATAACCAAAAAGTTTTTATGAATGCAGACGTGGGTCCACAGCGACCAGCCCATCTCCAGCCTTATGACAGAAGACAACCAGTTGTAGTCATGCCAGCCCAAGTAGGCCAATCAGCGAAAAATTTGTTTGATTTAGAGCATCACCTAGAGCGTCTGACTCTAGACATTCCGGAGACGGACATAGATGATATTCCACTCAGATTGCAGAGATACGTGATCGGTGTTCTAGGACCTTTTAGGAGGTTTCTGTGTAGGGTGGCTTGGGTAGTGGTTTCTTATCGTGATCACCATAAGTGATGGGATGATCGTGTTGTAGACTCATATTTTTGACTTTTTGTTATCATTTTCCGATCATAACTTGTTTCCAACCTATGATCGAAGATGATGTAATTTTTTTTTAAAACACTTTTATACTATGATATATATCAATATTTACTGGCTATCTGTGTACATATTATGGATGTTGTTTGTTTTACTATTTTGATCACTGCAAATGTTGATTTATCATACTAGAAGAAACTGCGTCTGCTAATTTATTTAAATGTCTTGGAATATGTTGATATTCAATGTAATGAAATTCTTGTTCCAAGAGACGAACTCTTAAAAATAACCGTAACAGCACTGGATTTCTAATGGCATAAACCTTGTTAAGCTGTAATACAACAAGTTCAGAATCCAACCTCACAGTCAAAATCTGAATCCCAAATGATATGGACTCAGATAATAACTCAATCACTGCACTATACTCGGCAATGTTATTCGTTGTTTGACCAAGGCTTACCCCATGCATGGAAACTAACTCGTCAGAGGGTGAATAGATAACCCAAGTTGCGGAAGAAATGTTCCGTGTACTACGACAAGCACCATCAGCAAAACCAATGTAGGTTTGAAGAGACGTCGACATCTGCAATATCAGGAGTAAAACTCAGATAAGCAGGAATAGTGATAAAAACACACTTCTAAACTAGGCACGCTTTTCTAATCTAAGACACACCAGCAGTAAATAAATCTAATCTAATAAAAAATCTCCACACCAAGTTTAAGCATAATATCGCTTCAGATAAAGTCCATTTCTGGGTTTATCTAAAGGGACACCGTCAAAATCTATCAGCTCATAGGCCCCTTTTGCTAGCTTTCGCTTAACAATGAAAGGACCATGCCACATGGGCACAAATTTCCCAGCTCCTAGCTTATCGTTGGCTTGATCATAAACTAAGACTAGGTCTCCTTCTGAAAAATTTCGAGGGGTAACACTTCTATCATACTGAGCTTTTACTCTTTTGACATGAGCCTCGTTTGCTATTGCAGCGTTTCTCCGATTTTCATCCAATTGAGCCAAGTACAAAAAACGTTTCTCCTCTTCAGACGTAGCTGGGATTAATTCTATGGCTAATTTCAAAGATGGAATTTCGCATTCAATCGGCAACACAGCTTCTAAACCATAAACGAGTTGAAAGGGAGTGAAACTAGTTGATGTTTTGACTGAGGTTTGATATGCCCAAAGTGCTGAAAATAACATGGAATGCCAATTCGTCTTGTGAATACCAATAATTCGTCTGATCATGGTGACTAAAACCTTATTTATGGCTTCGACCAGACCACTGGCTTGCGGATAATACGGAGTGGAACTATCGTGGTGCAGGCCAAGCTGTTCTATCAGTTCAGTCATCACGACATTCCGAAAATGGCTTCGATAATGGCTTGAGGAACACCGAACCTATCAATTATGTGATTAAATACGAAAGTTGCAGCAGTCTTGTCGTCAGTCGAAAATGTAGGCATCCCCTCAGCCCACTTAGTAAAATAATCTACTGCTAAGATAATATATGCATGCCCCCCAGCCGAGTGAGGGTTACATGTAATAAAATTGATACCCCATTTTGCGAAAGGACCAACAGCAATTATGGGATGAAGAGGAGAGGGTGGCGCGTGCATATTACGATAAAAAAGTTGACAATTGTGGCATTTTTCGGACTACATAAATACAATCTTTGAATAACAACAGCCAGAAATAACTAGCACACAATATCTTTTGGGCTGTGGCATACCCAGACATATGACCGCCACATGCTCCAGAATGGCATTCATTTAAAACCTTTTCAACTTCTTCATGAATAAGACATCGTCAGAAAACAGAATCCGCTCCATGACGATAAAGTGTATCACCAATAGTATTATACTGTTGGGATTGGAAACGTATTTTCCGTCACTGAGATCGCAAGATTTTAGGCCAAAAATATTGGGTTTGGAGATAAACGATAATATCTCCATACCATGGATCAAGAGTACTGATAAGAAACAGAGATTCGTCCACAATGGGTTGCTCTGCCACAGTTTCAGTATCAGTAGAGGGGAAATCACACATTAGTTCCGCAAAGACCAAGGATTTCTTCGCCTTGGATTTTTCAAATTCCAAGTCGAATTCCTGCAGGATTACTATCCATTTGGAATACTTTCCCCCTAGCAATTGTTTGGTCAAAATGTACATCATAGGGTTGCAATCATAAATTACCGTAGTTTTGTGTAACAATATGTAATGTCTAAAACGTTGGACAGCATGAACAGCTGCCAAGGCCAATTTCTCCACATGTGTGTATTTGATTTCGGTCGGATGCAGATTCTGACTAAGATAATAAATCACATGTTCAACGTTAGATTCATCTTCCTGAACTAAAACCATCCCAATAGTCGAATGAGAAGCAGCGAGGTACAAAATGTAATCCTGGTTGTAGTTGGGAGGATGCAATAACGGTGCATGGGTCAACGCGTGTTTAAGTGCATCAAAAGACCGATCAGTGATCTCATCCCAAAATAATGGAATGTTTTGTTTTAGCAACCGGGCAAAACCTTTCGTAAGCTCGGCATAGTTAGGAATAAATTGACGTAAAAAGTTTGCTTTCCCCTACAAACTTTGGAGTTGGCGTAAATTCGAAGGAGGAGGTAATTTGACAATAGCTTCAAACTTCGACGGATCGACGCGAATACCTGCTTTCGAGACAACAAATCCCAGTAAACGACCCGAATCTACACAAAAAACACATTCGTGTGGATTCAACCGAATTCGATAATGCCGACATCTCATAAAAATAGCACGTAAATGTGTGAGATGGTCAGCCCTACGTGATGAATGAGTAGGTAAATCATCGAGATACGGTTGCACAATCTGCTTAATGTCATGAAATGCATAAGACATTTCCCTTTGAAAAGTTTCTCCAACGTTCTTCAATCCAAAGGGTAGTTTGCAGTAAGCAAATGTCCCCCACAGAAAAATAAAATTTGTTTTTGGCTGATCAGCAGGGAGTATGTTTATTTGATTATACCCTGAAAAGCCGTCCATAAAGGAAAACATTTCACTGCTGGCACAATCATCGATTATTTGATCGATATATGGAATTGGATAATTGTCTTTAGGACAAGCTCAATTAATATCCCTATAATTGATACATACTCGTATCGTTCCTTGTTTTTTAGTCACAGGAACAATATTAGATACCCAATCCATTAAGGGAATCAGATAAATGAAACCTGCACGAAGTAGTTTTTCAACCTCTGCTTCGATAGCAGCAACTTTTCTAGGATGCATTTGACGTAGACGTTGACGGACAGGTTTGGCATCCGGGTAAGTCTTGATTTCATGTACGACAATTGACGGATCAGTTCCTGGCATTTCTTCGTAGGACCAGGCAAACACATCATGGAATTCTTGAAATAGGGATTTATAAGTTTGAATTTCTTGTTCAGTACAAGAAGCACATATATGAATGTTTTCAATTATTCTATTTTTTATCGAAATGTCAATTGGAATCGTTCGAGAAATATTTTCCAAATTTAACTCAGAATCAGGATTTTTCAATGGATTCTGCGGTTCCTTGACATATTCAGTAGTAAAGATTGAAGCAAAATCATCTTCAAAATGATCTAGTTCAGGTAAAAATGAAGATCGCTGATGTAGATCTTCCCATGTAACATCATCAATAGACAAGAACTCACGAATCTGCTCATCAGTATGAACAAGTTCAGGAAATGCCGTTGTGGCTGAACTAGATATAGAAAGTGATTCCTCGTGGATCCCATTCACTGGATCAATTTCGGTTGAAAAGGGGTCGGAAAATGACTGTATAGCCTGATATGAAAGTTCAAATGGACTCAAAAGCATCATGCCATCAATTGAATCTAACTCGGATTCGGAAGGTACGATCCAAGGATCATCAAACATAACAGAGTCTGACGAAATCATATGAATAGTTGCAACAGAAGGCGATATGTTAGGAGGAGGAATGGAAAAAGTTCCTAGCAAACCAGAATCTTTAATCAAACCTACTCCAACATCCTTGTATGGGATAGCCGCTTTACAAACATGCTGAATTGTTTCTGTAGAGGCTGGGTCGGAAGAAAAATAAGTTAACTAATCTATTGTAACGATCCTTCCTTGATATGGAAATTTTATGAGTCAGAAGACCGAAGAGACAACAACAGTCATAGCGTAAGACCAACTATGACCCAGAAGAAGGTTCTAATCAAGAGGGGCATCAACCACTTCCACATCTAGATTTACAATTTTACCTTCAACCCCTATGGCTAAATCCTGCAAAATACCAAAAGGGTGGAAACCTTGAACATCAAAAGCATCAACAATCGTTGGATATTGGTTCAGTGTAGGAGAACCAAGCGATTTCCAACACTGAATCGACATAATACACGTTGAATCTCCCTCATCAATCACAGTCCAATAGATCGGTCTGTTTTTTACTGTCACTGGAATCTGGAAAGCCATTTGGTGAGGTAGGCGAGGTGTACTATTTTCTAGATCGAAGATTATAAGATTAGAATCGTGAATATCGATAGCTCCTATGGCAGATAAAAGCAATTTACGCTGTGCTGGGCATGATTGTAGCACTTCCAAAGCCGACATTTCTGAAGGATAAATAGCTAAGTCTTCAACAATGTTGTAATTCTGTGCAGCTCTCGCATGTAGATTGAAAGCTGATTTACGAAGAACACCTTTAGCAGGCGGTTTGATTATTAAGTCTGGGTTTGGTTTTTCGATCTGTAGCGGACCAGAAACAGGAGGAGGTGTAGTTGATGTATTTGCACTAGAATATTCTGCTTCTTTACCATCAACAAGATTCTTAGTACCATAATCTTTCGATCGCGTCGCAATCCTTACATGAGACATCATCAAAATAGGTTCTTCTGAAGCAGTCGAGGTAGAACCAACCATCTTACTATCTTGAGTCGGAAAGGGATCCTTCAAGACAGCAGGTTGTTGTGAACCTTTGATGAATTTCGCAACCTCGGCCCGATGTGGGCATTCCTTAGTAAAATGATCTTCACTACAAATGTAACAAGGATAACGTGGTTTACGTTTTTCGTCATTGGATTCATTTTTATCAGTTTTTTCTTTCGAATTCCTTTTGTTTTTATTCTTCCCTTTCTTTTTACTACGGGATTTAGATTTAGTCATAGATGTCTCCACAACATGAATATCAGCAGAAACTTAGGGGGAAGATTCTCCTTTCGGGGAATCAGGTAAAGTTATAATTGGAGAAGAATTATTTGAAGATTGCTTCTTACTTTTAGTATTTACCGTACCAATCATACCATCAGCGGCATGAGACCCTGAAGGATCAGCAGCTATTTGACCTTGTTTTGGAAGGTCTGGGATTTTTTCATGTAAAGTACCTGACTGCGTGTAAACAAGGTCAAGGTACTGAGCTTGAGCAATTACTTGCTCTTCAGTAACAACACCAGCCTTAGCTACATCTTCAGTGATTTTGGGTA
This sequence comes from Pinus albicaulis, assembly GCA_034641835.2. Classification (NCBI taxonomy): domain Eukaryota; kingdom Viridiplantae; phylum Streptophyta; class Pinopsida; order Pinales; family Pinaceae; genus Pinus; species Pinus albicaulis. Next base: position 619,837,318 of record CM076573.1, read on the forward strand.
ACAATGATTTGACAAACCATTCTGCCAAAATTTGATCCGGAATGTAAAATTTCACCAAACGTCTCCTACGTCGCCATTCATGAATATGATCAAAAATATACATGTACGTGGACTGTTTCAGCGAAGTTAATAATTTCGTGCCATTGTCGTATCTGACGGGCAACTGAAAATGAGTCAAGAAGGCAGTTGTTAACTGACTGAAATTGTTAAACGAGCCGCGTGGTAACTCAATGTACCATTTGGCAGCAAGACCAATAAGAGTTCTTTCGAAAAGATGTAAGCAAATCGAATCATCAATTATTGAATTAGGCGCACACCAGAGGTGATAAGTCATGATGTGATTTGATGGATCCTCTCCTGGTTTACCTTCAAATTTCAGTATATCACTAGGCAACTTATGCGGCATTGGCGGCCAATATGGATAATAAAAAATTGGATCGTTCGTAAGGTGCATCAAATCAGGTAAATCCAAAGTTGCAATAAATGGTAACTGACGGTTAGGGTCGCGAAAACCTTGAGTAGCCAAAGCAGTTCCAGGAGGCGAATATCCAGGATAACTTGGAATTGGATTTGCATTAGGAATTGTATAACCTCCTCGAAAACCAGGATTAACCAGACCAAACTGGGGTTGTTGAGGCTATTGATAAGTATAGCCAGGTACGGTTGATACTGATAGTTTGGATTTTGTGAATAGGGACCGAATTGCGGCTGTCTCTGGTACGGTTGATACGTGAATTTTGGTTGACTTGTGACAACTGTACTTGTACCAGCTTGTCCCATAGGCATCTGAACCGAAGTCTAAACTGAAGATCCTGACTGAGGTACAGAGACTTGAGAGATTTGCACAGATGCAGGGATAGACGAACTCGGGGTTACAGATACTCCAGAAACAGGTGTTACAGGTTGAACAGACGTAGCATCTGTTGCATTAGTTTGGGGCGGAGTCTTAGGTGAATTAGGACCAGCCTGTTGAACAGGACCAGGTGCAGGAGTTTGAATAGTAGGCTGGACAGGTTGCTGAGTTGGACCAGAAATTAAAGGCTGTCTAGGTTGATAAGGCAACTGCACATTAGGCTACATAGGATGTTGATATTGGGACGGATCCCAAACCATATTCATTCCGAGGTATTTTCCCGCAGAAGGTTGAACGTAAGGACCATAACCTGGTTGAACGTAGTGTTGATAAGTGAGTGGTACATTTCCGGCTCCTTGAATAGATGACTGACCAAACGGTTGTTGGAAACCTTGAATTAGGTACTGACCTTGAGGTTGATAACCCTGAGGCGCGTACTGAAGATGGGGTTGATAAGGACCCTGAGGAGCATATTGAGTTTGGGGTTGACCTTGGGGCATGTACTGTCCTGAAGGTTGATACCCCTGAGGTGTGTACTGTCCTTGGGGTTTTCCCCCAAAATAATATGATTCCACAGTTTGTCCTGGGAAAAAGCTACCTTGAGGTTGTCCTCCAGGCGGTAACTAACTTCCTAAAGGTTTCCCCCCAGGCAGTAACTGACTACCTTGAGGTTGACCCCCAGGCGGTAACGGATTTCCCTGTGTTGGCCCTCCAGGCGGTAACTAACTGCCTTGAGGTTGAGGATTCAGAATATTACCAGACATCATATAGATTTTCTCTGCGTTCGACGTTTCAGTTTTAACACCATTAAAACCAGATGACAACACTTGTTCGATTGGTTGAGGAGCTGCTCCCGAGAAAGTACCAGACATAGCCTGATATCCCGAAGAAACAGAAGGACCACAATGTAAAAATGATTCCGGTGTCTGGGAAAGCATGGATGACTCTCCGGCCATAACGGATGGAGGATAGTAATCTCTGGGTGTAGGATGAAATGGAACTCGAGGTGGAGAAAAAGCAAGACCCGGATTCTCTAAAATGTTAATTAAAGATAGATACCAAGCACTAGTTCGAATAGGGCTGTAGAAAATAGATTCATGCTCCCTAAGATTTAAATATTGAGGGGAGTTGGGAAGAGATATATCGTCGTCTAGATTAGTAAATTCTTCAATGGAAATAAGACCAGCTGGAAGATCATCAGTGACAATATTTCTTACCCTAGGTGAACCAAGATCGCTAGAAGTTGGTGAAATAAATCCTGAGGATATTTCCAACACAGAAGGTTCAGTTTCAGGTTCAGAGATTTCAGGTTCGTCAGCCAGTTCACTGGAAGCAGGAATACTACCAGTAACTTCAGAAACTGAAATCAGTTCTTGAATGTATTCTGTTGTAGGTATTTTATGATTAGGATGAACAATTATAGATGAACTTCCAATTTTTGTTGATCTAATACTACCACTACTGGATGATACCAGAGCATGAAGCCCTTCAAGCTGACTCGGTGTATATTCAAGGGGTTTCCCTTGTAGTCTCCGGGATTGTCTCGGCAATTTCGCCATGATTAAATATTAACTAATCACACGCAAACAAAGAAAATTACAATGAAAACACCTAAAGTCTCTAAAGAAACAAACAGCTGAATCACATGCTTAAAAATCTAAGAGTTCAAACCACACACAAACAGTAACTTTCTGTACTAAAAACACTGCATGGTGATGAAATCCAACTTAGTAGAAATTTAACACAGAAAGGGCGGTTGGAACAGTTACCCTGAAAACCTGCTTAATGAAACAAACTGGCACAAGTTTCCTCACAAAACCATCTCGTGTGAAGAGAACCCCCCAGACAGTCCAAGTGAGTCTAGTTGACGTCTGCTCCAGGTACAGTGAGATCTTTCCTTCACCGTCACCTTAGGAAATAATCTTAAGATAATGGACACTAAGGCTACCAACAGTAGCAAATATAACTAGGGGAACAGTCTACGATCCGATCCCACGCGCAAGGGCAGAGTAACAAAGCTCAATCCCCTTGACGGCACCTCGACATGGTTAATCCGAGGTTTACCGACAAGTGACCCCAGGCTCCTCGACAATGATAAATCCGAGGTTTACCATTTGTAATGTGCGCAAAATCTTCTATCTTCCCCAATGAAACAGAATTTATTGTCTCAAAGGTTCATATATGATATCGTGATTGACTTCTTTAAGAGAAGCTTCCCAGATTATACAAATTACAATTGGATTTATTTCCTACCGCAATATTTGTCTACTTGTTTGTTTTTGCTATCTTGGAGAGTTAATTACTCCCTACTCCAAGATACTAGCCTAAGATATGTTGGTGATAAGAGCCCTAGAAAATAAAAGATTACTAGATGAATTTTAATTTAAGCGTTACTTTTAAGAGCCGTTTCTTAAGTCAATGGGTGCGGAAATGAAACTCGGATGGTGTGAAGACTCGATTTCCAAAAGACACTAAAAATGCACCTAAAAATGATAACCAAATCGTTTTCTGTCAATGAAACTCTATCTAAGAAAGAGTTGGAGAATGCAATTCTTTCAATAAACAGTTCCTTCTTTGAACATAAAGAATACTTGAAAGAAAATATTTTTGTCTTTTCCAACAAATTATCAAAGCTCACAATAAAAATCCATTCACTTTCCAAAAACTTGAAGCTACAAAACAATTTTCCTTCAAAAGAAATCTACAAATTTTAAAAGCACTCAAAACTACAAACTAATTTCGAGATCTACAAAGTTTAATAGCACTCAAAACTACAAACTTTAATAATCTAAATGAATAAAAGCTTTAAGATTTTTTTTGAAGAATGTTTTACTTAGTTATTCAGCAAACTAAGGATCTATTCGTCCAGAATAACAAACAGATCGAGAATACTCAATTATGTTTTTATAAAAAATGAAATTCAAAAACCAATAACAAAGTTTCTTTTCGAAGATTTGCAAAGAAACAGGTAACTCTATTTCTCAATAAAGGATGATTTCACAATCAAGTCAAATTCAGCAAAAGACAAAATACCACTGTAATCTTAGGTGCTTCAAAATGTCAAATGCTTCAAATCGCTACAAAGACCAAGTGAAAAACAATCCAAAACGCAAAACTTCTAGAAAATCATCAAAACACCAATACTGCTAAGATTCATTCACAGAAAAATTTTAATAGAAACAATCATCAATCTGGGCAGAAATCAAAACTCTAAATCAAAATAAAGATGAACTAAAGAAAGAAATCTAAAGGTTTTTCAAAATTTTAACAGGGTCCGTAGGCTTGCAGAAGTAACAGGTGCGGTACCGCACTGTTTACTAAAGCAAATGTGCGAAACTGCCCGCACTGTGAAAAGAAGACAAAGTGCGGTCCTAGGAAAAATTAAAGAAAAACTTAAAAGATTTCAAAATTTCTAAAAACAGAGAAAACCTAAGCTACCCAGGCAGATGTGAATCAATCAAAAACCAAGAAAAATGTTTCCTCAAATCAAAATAAAAGAGAACCAAAAACAACAAGTTCTTTCCCCAGCAGAGTCGCCAATTTGTTGTGTGGATTAATCCGTCTTGCGGACAAGACCGATCTCCCTAGTACTAAAAGTATCTAGCAACAAACAGCCAAATAAACTAATCTTTCTCTAAGCATATATGATTTACAAAAAGCTCTATAGAGGTGTAAAAGACTTACCGTATGTCCAGTGCTTGTTTGAAGTCGTTGTTGTCCCTCGTGCACTTGAAGGAGTTATCTTCGTAAACCTGTAGTCACAAACAATAAAAATATTAAATAGCACCTGTATAGACATCATCATAAATCATGCTTATCATAGTGATCAAGGAATCTATGAAATAAACCATCAACTAACAGCTTATTGAGAAAAATGAGTATATTTGTATTAATTTCAAAAGAAGGAAAACCTTACAACCTGAGCCTTGATGTTGCACAGGCCTTCCCGGGGTCCGAAGCAGGAGTCTCCTTTACTTTGATAAGCTCTGCACTCCTCCAACCAAGACAAATAGAGGTATGTAATCTCTCCTCACAAAATTCTTAGTTAACTGAGTCTAAATCTCAACAGCACTTAACCTCAAATATTCTTAAGCTTGAACTCCCTTTGAGGCTACCCAATGCCTCTTTTTATAGTGGAAAAGAGGAGGTTTTCTGTTCGAAGTATGAAGGGATAGAATCCTCCTTCAAAGGGATAAGCTCCTCACATCAAGGGGTTAGCTCCATAAGGTAAGGGATACATGCACCTCACAAAAGCGGTTCTGCCATCGCAAGATCCATTCTAGAAGCTTCTAGAATTTACTTTAATTGAGATTTTTGTGATTTACTTGCACGTTTTTAATCTTACAGGGGTCTGCACCTATAACAAAGATCAAGTGCGTTCATGTACACAGGATATCTTAGCATTGGGTGCGGGACCGCAGGCAAGATAGCCAGAAAGTGCGACACCAAAGTTTAGGAGACTTTTAGGAACTTTTTCTGATTTTCAAGGCTTGACATGAGGAACTAATATGTTAGACTTGCAAAAGGGGAAGTATGAGTAATAATGAGTTCATACTCATAGCAGAATGTCAGGATGACAATTTTTAGTGTAACATGGAGTAGTATTCTGCCATGCTATACCACACTTCTTACAGAACTCTTCAAATTCCTTCTTGCAGAACTCCCCACCATTATCTGTCCTCAGCGCCTTTATCTTCTTCTTTGTCTAGTTTTCCACCAGAGCCTTAAATTCTTTAAATTTTTCAAAGACTTCAGATTTCTTCCTCAAGAAATATATCCATGTATTCCTTGAAGTCATCTATGAATGAAACATATGCACACAGATTTTCCTCAAAGAAGGAACTGACACAGGTCCAAATGCATCACTGTGCACAAGTTCTAATATCTTGTTCGCCCTCTTAGCACCAGAAGGAAAACTCACCCGATTCTGCTTCCCATATACACAATGTTCACAGAAATCGAAATCCAGAGAGCAATTAGACATACCTTCTATCATACCATTTCTATGCAGTATCTGAAGGCCCTTCTCTCCAATATGTCCGAGCCTTTGATGCCATAGCATGGTATTTTCTCCAAAGATAGGTAGGCTTTCCGCTCCACTTTCAGGAACCACATAACTGTTACACCCATCAATAACAGTGCTACCTTGTAGCTTGTACATAGTTCCAGTCCGAACTCGCCACATTAATACGAGTGCTCCCCGAACCATCTTGCAGGCATCTTTATCAAACACTATTTTTACACCTGCATCATCCATCTTGCTTACATAAATCATATTTCTGGCCAATGAAGGAATATGCAGAACACCAGGAAGTGTTCTAATCCTTCCACCTTGCAGCTTCAGCTTGACCTTTCGATGTCCAATGATTCTGGCCTTCCTATCATCCCCTAGGAAGACATCACCACCATCATATTTCTCATACTCACAGAACCACTCCTGATGGGGAGTGAAGTGAAAGGATGCACCTGAGTCAATCAACCATGACTCATGATCTACATGTGTATTTGAAGAAGAAGCCAAATAAACATCCCCACCTTCATCTGAGGTGGTTTTTGCCTCTGTAGAAGGAGCATCATAAAATCCCTTTCCTTTCTCGGGAGCTTTAGATCTGCACTCCCTTTTGTAGTGCCCTTCTTTTCTGCATTTCCAGCATACCTTTACAAACTTTCCAGGAGATTTAGATCTCCCTCTAGATTTGGATCTCCCACTCGAAACCTTATTCTTGTTTCTGTTTTGGGACCTTCCTCGTACAGATAAGGCATCTCCATTCCGGCCCTCCATATTTCTCCGTCTCATTTCCTCCGACAGCAAGGCTGAGACAATGTCATCAAAATTCAAGGTAGTTGTATTGCTACCTATTGCAATAACCAGACTATCCCACGAGTCTGGTAGAGAACACAACAAACTGATGCACTTATCTTCATCTGAGATTTTAATATCAACAAATGATAGCTGACTTACCACAGTATTGAAGGCGTTCAGATGCTCTGTCACCGAGTCTCCATCCTTCATCCTCAGGTTATACAACTTTTTCCGTAGGAACAACTTATTCACCAGAGACTTAGATTGGTACAAAGTCCCAAGTTTTTCCCACAAATTCTTCGTCGTAGCTTCCCTAGATACATTCAACAATACTGAATCTGAGACACACAACCGTATTGTGCTCTTAGCCTTCCGATCCAGTTTCTTCCAGTCTTCATCTGACATTGCCGTTGGTTTAGTACCTGGATCTACCGCGACCCACTGATCTTTATCCACCAGCAGATCCTCCATCTTGAGCTTCCACAACTCAAAACTCTGACCATTAAATTTCTCGATCTCTATCTTTCCGCCGCTCGCCATATTCTTTCACCGCAAGAATCGATCCCGCAGATCTCCCACTGAACAGGGTCTACCTCAGGCCCGAGTAAAAAACCCTCAGCAACAAAGGCATCCCCTTGAAGCCAAAATAGCTCTAATACGAAATGTAGGTTTTAAACCTGAACAGAAATTATCTACACATGAATCTTTTAACAGAAAATAAACAATAGCGAGAGCATAAAACATAAAACAAATAAACACAGATATTTTCCCATGGATCCCAAATTGGGATGACCAACTTGATTTTTCATTATATTCCTTTTAGTGTTACAACACATATATATACATGCCGAAGCATACATAAACCCCAATCCATTAACCCTGGATTAGAACATAACCGTAGTTCCCTTGACCGGATCTACAAAATACCAGGGGCCGAAAACCATCGTACCCGAAAACCATGTGCAAAATCATGCACAAAACATGGGTGGGTCCACCTATGAGTGGGTCCGCACACCAAAACAATTTTTTCCGGGGCACTGCCCCAGACCCCAACAATGGGAGCTACCTCCCCCCTTGTGACCCCCCTGCTACACCCAGCGCAACGTACAACGCGTGGGGCTAGTCGTGGAAATAATATAACACATACCCAACAAAAGTTTTATTTATGTTGAAAAAATGTAGCAAGAAAGGCTCATTTTAACTCTAGCCTAGAAGTCAAATTGAGTAAATCGAATTTCCATATCAACAAGACAACTTGGTGGAAGTTAAATTGTGTGACATGGCTCTTGTCACTCAGTTAGCTAAGTAAATTCGAGTTATAGGGTTTAAATTTCAGTTATGCATGTGATATTGTTAAATTTTGGTGATCCAGTTCAATTATTTTCATTTGTATTTAGTTAACTGAGCTCTAACTATTGTTAGAGTCATTTGAAGGTTAATTATGTAGTGGGACATCAGTCTAACATAAATATTTGTTAGTTAACTAATCAATTAGCCTAAAATAGCTAGTGCATGCAGAGAATTCGAGTTTTTTAGTTGAAATGGAGTTGATAAGACAATGTAAGAAGTAGTAAACTAGTTTGAGCATATAGGTGTTGCATGAGATCATATGATCAATCCATGGGAATTGTGCAAGAAATTGGAGGAAAATTCCTAAACAATAGGGGCTAATTTCGTCAAGAATTGCGTAAGGAAATAGAAGCCTTGGTGAGATGATATTTGGTTAAGTGTTACCTAGATTATTTCATTGAGCAGGAGAACAATTATTCTTTTAGAGGTTGAGCTTAGAGGTGGAGCTAGAAATTGTAATAGTTTATCAATTCAACCAATTAATGCAAAGAGGCTTGAGGGTTTTTTCCTTGTTGGGTTCCCCCAAAAATCACTGTGTATTTTTGGTTTTTCTTATTGCATATCTATGCATGTTGTTCTAATTGTGGATTTCATTTCGTAGATGAGTAGAGTAGAATTATGTCTCATTATTTTAGTTATACATAGTATCAGAGCCCTGAATTCACATTAGAACCGACATTTCAAACTTGTCTCTCAAGTCAACAACTTTTCTTCAGGATCAGGAGAATATATTTCAAAGAGTTGAGATTAGAGTATGCCCTAGAAGGTAGCTAAAATTTCATAGCCTTTAAGGATATAATGGAAGAAGCGATCGATGACAATGGTGTGTTAGAATATGTTAAAATTGAAATTGAAAAACCTTCACATTCGGATGCACAACAATTAGCCCAATGGAAGAACGATGTTGCAAAGAGCAGGAGAATTATTATGCAAGATGTGAGTTGCCATGTGGTCTCAAATATCCATGGCAAAGAGACACCATTTTATATGTGTAAGGCACTAACTTAGCTATTCTAAAATAACAGTGACCATATAAAATTGGCCCTAAAAGACAAAGTTTGAAACATTAACATGTATAAGAATGATACTATTCTATAGTATCTCACCAAATTTTCACAAGTTTAGGAAGAGCTTGTAGGGGTTGTTGTGACTATTGTAGAAGATGACCTGGTGATCCTAGCTCTTATAATCCTTCTAAACTCCCAGCAAAACTACCATGACTCTGTGAATGGAAGGGAAAAATTACTGAATTGGGAAAGGTTGTGGTTTGCTTTGGATCAAGAAGAGTTTAGGAGAAATAACTAGGATAGAACTTCATCTAGAGCATAGGATGAATAAAATTTTTCCTTGGTTGGAAAGGGGAAGAAGGGAAAAGGGAAAAAGAACCAGAGCAAGCATAAATCTAGCCAAAATAATTACAAGAAGTAATACTTGAGCAAGATCATGTGCTTCCACTACTACGAGTTCAGGTATTATGCAATAGAATTTATGCACAAAAGGTCTACCAAGAAGCCTTCAAGAAGAACAAGAGGTGAATAATTTACTTCACAATTTGAATTATACTTCACCCTAATAGCATGCATTGTCATCACTATTATGGTGAGTGAGTGGTACCATAATTCCAGTGCCTCATTCCATATGACAGGGTGCAAGAATTTTTTCAGTATTTTGGAGGAGAAGGATCTTCAGATGCATATTGAAATGGGGTATGATGGCTTGTACAAAGCAAAAGGGACTGTACTGCCAGCTTTGAGAGGGGGGAAACCTCTCCTCTTTCCCTCAGAGATGTTTTTTTGTACCCAAGCTTCAAAAGAATCTGATATTTATAGTAGTTTTCGAGAATCATGGCTATGCTATAATTTTCAATAAAGGGAAATCCTTTTTGAGACACATAGCTACTATAAATGTGAATTATTTTGGGTTCGAGTGAAGAACATAGAAAAACTAGATGTGGGAGATTTCACTGGATTGAGCCGCAAGGCTGATAAAGTTCCCAAGTAGAGATGCTTGTGAACTTTGCCATAGGAGATTGAGTCATTTACACCATGGTGCCTTGAATATCATGCACTAAATTACCACTGACCTCTGTAAAAGCTCACTTAACAAGTAGGATGTCTGCAAGGGCTGCACATTGGGGAAGTATGCTAAATCCACTTTCCATGATCATGAGAGCAGAGTAGATGCAATCTGGGAGTGGTCCCACTCTTATGTTTTCTGACCATTTTCTATAGCCTCCACAATAATACATAACTACTATGTTATTTTTATCGATGATTTTTCCGGAAAGTGTTAGATCTTCTTCATGCGGAAGAAAGATAATTTTTTCTCCAAGTTTTTTGAATTCAAGGAACTCGTGGAGAAGGAGACTCAAAATAAGGTGAAGGATCTCAGGAGTGATAATGGAAGTGAATTTTCTCACAAGCCTTCAAATATTTTTATGCGAAATAAGGCATTCGAAAAGATTTGAAATCACCCCATAACCCAAAGTGGAATGGGGTAGATGAGAGGAAGAACATGAGCATAATGGGATTGCATCTATGGGAAGAAGCATGCAACACTAAAATCTACTTGTAGAAAAAGAGTCCTCATAGTATTCTTAGCATTATCACATCAAACGAAGCTTTCTCTCGGAGAAAGCCTCATGTGTCTCATTTCAAAATTTTCGGAGATTCAGTTTATTTCCATGTCTCCAAGGATTCAAGGAAGAAACTTGAGCCTACAAAAAAGTTGAGAGTTTTTGTAGGGTACACCAAAACTCAACACAATTACCGAGTGTATCTTCCTTCATTGAGGATGTCAGTTTTGAGGAGAGATTTTAAGTTTGATCAGGAGAGGCTACGATATTCTCTCTAGAACGATATTTGAGTATCTCACTGGAGAAGGAACTTATATCTCCAATGAAGGAGCGTCACAAGGAGCTTCAAAAAGGTGTGGAGTAGCCACATGCAAAGAAGAAGACAGGATGTAGAGTGGAGGTACCCACTCAATTAGAATATTCCAGAGAGGGGAGAAAGATAACCATAGATGTTGATAGATTGTTGCAGGATGTATAGAAGAATGTGGGAATCCCCACATCACAGCATAAGAAAAGTAGGGCACCTGATAGGTACACTGGGTACATGGCTCTCATGATAGGGCTCATTGAGACAAAACCTTATTCACTTGAGGAATTAGTTTCTCAATATATTTTGGCTGATTCCATGTTGGAAAAATATGAATCAATCATGGAAAAAAATGTATGAGAGGTAGTGTCGAGGCCTGAAGGGAAATCAATAGTTGGTTTGAGATGGATCTACAAAGTGAAGCATGCAGCTGATGGGAGAATCGAGAAGCAAAAGGCTAGATTTGTGGCCAAAGGATTCTCTTGTGGCCAAAGGATTCTCTCAGGTAGACATAGTGGACTATGAGGAAACTTTTTCATCAGCTGCAAGGTATTCCTCAATAATATCCATTTGCATTGGTTGTGCATATGGGGTGGAAAATCCACCAAATTGATGTGAAGACCGCCTTTCTCAATGATGTTGTTGAGGAGGAAATTTACATAAAGAATCCAGAAGGATTTGAGACATATGATCAAGAATCGCATGTGTTCAAACTCAAGAGAGCATTGTATGGTCTCAAATAGGTGCCCCAAGAATAGTACACTCAAATCGAAAATTATCTTAGAGGATTGGGTTTCACCAAAAGTGAAGAATATGTGAACCTATATCACATTATGGTAGATGGTAGGTTTATTATTCTCGTTTTGTATGTTGATGATTTAATATTAACAGGGGATGAGAATCTTATCTTCTCTTTCAAAGAGGATCTTGCAAGGGAATTTGAGATGAAATACATGGGCCTCATGCATTACTTCCTCAGATTGGAAGTATGGCAGGGTGATGGTGAATTGTTTGTGTCTCAAGACAAGTATGCTATTGAGATACCTCATATATTTCACATGGATAATTTCAATCCCATGGACACACCTCTAGCTACAAACTAGAGGAAGAATAATAACACTTCATGTGAAGAGGTTGATGCTACCATTTATAGGCATCTTGTGGGTTCACCGATGTATCTTGTGAGCACATGACCCAGCATGTGCTATAGAATCAACCAACTTAGCCAAGCTATGGTGAGGTCTACCAAAATATATTGGAAGGAGGAAATTCATGTGTTACAGTCCCTCAAAGGAACTACCCAGTATGCTTTATGGTACATACAAATAGAGGGAGTGAAGATGCAAGGTTTCACCGATGCACATTAGGCAGGGATTCCATCCAACAAGAAAATTACATTAGGTGTTATCTTGAGTGTTGGGTCCACAACTACTTCTTGGTACAATAGTAGGCAGAGGTATGTGGCACTCATCTCAGCAGAGGTTGAATACATGGATGCAAGTCAAGCACCATGTGAAGCAATCTGGATGAGGAAAATAATTTTGGTTCTATTTAGTAATGAGATGGATCTGAAAGTGATATATTATAATAATCATATTTAAATTAAGCTTTATAAAAATCTGGAATTCCATGATAGGTCCAATCACATTGATATCTGATATCATCATTTGTGGGACTATGTGCAGAGGAGAATTATGTTGCTATAGTACATCGAAACTAAGGAGAAAGATGTTGAAATATTGATTAAGGAATTTTTAAAAGGTAAATTTTAATTATATAGGTGCAGGATAGGGATGGTGGAAAACCCCCTTATTGATAAGAGAGAGTGATGAAAAAATGTAGGAAGAAAGCTTGAATTTGACTTTAGCTTCAGTATAAATGAGTAAATTGAATTTTCACATCAGCAGGAAAGCTTGGAGGAAGTTAACTTGTGTGGCCTGGATCTTGGCACTCTGTCAGATCAATATATTCGAGTTAGAGGGCTTAGATTTTAGTTTTGCACGTGTGTTTGTTATATTTTAGTGATCCAGCTCAGTTATTTTCAGTTGTATTTTGTTAACTGACCTCTAACTATTGTTAGAGTCAGTTGAAGGTCAATTGTGTAGTGGGACATAATTCTAACATAGATATTTGTTAGTTAATTGATCAATCAACCTAAAAGAACTAGTGCATGCAGGGAATTCAAGTTTCTCAACTGAAGTGGAGATGATAAGATAGTGTAGCAAGCAATTGTAAACTAGTTTGAGTGTATAGGTGTTGCAAGAGATCATATGATCAATCCTTGGGAATAGTGCAAGGAATTGGAGGAAAATTACTAAACAATAGGGGCTAATTTCCTTAGGAATTGTGCAAGGAAATAGATGCCTTGGTGAGCTGATATTTGGTTAAGTGTTAGCCAGAGTATCTCATTGAGAAGGAGAACAATTATTGTTTTACAAGTTGAGCTCAGAGCTAGAGCTAGCAATTGTAATAGTTTCTCAATTCAATTGATTAATGAAAAGAGGTTTGAGGGGTTTTTCTCATCTGGGTTCCCCTAGAAATAATTGTGTATTTGTTCTTTTTCTGATTGCATGTTTTTCTAAATTGTGAATTTCATTCTGCGGATGAGTAAAGCAGAATTGTGCCTCATGTTTTTTAGTTAGAATTCTTGCATAGTTGCAATTTCTATCAAATTTTTGCATGGTATCAAAGCCCTGAATTCACATTAGGACCAATATTTCGAACTTGTCTCTCAAGAATTTTTTTTTTCTTCTGGATCGGGAGAATATATTTCAATGAGTTCATATTAGAGTATTCCTTGAATGGTACCTAGAATTTCATAGCCTTGAAGGATTGAATGGAGGCAGTGATCGATGAAAATGGTGTGTTAGAATATTTTAAAACTGACATTGCAAAACCTACACATTTGGATGCACAAAAATTAGCCCAATGGAAGAAGGATGTTGCAAAGACCACAAGAATTCTTATGGAAGGTGTGAGAAACCATGTGATCTCAAATCTCCATGGCAAAGAGACCTCATTTTGTATGTGTGAGGCACTAAATTAGCTATTCTAAAATAACAGTGACCATAGAAAATTGGAACTGAAAGACAAACTTTGAAACATTAAGATGTAGAAGAATGATGCTATTCTACAATATCTCACCAGATTTACAGAAGCTCAGGATGAGCTTGGAGGGGTTGGTTTGACTGTTTCAGAAGATGACATGGTGAGCCTAGCTCTTCTAGGCCTTCTAAAATCCCGACAAAACTACCATGAATCTTTGAATGGAAGGGAAAAAATATCGAATTGGGAAATTTTGTGGTTTGATTTGGTTCAAGAATAGTTTAGGAGAAATAACTAGGATAGAACTTCATCTAGAGCATAGGATAAAGAAAAAATTTCCTTTGTTGGAAAGGGGAAGAAGGGAAAAGGGAAGAAGAACCAGAGCAAGCCTAAATCTAGCCAAAATAATGGAAAGAAGAAAGGATTGAGCAAGATGAGGTGCCTCCACTGCCACGAGTTTGGGCACTATGAAAAAAAATTTCATAAGAAGTCTGCCAAGAAGCCTTCAAGAGGAGTAGTAGGTGATGCACTAAATTCATAATTTGAATTATAATTCACCCTAATAGCATGCATGGCCATCACTATTATGGGGAGTGTGTGGTACCATAATTTTGGTGCCTCATTCCGTATGACAGGGTGCAAGGAGTTTTTCAGTATCCTAGAGGAGAGGGATCTTCAGATGCATATCGAAATGGGGGATGATGGGAGATACAATGCAACAGGGACTAGTATTTTCACCTTTGAGATGGAGAAAACCTCTCCACTTCCCCTCAAAGATGTTATGTTTTCTACCCCAACTAAAAAAGAACCTGATATTTGTAGCAGTTTTGAAGAATCGTGGCTATGGTGTAATTTTCAGGAAAGGGAAATCCTTTTCGAGACACATAACTACCATATATGTGAAGTCGTTCAGGGCTCTATTGGAGAACCTAGACAAACTATACGTGGGAGATTGCACTGCATTGAGCAGAAAGGCTTATTAAGTGCTAAGTAGAGATGTTTGTGAACTTTGGGACATGATATTGGGTCATATACACCATGGTGCCTTGAAGACCATGCGATAAATTACCACTGACCTCTGTAAAGGCTCCCTTAACTAGTATGATGTCTGCAAGGGCTGCACGTTCGAGAAATATGCTAACTCCACTTTCCATGATCACGAGAGAAGAGTAGATGCAATATTGGAGTGAGCCCACTCTTATGTTTGTTGACCCTTTTATATAGCCTCCACAACAAGACATAAGTACTATGTAATTTTTATTGATGATTTCTCCGAAAAGTGTTGGATATTCGTCATGCAGAAGAAAGATAAAGCTTTATTCAAGTTTTTTGAATTCAAGGCGCTCATGCAGAAGGAGAATCGAAAGAAGGTGAAGGATTTGAGGAGTGACAATGGAGGTGAATTTTTTTCACAAGCCTTCAAATATTTTTGTGTTAAATAAGGCATTTGAAGAGGGTTGACAAAACCCCATAACCCATAGTAGAATGGGGTAGCTAAGAGGAATAATAGGAGAATAATGGTAGAAGTAAGGGCCATGTTGCATTATTAAGGGTTTTCATTGCATATATGGGTAGAAGAAGGAAACACTGCAATCTACTTGCATAATAAGAGTCCTCATAGGATTCTTGGAATTATCACATCGGACGAAGCTTTCTCTAGGAGAAAGCCCGATGTGTATCATTTCAGAATTTTGGGAGATTCATTTTATTTCCATGTCTCCAAGGATCCAAGGAAGAAACTTGAGCCTACAACAAAGTTGGGAGCTTTTGTAGGATACACCAAAAATCCATACTATTATCGAGTGTATTTTCCTTCATTGAGGATGACAGTTGTGAGTAGAAATGTAAAGTTAGATGAGGAAAAGGCTATGGTATTATCTCTGGAATGATATTTGATTATCCCACAGAGAATGAGCTTCTATCTCCAATGAATTAGCATCAGGAGGAGCTTAGGGAAGGTGTGGAGCAGCCACATGCAAAGGAGCATACATGAGGTAGAGTGGAGGCACCCACTCAACCAGAATATTCTAGAGAGGGGAGAAATATAACTAGAGAAGATGATAGATTTTTGCAGGATGCATAAGAGAATGTGGGAGCCCCCACATCACAACATAGGAAAAGGATGTCACCTGATAGGTACACTGGGTACATGGCTCTCATGAAAAGGCTCATTGAGACAAAACCTTCTTCATTTGAGGAATCAGTTTCTCAATCTATTTTGGTTTATGCCATGGTGGGAAAATACAAATCCATCATGAAGAAAAAATTATGAGAGGTGGTGTCGAGGCTAGAAGGGAAATCAATAGTTGGTTTGAGATGGATCTACAAAGTGAAGAATGCATCTAATTGGAGCATCGAGAAGTACAAGCCTAGATTTGTGGCCAAAGTAGTTTCTCAGGTAGAAAGAGTGGAATATTAGAAAAATTTTGCATCAATTCCAAGGTATACCTCAATAAGATAGATTTTAGCATTGGCTGCGTAAATGGGGTGGAAAATCCACCAAATGGATGTGAAGACCGCCTTTCTGAACGATGTTGTTAAGGAGGAAATCTACATAAAGAATCTAGAAGGATTTGAGACATATGATCAAGATTCACACGTGTTAAAACTCAAGAGAGCATTGTATGGTCTCAATTAGGTGCACCAAGCATGCTACACTCAGATCAACAATTATCTTAGAGTTTTGGATCTCACAAAAATTGAAGCAGATTTGAACCTCTATCACATTATGGTACATGGTAGGTTTATTATTCTTGTTTTGTATGTTGATGATTTAATATTAACAGGGTATGAGAAGCTTATCTGCTCTTGAAAAGAGGATCTTTCAAGGGAATTTGAGATGAAATACATGGGCCTCATGCATTACTTCCACGGGTTGGAAGTATGGCAGGGTGATGGTGAATTGTTTGTGTCTCAAGAAAAGTATGCTATTGATAGCCTGGGAGATTGCTGATGCTACCATTTATAGGTAGCTTGTGGGTTCATCGATTTATCGTATGAACACATGACCCAAAATGTGCTATATAATCAACCAACTTAGCCAAGCTATGATGAGGTCTACCAAGTTATATTGGAAGGAAGAAAATCATGTGTTATAGTACCTTAGAAGCACTACCTAGTATGGTTTATGATACATGCAAACATAGGGAGTGAAGATGAAAGGCTTCACCAATGCAGATTGGGTAGGGATTCCCTCCAACAATAAAAGTACATCAGGTGTTATCTTCACTGTTGGGTATACAACTACTTCTTGGTACAATAGGAAGCAGAGGTCTGTGGCACTCATCTCAGTAGAGGTTGAATACATGGCTGCAAGTCAAGCACCATGTGGAGCCATCTAGATGAGGAAAATACTTTTGGGACTATTTAGTTAAGAGATGGATCTGATAGTGATATATTGTAATAATAATAGTTGCATTAAGCTTTATCAAAATATGGTATTCCATGATAGGTCCAAGCACATTGATATCATGTATCATCATTTGTGGGACTGTGTGAAGAGGAGAATAATGTTGATATAGTACATTCCAACTAAGGAGAAAGATGTTGAAATCTTGATTAATGCATTTAAAAGAGGTAAATTTTAATTCCATAGGTGTAGGATAGGGTTGGTGGTACACCCCTTTCTTGCTAAGAGGGAGTGATGAAAAAAATGTAGGAAGAAAGGCTCAATTTGACTTTAGCCTTTGTATCATAGATTAAATCAAGTTTTCACATCAGTAGGACAACTTGGAGGAAGCTTACTTGTGTGACATCACTCTTGTCACTCTGCTAACTCAGTAAATTCAATTTAGAGGCCTTGGAGTTTAGTTATGCATGTGTGATTTCTATCTTTTATGATCCAATTAAATTATTTCAAGTCGTATTCATTTAACTTCCTCTAACTATTTTTAGATTTAGTTGAAGGTCGGCTATGTAGTGTGACAATAGTCTAACTCAAATATCTATTATTTAACTGATAAATCAACCTAAAATAGCAAGTGGAGAGAGGGAATTCAAGTTCCTCAACTGAAGTGGAGATGACAAGGCAATGTAACAAGCAGTTGTAAACTAGTTTGAGTGTACAGGTGTTGCATGATATCAAATGATTAATCCTTGGGAATTGTGCAATCAATTGTAGGAAAATTCATAAATAATAGGGCCTAATTTCATTAGGAGTTGTGCAAGGAAATAGGAGCCTTGCAGAGATCATATTTGGCTAAGTGTTGGCCAGAGTTTGTCATAGACTAGGATAACAATTATTCTTTTGTAGGTTGAGCTCAAAGCTAGAGATAACAATTGTAATAGTTTCTAAATTTAACAAATTAATGAAAAGAGGCTTGAGGGGTTTTTTCAAGTTGGGTTCACCTAGAAATCACCGTGTATTTGTGGTTTTGATTATTGCATGTCTATGCATGTTGTTCTAAATTGTGAATTTCATTCCATAGATCAGTAGTGTAGAATTGTATCTCATTATTTTCAGTTAGAATTCCTGAGAAGTTGCAAGGTATATCAAATTTCTACAATTTATCTAATATTCCTCATCATATTCTTCATCATCACCTTTATCTTATACATCAATTAACATATAACTTAATTTTAATGTTAAAATTTAACACACACACACACACACATATATATATTTTAAAAGATGCAGTTTGAAGAAGAGGGTAGATGGTGCTGAGACATAGGCTTTATTCTCACTATGCTTTCCACCCTTTCATCATCATAGGTCTAGGGTTCATACTTTGTTTCATAGGTGAGCCATGGTTCGAAGTTGCAACTCCCTTCTCTCAACAAGGCTTCGATTGTTGGACATATTTTTTTCGTATGTGTAGGATCATATGTTGTATTTTTATCACCTATATAAGCTTATTTTGGACTTGAATGAGCCAAGTCATGCCATATATTTCAAATTATGGGCCTATAATGTGCCTAATGAAAAACCCTAAATATAGACAAAGGCCCCCAAATATATTTTCAATATTTGTTTCTTGTTTCTTTGGAGATGGACGTGGAAAGCAAGCCCAATAGGGTTGCTTTTCAACTTCCCTTGCTCCTGCATTATGGTTTGGACCATTTTGTCTGTTTCAAAAGTGATGAGATTGACAAAGGATCTGCTCCCTAAGCCCAAATTTTGAAATTAAAAATCTTATTTCTTAATGAAAATAGATGGGAAGTCCATCATTTTTTTGATAAACAAATTCGACATAGTCGAAAACCTGAAATAGAAAATAAAGAACAAGTTGGGAATCTTTTTTTTTTCTCAATGCCCATTATTTGAGGACTCCACCCATAATTAAGGACTAATGCATCAAGTTTTAAAAATCTTCCAAATCTTAAAAATATCCACCACAACATTTTAGAAATCTTCCAAATCTTCCAAATATCCCCTCCCCTTCTCGTATTAAGCATATAATAGGGTGTAAATGGTTTTTATATTAGTAGGTATAAAAAATGGAGCTGAAAGTTAATGGAAAAATTTAAAGGGGTATAAAAATTGTTAATAGTAAATGGATACCTAAAATATCTAGTAAAAGTAGGGGATTTTTAAATTGGGAAGGGTTATTTGGTTAGTATTGGTAGGGGCTTAAATAATGTGACTTTTAGAGATATTTTCCAATGTGTAGTCAAATCAAGGGTATTGTTTAGTATACCATAAAAGCACATAACATGTCATAGGTTCATTGAGTGAAGTCTCCATGACATTAATTTTATTATTAACATTAATGTTAATATAATGTAATGCCCAAACCTCATTTCCAACAATGAATTATGAACCCCTATAAATATGTAAAACACCTATTAAATATAAATTGAATAGGAAATTATTCATCACATTATTTTTCTTTAAAATATGTTTTATAATATTGGGTGTTTAATATATATATATATGGGGTTAATATATGAAATTTTATATATAGACTTTAATATATAGTGTTTATGATATTAAAGTTTAATATTGGGGTTTATAATATTTATTTTATAACATTAGAGTTTCTAATATTAAATTTCATAATATTAGAGCTTATAATTTTAGGATTAATATTAGGATTTATTATATTAGATTTATATATCATTATATAATTTAATTATCATTATATATAAATATCAATAAGATATTGATAATTATATTAATATATTCATTAAGTATGATCAACTATACAAAGGTCTAAATACGATAAACCATAATGAACCAATATCAACTAAGGTTGACCAAGGTAAACCAAAGTATACCATGATCAACCATGGTCAACCATATTCAACCAAGGTCAACCATAATCAACATGATTAAAATGATGGAACATGGTAAACCAAGGTCAACCATGGTCGACCTTCATCAACCATGGTCAACCATCATCAACCATGGTCAATGATGATTAACCATAATCAACCATATCATGGTCAACCACGGTCAACTATGATAAACCATTGTAAAGTGTGATCAACCATTCAACTAAGATCGACATTAATGTAACATTAACATTAATAGTGTTAATAACACTCAAACCTCATTTCCAACAATGAATTATGAGAAACTAATAAAAAGTAAAACAGCCAATATAGATACACATTAAACAGGAGATTATACCTCACATTATTTTTCTTTAAAATATAGTTTGTAATATTAGTTAACTACTTATTAATATATTAATAATATATACTATTAAATATATATTAATATTATAATGTACAAGTCTAGCTGATGGTGGAAATAGATTGAGCACCATCAAACACCTGTGAGGCACCCAAAATGTTGAATTTTTCCAGTTTTAACTTGGATTTACAAAAATTCCTGTCAAATTTTATTAAAATCTTGCCATAATCTCTATAATTTTCACAGCAAACAAAGAGGCTAGTAAAACTAGAGTACTATAATTATCTATTTCAAGTTATTATTATAATAATTATATTAATATATATGTGTAATATTTATTTCTATTTATAATTATAATAATTATAAAATATAAATATATTATAATTCAGTGTATATATATATATATATATATATATACTCAAAATTATATATTAATAAATATATATCAATAATTGACCATAAAACAATGGTGAGAGATAAATAATTATTATTAAAAATGGAACACCTTGTTTTATTTTAATTATGGTTGATATAATTTTTATAATACATTTGAATTATTAAGAGGATTAATGAATATAGTTATTCGTTAGTGACACTTGAGTTTACTTCATGAATAAAAGTGATAAATTATCCTGAGTAAAATGGATTAACTGAAGGGTAAAATAATTCCAAGATTCCAGAGTAAAAGGTAGAGGCAGTTTCTGATAGTTACCTTCCCCAAGAGGATAAAAACGAAATCCTGAGTAGGGGAAGGGGTTCTATTCAGAAAGAAGGAGGAGGGTTCACAACAGTATGTTGCGAAGAGTTTTCCAAAGCTGGTAGGAAACCAGTGGGACTCTGAAACCCAAGAGAAGTATAAGCTGGGTAGAGTTCCTGAGGTCTTTCTTCTAATAAAATTGTCTACTCCCTAAGGCTCTACTACAGAGCACGGGGGGAGCATAGGACGTGATTTCCTCTCTCAAGGTTCGGCGGAACCATCAGTTATCTGAAAGGAAAAATACAAAAATAAGTATTTTTTTTTTGTTTTTCTTACAAATTAAGTGATAGAAACAAGAAATAAGTGTATAAGAATTAGTTATACTATTATGTCATTTATTCTTCTCTATTAGGAATGAACAATACAAAGAACTCTAAATTTTCTTTAACTCAGAAGCTTGAGTCTGAAAGTGAAAATATAGATGAAATTATTTATTATGTGACATGCTGAAGGAAAAACAATACCAGTCACTACAATTTAAATTCTGTATATATATATATATATATATCCTTCATGACATATGTAGTAACTAAGTAAAAAAAATGATTCCTACTTTCTATAAGCAATGGAATTAATGAGCTTATGTTGTTAGAGAACCCATAATTCTATAAAGTAACCATAAAGATTGTAGATTAAGGGTAAATACATCAACTGTAAATATAGAATATTAAGGCACACATGTTTAGCGCCGAGCCCTGTGGTGATAGGGTAGGGGTCATGGTCCTCTAGCCGTTTCAGCTGGAGATTTTTTGAAGCACAGTGTCAATAATAAACTGAGAGTAGAATGTTGTAGCAAATATCTCTATTAAAACCAATTGTCGAAATAAACTAATAGAATTATGATTTATAATTGAAAACTGGGGAATTTGGTAGACAATTAAATGAACAACAGAATGCATTTCCATTTAGCCGAGTGCTTTACGTATGGAGAAGAACAAAATTTCTTAACTAATCATAAAACCCTCCGGTGGAGGAAAAAGATAGTCATGCACAAGAAAAATCTATGTTCGCTATAGGAATTATACATTGAGCACATGACATAGGAATTTAAACATTAGGACCTCGAACAATTTCCATAAGATTTTGTGTGGAAATTCAAAGAGCTAATTCTGAATTTTAATAATGAAATAAACTAGTGTATTATCACTATTTAAACATAAGTTCAAGGTGAAAAGGCCTTCAGACCCGAGGGGAAAAATTTCTTTCAAATTACTAAGAACATGGAGAAAGAGCTATTTAAGCTAGTTTGAAAAAAAAATGAATGTTTATGCCAAATCCTTCAACGAACTCTAGAAATCTAGAAAATCCCTTGCTTGCAGGTGCAACCATGGCCATATTCTACACCTGTACACATGGAGGGTATAACCATCATTAACGAAGAGAAATGAATTAAGAAAGGATGCACATTAGGCTGTCGGGGGAATACCTGTGTAGTTATCGTGGAGATACAATGTTGAACCTGACTTTCACATGTGGTTCTGGCTAAAGAAAATCCTTCGTCCAATAAAAGAATGTACAATGGCATTAAAATGAAAAAAATATTTAATATTTACTCCCAGAACAATAATGAGAGAAAAATAACTTAAATGCAAACTAGAATTGAATTAATAAAGATCATTAGGGTTATGATTTTGTTACATGCACAAATCAGCCTTGCAATAGCCAGATTTGCATCCTTTATCTAGTAGGAAGAAGAAAGCTAAGAACTAAGGTGCAATGGAATCACTTTAACCCAGAGTGGGCTACCTGGGAGGATGAAAATTTTATTCGAGAGGCATATCCTGGAATTCTTTCAATGATAAAGTAACACCAAGGACGACGTTTACCATAGTGGGAGAAGATGTAACAACCTATTTTATTTTAATTATGGTTGAAAGACTTTTTATAATACATTTGAATTATTAAGAGGATTAAAGAATATGGTTATTATTTAGTGATACTTGTGTATATTTCATGAATAAAACCGATAAATTATCCTAAGTAAAATGGATTAACTGAATGGTAAAATAATTCCAAGATTCCAGAGTAAAAGGTAGGGGCATTTTGTGATAGTTACCTTCCCCAAGAGGATAAAAAGGAAATCCTGAGTAGGGGAAGGGGTTCTTTACAGAAAGAAGGAGGGTTCACAACAGTATGTTGTGAAGAGTTGCCCAGAGCTAGTAGGAAACTAGTGGAACTCTGAAACCCAAGAGAAGTATAGGTTGGACAGAGTTCCTAAGGCCTTTCTTCTAATAACATTGTCTATTACCTAAGGCTATGGTGTTGAGCACAGGGGGAACAGAGGATGTGATTGCCTCTCTCATGGTTGGGTGGAACCATCAATTATCTGAAAAGAAAAATACTGAGATAAGTATTTTTGTTTGTTTTTCTTACAAATTAAGTGTTAGAAACAAGAAACAAGTGTATAAGACTTAGTTCTACTATTCTGTCATTTATTATTCTCTATTAGGAATTAACAATACAAATAACTCTAAATTTTATTTAACTTAGAAGGCTGAGTCTGAAAGTGAAAATCTAGATGAAATGATTTATTATGTGACATGTTGAAGGAAAAACAATACCGGTTACTACAATTTAAATTTTGTATGGAAATATATATATCCTTCATGACACAAACATTAACTAAGTAAAACAAATGATTCATACTTTCTATACACAATGGTATTAATGTGCTTATTCTATCAAAGACCCCATAATTCTATAAAGAAACCATATTTAGACTATTAAGGCACAGAGGTTTAGCATCGAGCCCCATGGTCATAGGGCAGGGGTCATGGTCCTCCGACCATTTCAACTGAAGATTTTCTGAAGCACACCATAAATAATAAACTCAAAGAATAATTTTGTAGTAAATATCTCTATTAAAACCAACTGTCGAAATAAACTAATAGAATTATGATTTATAACTGAAAACTAGGCAATTCAGAAGAGAATTAAATGAACAATAGAATGCATTGGCATATAGCCGAGCGCTTTATGTATGCAGAAGACCAAAATTTCTTAGCTAATCATAAAACCCTGCAGTGGATGAAAAAGATAGTCATGCAAAATAAAACTCTGCATTCATTGTAGTAATTATACATTGAGCACAGGATAGAGGAATTTAAACATTAGGACCTCGAACAATTGCCGTAATATTTTGTGCGGAAATTCAAAGAGATAATTTTGAATTTTAATAATGAAATAAATAAGTGTATTGTCACTAGTTAAACATAATTTCAAGGCACAAAGGCCTTCAGACCTGAGGGGAAACAGTTCTTTCAAATTACTAAGAACAAGGAGATAGAGCTATTTAAGCTAGTCTGAAACAAAATGAATGTTTATGCCAAATCGTTCAATGAACTCTAGAAACCCAGAAAATCCCTTGCATGTAGGTGCAGTCATGGCCATATGCCACACCTGTATACATGGAGGGTATAACCCTCAGCAATGAATAGAAATGAATTAATAAAGGATGTGCATTAGGTTACCGGGGACATACCTGTGCAGCTATCATGGAGATACAATGCCGAGCCTGACTTTAACATGTGTTTCTATCTTAAAGAAAACCTGCACTCAAGAAAATAAAGCACATTGGGGTTAAAATGTAGAAAAGACTTAAGATTTACTCCCAGAACAACAATGAGAGAAAAATAACTTAAATGCAAACTTGAATTGAAGTAATAAAGATTAGTAGGGTTATGATTTTTTTACCTACACAAGTCGGGCTTCCAATAGCTAGATTTTCATCCTTTATCCAGTAGGAAAAGCAACCCGCATAGAGATGTTCAGTTTCTCTCGCCATGGATGAAGAAAGATGAGAAGATGAAGGAAGTTTCAATCGAGAAAAACCTTATCGGGATCAACCAGTTGAGAACAAAAACCTCTCAACATTTCAACTGAAAACGGAAAGCGAATGGTAGAGCATACCTATATCAAGAAGAAGTACTATATTCGTTGTAAATAGTGAAACCACAGTAAGGATAAATTACCAAACCCTGGCAGTAAAATGATAACAAAACGAACATTTAACACTAGAAATGGCTAAGTATGAGTAAACGAGCTATTACCTCTAGCGCTTTCATTAAGGTAAACTAACCGACACCTTAAGCACCATGCGGGACAAGCAGAACTAGCTTAGTCTTAGAGGGAGTTGTAGAGCCGAATGGTTCACAACAATGATTGAAAATGAGCAGGAGGGAATGGCATGGGGTGGGTGGTTACCCTAACCATACCCAGCCATCTCATGACCATATGATCCTAGGTTACATTGATCAACAGTGGCCATCCCCTGATAGAGATTCCAATGCAGGACAACTGCCAGCCAACCTAAGGGACAGATGGTCGAAGAACTCTCGATACGTGGAGGACAGATCTTCATCAAGTTTGATTAAATTGCAAGGTATAAAGTTTTGGTTGACATGCGATGGTACTAATAAAACTCTCATGGCAAGCATGTAAATATTTTATCAATCAAAACATAAAACTATATACTATGTAATCATACTGAATCCCGAAGTACAAATCATAAGGTACTCAAATTCATGTCCATAATTACTCATGTCCGTGCATGGGTTTAGAAACGCATTTAAATTCATAGTGTAATATATATGCAAAATGAGTTATGTGACATGTTAAGAGTAAGAGTGAATTTAATAATAGTGGCATATATGTAAGCTAAAAGAAAGTGTAATGTAATATAGATAAAATATATTCAAGTTTATAGCTTCAAAAGTAAATGGTAAGTATGTGAGTATAGGGTTAGCATAAGTATACAATTAAAGTAATTTTTTTAATCATAAGTTTTCTTATAGTTGTGACAAAAAATAACTAAATGCTATTATTATTATATTATATATTAAATATGTTATAGCTTGAAATATGGTTATTATTATATTAATATAATATAATATTAATATATAAAATACTATTAATATAATAATCATATATATAATAATATGGGTATTATCATATAATTACTAATAATCATAAATAGTGAATTAATTAGTAAATTTGGTTTGATCATGCCTAAAAATGACTTCGAAGTTAAATCTTTCCCATACACTTAATAATTATTTATAGGTTCATATACCCCTAACCATATATAGGGATTTACCTCTATCCATATATAGCAATCACTCCATGTATATCAACTGCATTTAGTAAAGTAGTTGTGGATGAGCTTGATATAACCGTGCCAATATATATTTTGATAACCTTACATAAAAATGATTTGTATTAGATAAAAATAAAAATAATTTCCTTGCAAATTTGAATATCTTTTTTTCTACTTTCATATATTTTAAATAATTTTTTTCTTGTATGATACTTTGGATATTTTGAAATATAAAATGATTAATTAAAAAATAAAAATAATAATAAATACAAAATTTGATGGAAATTTCCTTGTTTTTTAAATTAAAGGTTGTGATACAAATTTTATTCAAGATATTAATTTTTTTGAATATTAATTTTTTTATAATAAAAAAAAAAAAAAAAAAATCCGTCCGCAATTACTCAGATAGGTGTCCCTCTGTTATAATTCGCTACTTTCATGATTTTGATAATTACTTTTTTTGATGGTCTAAATTGAAAGATGCCAATATATTCTCATCGTCTCGTCGTCGCCACTATATCAATGAATGAAAATCAAACTCATAACTTTCTTGCATATCTAAATCATATGTTTAAACCTTGTTTAAAATATTTTTTTACCAAATCATTATAATTTTACTGTGCCTTTATTTATGACCACGTATCAAGATTAGAGAAAAAAAAAAGATAAATATCAAATTAAAAAGGAATTGTCTTTAGTGGGACTTTTTGGAATTTGAGGTGCCAGAATCTGGTGAAAAAAATTGAGGTAAAATCTTCATTTCTGATATTTAAACTATTTTT
Organism: Pinus albicaulis; assembly: GCA_034641835.2. Lineage (NCBI taxonomy): Eukaryota > Viridiplantae > Streptophyta > Pinopsida > Pinales > Pinaceae > Pinus > Pinus albicaulis. The sequence continues at coordinate 619,864,462 of CM076573.1, forward strand.
TTACTGTATATATGGATTCAACACCCTAAAAAACCTCTAGGGCACTTTGATTATGCAAGGTTACCCATCAAACTTCTGTTTTCAATGAATTTCGGTTGGATTTTAGAGAAATTAGATAGGAAAAATCCACCGTAAAAGCCTTCCAAAAGTCGCACTAAAGACTACTCGAAATAAAAATAAAAATACATTGAAACTTGGTTTTTGTTAACTAAAACGTGTCCCATAAACTAAAGTATGCGTTACTTTTGTGTCAGCCAGAGCGCTCCTAATTTAAATTTATATTTTAAACAGGAAATTAGAAATATATTGAAACTTGGCTGTGTGCCCTATGCTTTCCAAGGTAAAACAATTGTGGGAGGTTTTATTTATATTAAACATTTTATATTAAATAGTAAAATTAAAAATACATTGAAAATTTAAATATTGGCATGTCTAGTAAAACATGGTTTGGAGGTTGACCTTTGATTTTTTTTTATTTTTATTTTTTTGTAGGTGTTGACCTTTGAATTATTGTGGCCCTCTCCAATTACATTTTAATGTAACTATAATAGTAAAGTTTTTTAATCTTTCGATATATAGTGTTTTTTTTCATTATTAAGTTTTAATATAATAAGATAATTTTTATCATTAATTTTGTATTTAGTTTTGTTATTGGGTTTAGTCTATTATTATTATTATTATTATGTTTTAATTAATGTAGTAAAAATAATATTTTCTTTATAATAATATAATGTTTTATTAAGACTTCAATATTATTAATAATAAGTTTATTAAGTTTATAATAATATTAGTTTTTCGGAATTTTTAAACCAGAAATTAGTTTTATAATTTATTTAATTTTATAATAAAATAATAATACTAATATTAATGACATTAATAATTAATATTTTAATATTATTATTATTATTATTAATTGATTAATATTAATATATAATAAATCACTATTAATATTAATTAATATTGATAATGTCAATATTAATATAATTGATAGAATTAATATACTTAGTGTATTGGGGTAAAAGTATATATTAACTAACTATGTTTTATTATTTTGATTTTATAATTTTAAGTTATTTTATGATTTTATATATTTATATTTTATAATATTAAGTTTCTCTAAATATTTTTTTTTTGTAAATTTAGTAGTGCCTTGCTATTTTCTATTTATATATAAAAGCAGGTTACAAAGATAGAAAGTTTGTAGCCTCAACCTGCCTGTAGTAAACCAGGTCTATTGGCCACCTTAACGCTTTAAAAGCAAACCAAAATTGAAAAAGTCTCATTTTGTTCCTTGTATCATGCAATATCTACCTATTAAGTCTATTATCAAAGTAACTGTTTGGACTTATAGTCCGATATGTAAAACCAAAAAACATGGTAAAGTGAAGAACCTGCTACTCATCTGAGGAATCAATTGGGGTAGGATCCTTTGCAGTGGATCCTGGCATGTCAGCTTGTTGCAGTACTTGAACCTGTTTCTCCAGTCTGCCAAGACGATCATCCATACTAGCTATGCGGTCAACAACTTGATATTGGGTAACCTTAATGTGTTGCAGCTGAAGATCTATATCTTGTAGAATGTCTAGGAGCTTCGGTTCTGGCTTGTCAGCGTTAGGATGGAAGCTCTGCATTGCCTTTGCTAACAAACATTTAACAATCTAGTATGTATGAACTGTTTGATTAAAAAGTGACAGCCGACCCCTAGTATTTCCAGGATCAGTCACAAAGTCCAGTATCTCTGCCTCTGCAGCATTATCTTCCTTAGACTGCTAAATTTCTCTTTCCCAACCTTATATTGCCTGTCTGTCCTTTGAGGAGTTTCCAAGTGAGTAGATATATGAGAGATTCAATAACACTTCTTCCTTAGTCTTCCTTCCTGTTTTCTTGTTCTGCTCTGGTGGCTGTTTCACCTTCTGTTTCCCTTTGGCAGTAGTACAGACCGAATTTTGATTTTGCCTCTTCGACATTATGAATTGACTGATTATCCTGTACTCTGGAAGAATAAAAAACAAATACGAAAAGAAAATAGCAGTTAAGCTTTGTATTTTGTTGCCCCTAACATGATTTGGAAGAGCTACATCATGAGTATGAAGGATGGTAATATTGAGAAGAATCTGCGGAACCCAGATAAGGTAAAGAACACAGTGAACACTGAAGCAATTTCCACCAAATAAGCCATGACAGAGCATTTGAAACCAGTAAAAATCCCAACGATAGTCATCAATTACTTCATAACAGAGCATTTGAACCCAGTACAAATTCGAGCGACAACCAACAATTACTTCATGAAAAAGCATTTGAACCTAGTGAAAACCCGAGCAACATGCAACAATTACTTCATGACAGAGCAGGTTTGGAAAGGTACGAAGATAAGACAATGGATAACACAGAGCGGGATAGAAACAGAGCCGAGAACCCATAAGTATGCTGATCCAAGCACATCCCAGCCTACGGTTATAAAGATAAACAAGAAAACTAGAAACTGTAACAATGATACCGATTTTAAAACATAAATTTGGATGAAATAAGATGCGCTTATGACGATATCCTTGAATACATATCTGATAGAAATCATTCAGTCTACCGAGGTTAAATGTACATGTAAAACTGGTATAACACTTGATGACATAGAAAGGTAAATTTATGAGTGGCATAGAGTAGGGATCCCGAAAACAAAGGTCAACCAAATTAGACTGAACTAATGTAAACCAAATGGGAAATTGAAAGAAATGGTCCCCTGAGCTCGTCCTACGCAGAGACATCACCTGGATCATAGCATGAAGGGTATGAGGCAGAAAATGTACATACCCCAGAAAAACAAAGAGCCTGGTACTGATGCAGGCGAATACCTCTAGCACGCAGCGCATCTGTGCATTTCCTGCAACCAAATATTTGTTCCCACTGAGATGCCTTCTACCCGGCTTAAGCAAATGGGTGCAACTATTGTTTCCATCTTCCAAAGTTGAGAGGCCAGGCTGGTTCACCCACCCTGCCGCCTTTCCTTTAACCATCACTTAATACCATGAGGGGAGGCTGGGTGACTCGTACTGACAAGTCATTAATGCATAGGAGTGGAGAATGCCACTTGCCCGGAAAGAATGCCGGCTGCTATATCTAATGAGCACCTCGATTGGGGGTAAGTTTCTCTAAATATTAATTTTCATATTTTTATAATATTATGTTTTATAATTTAGAACCCCAATATTATAAATTTAATATTAAAAGCCCTACAATAATAACAATGACATTAATAACATTAACATTTTAATATACACTAAAAATAATAATAATTAGGATTTAAATAATGATGATTATGATTTATATTAAAAACTATATTAATAATGAAAATTATATTTTAACTACTATTAAAAACAATATTATTAATAACATTATTAATAATAATAACAATATTATTAAAAACGTCATTAATACAATATTAATGATGTTTATTTAAAATTAATGTTCATAATTGTATTATAATAATAAGATTCAAACATTATTAAGATTTATTAAAATTATTAATAACATTTAAATTATAACAATAATATTAATAACATTTTATTAATAATATTAATAAGATTAATTACATTAACATTAATAATGTTTGCTTTATAGTAATAAATAATTTATTTATTAATAAATATTTTTTTTTAAAATCATATTCATTCTAAAAATATGATGATTGATATTATGACTGATATTACTATAGATAATAAAAGTAATACTATTAATATAAATAGTATTAAGATCATTAGTGATAAATAACATTATTGATACTAAAATTTACACTATTAATATAAATAATATTAAGATTATTAGTGATAAATAACAATATTAAAATTTGCATTGTAATCATTCTAATCAAGCATGGTAAAACAAACTCCACCATGTCCATACATGGTCAAAGATTGTCATCATAGTTAATCATTGTCACTCATGCTTGAAAATGCACAACCATAGTTAGTCGTATTCAACCATAGTAGCCTATGGTCAAATTTGCTCAACCACAATAGTTTATTGTCAACCTTGGTCAACCATAGTAACCTATGGTCATACTTGGTCAACCATTGTAATCATTCTAATAAAACATGGTAAAACAAACTCAACCATGGCCATACATGGTCAAACCTTTCCAACATAGTTAATCATTGTTACTTATTGTCACCCATGCTCCAGAATACACAACATTACTTAACCATAATTAATCATGGCTATTCTTTATAATACTAGCCCTAGGGTTTAATATTATTCCATTGGGTTTATAATGTTAGGGTTTAATAAACCCTGGGGTTTATTAATATTTTAATCCAAAGGATTTATAATGTAAATCTCTTGGTTTTATAATATTAATCCTAGGGTTTATAATACTAATACAAGGGTTAATAATATTCCATTGGGTTTATAATGTTAGGGTTTAATAAACACTTGGGTGTAGTAATATTTTGAGTTTATAATTTTAATCTCAAGCATTTATAATATGGATCCCTTAGGTTGTTTTCATTTGTTTGGTTTCTAATATTAATCCCTTCGGTTGATTAATTATTTGAGTTTGTAATATTGATAATAATATTTAGCCCTTCGGTTGATTAATTATTTGAGTTTGTAATATTGATAATACTTTATGTTTATTGATCCCTTTGGTTTATAATATCAATTTATTAGATTTATAATATTAATAATCCTGATGGTTTATTAATCCCTTGAGTTTCTAAAATCAATAAACCCTTGGGTTAATTAATATTTTGGCTTTATAATATGAATCTCAAGGATTTATAATATTAATTCCGTGGGTTTATAATATTAAAATCCAACAGTTTATAATACCTACCCTAGGGTCTAATATTATTCCCTTGGGTTTATAATGTTAGGGCTTAATAAACCCTTGGGTTTGTTAATATTTTGGATTTATAATATTAGACCCAAGGATTTAAAATGTTAATCCATTGTGTTTATAATATTAATCTTATGGTTTATAATACTTTTGTTGATAATACTAACCCTAGGGTTCATAATACTTTGGTTTATAGTACCAACCCTAAGGTTTAATAATATTCCACTCAGTTTATAATGTTAGGGTTTAATAAACCATTGGGATTATTAATATTTTGGGTTTATAATAGTAATCCCAAGGATTTATAATGTTAGTCTCTTTGGTTGATAATATGATTGAATGTGGTCTACCATTGCCAAAATGTGGAGCCATAATCTATCATAGAAAACTCTGGAAAACCATGGCCAAACATGTTATACCATGGCAAGTCATGTTCAATGATGGGAAACAAAGGTCAATCATTGTCAACCATAGTTATTCATGGTCAACTATAGCCACCATAATAAACCTTTAAAAGTGATGGTCAACCCATGCTCAACATTGCTAACAATGATTAATATGGTCTAACATGGTCAACATAGTTCACCATGGTAAGACATGGTCAACTGTAGTTTTTCATTATCAATATAGATAGCCGTATTCTATCATAGAAAACTATGGTCAACCATGGTAAAATTAGTCAATCATGTTCACCCATACTTAAACCATGCACACCATAGTCAATGTTAAAAAACGTTTAACAATATAAATATTAATATTAATAGTAAACGATATTCAGCTTCATCCGAATATAATTTCCTATTAATTTTATTGATTAATGTTAATAAGTAAACATGTTTTGACATAAAACAAACTCAACCATGGCCATATATGGTCAAAAATTTCCAACATAGTTAATCATTGTCACTCATGCTCGAAAATACAAACCTTAGTTAGCCATATTCAACCATAGTATCTTATGGTTAACTATAGTAGGCTATGGTAAACTTTGATCAACCATACTAGTCTATGGTCAAACTTGGCCAATCATAGTAGCATATGGTCAACCTTGTTCAACCATTGTAATCATTCTAATCAAGCATGGTAAAAAAAACTCAACCATTGTCATACATGGTCAAACATTTCCAACATAGTTAATTAGTGTTACTCATTCTCACCCATCCTCAACACACTACTACATGTGGGGGTGTTTTAAGACAATATTTAAGACAATTTTACAGTGAATTGTCTTAATTAGAGACAAAAATAAAATTGTGTATCGTCTTAAATATTGTCTTTAAGCAGGTGTCTCAAATTTAGTGTCTCAAAATTAGTGTCTCAAACAATTGTCTCAAAATTAGAGTCTAAAACAATTGTCTCTATAAAGACAATATAGAACACATATTATTATTATCTCTATAAAGACATAGGCGTTATTGTCTTTTAAGAGACAATTTCATTTGTCTACAATTTGTCTCTGTAGAGACACTTTCATTTTTGTCTTTGTAGAGACAATAACATTTGTATCTTTATGGACAACAGCTGAGATCAAAAATGTATTATGTCTATAGAGACTATATGTCCAATTCAAACTATTGTCTCTCTAGAGACGATATGAAAAAATATTTTATAAAAAATAAACAAATCATTTTAAATGTTATTTTAAGGTGGTTTGAACATTTCAAGTTCCCAAATAGTGATTTTAATTTCCTTAAAACTCTATTTTTTATGGAAAGAAAGAATAAATTCCTTTTTTTTTAAGCTAACAGTAGTCATTTTAAATCTAAGTGAATAAACAATTTCCCAAAACTTAACAATTCCGGAAAGCAACCTTGAAAATAATAAGGCATCACACTTATATTCACTGAAAATAAATTCATGTCATTGAATTTGAACATGCAAGATCCTCATTTGAACCTTCATTTCATGACTATTATGAGGTAAAAGAAAAATGTACAATATTTCTCCATCTTACAAGAGAGCTTAATCTCTAACATATAAATTGAAAAGGTTGAATCACATTAAATGCTAGAAAAATAAATTCATATCCAGTGGTTAGCTCCACCATTTCAACACCTTTGTATAATTGGAATTGGCTTCCTTGATAACAAAAAATATCAAAAATGTATATGCATTTGAATGTACAATTGATTGCCCAATTTACACTTAATTTCAGTGCTACCATCACACAAATATGTGTTAAATATCAGCCTCGAATCAGTTAAATATTAGAGATCAAAACTAGCAGCTCCCAAATTGCCACCATAGAATTTTGCTGCAAATGAAAGCCTACAACTCCTTAAAAATATATTTATAAGGAAAGAAAGTAAAACAAGAGCAGTTTCATAATTAGCTCCAATTCCTATTGCTATTGTGGAGTATGTCTGTGATAGTGCTTCCATGCTAACTGTTATCTTAAACATTGTCTTAAAACACCCCCACATGTAGTAGTGACAATTGCCATGGAGGTATTGAATTATTAATCCTGATGGCTGCCTATTGAAATTCACCAGAATTGAGTTCTCCACTAAACTGTCTGCTTATACATCCACGATGACCCAAACTCCTGCATCAATCTGCTAGCAAAACCTTAAGAAATAGAATTCTCTAACTGGACCAAGCGGTGAGAGAACATGGCGCAGCTCCATATGCATCTGTTATGACATGACATTCAATATTTTTAATGAGGTTCAATATTTCGATAAAGAAATTAATATAATTCGCTTCACAAATATAAAAACAATCAGAGAGACTATTTCTAAGCTTTAGAAAAGTAAAAAAAAGATAACACACCAGTTGGAGTTGGACGTTCATGGTACCCCCTACATCATCGCATAAGACCTCCAAGGTCATGGCTCTGGAAACAATTGATAAGAACATTTTGGAACAACGGTTCTGAATTGTATACAAAAATTCAGTTAGTTAGTTCAACAGTGTGTACAATAGCAGTAGTTAGAAATTACCAATGAAGTAGGCAAGAAGATGAAATGGTGGTTGATTTCTTACATACCAAATTCATAAATATATCCACCAGATCCACGCTATTCATAAGAACAGTGCCAACATCTCTATTTTCCTCAGTTCGGTATCCCAGCCATTTTGGACCAATAAACCCCGGGAATTGACGAAAATGCTCATCATAGTTGAGCGTTTCATTTATCCCATTCTAAGGACTTTTGATCCAGAAAGGTTGTTGAAGTCGAACCTTTCTAATGATTTTATTCATGGATGCCGCGACAAGTTCTTTTGCGTAGGATTTTTTGACTCCTCTTGGACTTTTGGCTCGTCCTGCAACATCCACTTGGCCCAGGAAATTCAAATTGGGATTTACAGTGGAATGCAGGCTATCAATATTGATGACACCAGTGCTACCAGTTATCAGACTTGGTGAAGCATCGTGTAAAGGAGAAATTGATGCCATTTGTGTGAATGGTTTCCCACACATTTTTTATACAATCACAGCAAATCTCTGCACTTGGACAATCGAGAAAAGAAACACACAATTATTTTTGTCAGTCACAATAATATTCTATAATTGACCAACACAATATAATTATTTTCAGAAATTCATGTTTGATAGAATTCTTCAATGAATGTAAATCAAATTGGATCACATACGAACCAAAAATAAAGGAGGGCCTGTGCATGAGAGGTAGTGATTTAAGTGATTTGAGATCAAAAAATGTCACCACTTTTGGTGGGAAGAAGGCACCGGTCAAACAATAGAGCAGAGATCACGGTCTTGTGGGGGTACCCATTGTTGCAAAATGGCTTGGTATTTCTCACATTCTGATTTATGGATATGCTAAAGGGATTATTGACTAGGTAAAGAGAAACAATAATTTCAACCTTTCAATTTTAAAAAGTTGGTTGGCCCCATTAAAATCTTGGTAAGACACTTTCAAATTGTAAATTTTGATCACTTGTATTTAAAGAATAGAACTGGACAGCTGATATGCTATCTAAAAAAGAATCAAAAGAAAAATCAACAAAAAGAAGCTAAGTTTTTCTTGCATTCTTTGTTCATGGGATTATGTTCAATGCAAGCTCTATCAACTATACTTGATGAAATAGGTGGACAAAATCACAATGGCCAGATGATATAGGAAAAGATGGTAGGCTTTGACTGGAATAGTTGCTATATACGCTGCCTTTTTCTAATATATTTTGACAGTCTACATGATTTCTATATTTTTCTTCAATTTTGTGGTATCCAAACTATGCCTTGTAGGAATTGGAAAAGATGGATTTTATTGACATAAACAAAGATGTAATAATATTTTAGCAATATTTGTGTTCACTATGTTTGTTTGAGAATTTCTTTAGAAAATGAAGGATTACATAACAGAAAAGATAACAAATCTGTGATATATGTACTATCTAATCTTGCCTTCTTAAAAAAAAATCAAACCTTTTCCAAAATGAATGTATGAAAATGTTTAGTTTTAATGAATGTATGAAACCGTTAAATTCCGAAAATGCCCTTAAATATTAATATTTCAAATGTAAATTTTGTTTGAATGGTAGTGTAGACAAACCTCAACTCTTAATATCACATTCTCAACCCGCAGATGTTGCTCTTATAAAGTCATCTCCACGAGAATCATAGGTCCTCCACAATTGTAAGTTGTAACAACTGCAGTTCATCATTGCTTCTTTAAGATATTGGTTTTCCATTGGAAGTCTTTCATGCTCCCCCCTCAATCCCGATGGCTACCTCTTGCAATTCACCGGAATTGAGTTCACCACTAAACTATCTGCTTAAACATCCACGACGACCCAAACTCCTGCTTTAGTCTGTTGGCAGAACCTTAAGAAATAGAATTCTCTAACTGGACCAAGCAGTGACAAAACATGGTGTAGCTCCATATGCATCTGTTATGACATGCCATTCAATATTTCTAATGAGGTCAATATTTCGATAAAGAAATTAGTATAATTCACTTCACAAAAATAAAAACAATCCTGGAGACTATTACTAAGCTTTAGAAAAGTAAAAAAAATATAACACACCAGTTGGAGTTGGCCATTCATGGTACCCCCTACACCATCGCATAAGACCTCCAAGGTCATGGCTCTGGAAACAATTGATGAGAACATTTTGGAACAACGGTTCTGAATTGTATACGAAAGTTCAGTTAGTTAGTTCAACAGTGTGTACAGTAGCAGTAGTTAGAAATTACCAATGAAGTAGGCAAGAAGATGAAATGGTGGTTGTTTGCTTACATACCAAATTCATAAATATCTCCACCAGATCCATGCTATTCATAAGCACAGTGCCAACATCTCTGTTTGCCTTAGTTCGGTATCCCAGCCATTTCGGACCAATAAACCCCGGGAATTGACGAAAATGCTTATCATAGTTGAGTGTTTCCTTTATCCCATTCTAATGACTTTTGATCCAGAAAGGTTTTTGAAGTCGAACCATTCTGATGAGTTCATTCATGGATGCCACGGCAAGTTATTTTGCGTAGGATTTTCGACTCCTCTTGGACTTTTGGCTCGACCTGCAACATCCACTTGGTCCAGGAAATTCAAATTGGGATTTACAGTGGAATGCAGGCTATCAAGATTGATGACACCAGTGCTACCAGTTATCAGACTTGGTTAAGCATCGTGTACAGGAGAAAGTGATGCCATTTGTGTGAATGGTTTCCCACACATTTTTTATACAATCGCACCGAATATCTGCACTTGGAAAATCGAGAAAAGAAACACACAATTATTTTTTTCAGTCACAATAATATTCTATAACTGACCAACACAGTATAATTATTTTCAGAAATTCATGTTTGATAGAATGCTTCAATGAATGTAAATCAAATTGGATCACATACAAACCAAAAATAAAGGAGGTCTTGTGCATGAGAGGCAATGATTTAAGTGATTTGAGATAAAAAAAATGTCACCAATTTTGGTGGTAAGAAGGCACCGGTCAAACAATAGAGTAGAGATCAAGGTCTTATGGGGGTACCCATTATTGCAAAATGGCTTGGTATTTCTCCCATTCTGATTTATGGAGATGCTAAAGGGATTATTGACTAGGTAAAGAGAAACAATAATTTCAACCTTTCAATTTTAAAAAATTGGTTGGCCCCATTAAAATCTTGGTAAGACACTTTCAGATTGTAAATTTTGATCACTTGTATATAAATAATAGAACTGGACAGCTGATATGCTATCTAAAAAAGATTCAAAAGAAAAATCAACAAAAAGAAGCTGAGTTTTTCTTGCATTCTTTGTTCATGGGATTCTGTTCAATGCAAGCTCTATCAACTATACTCGATGAAATAGGTGGAAAAAATCACAATGGTCAGAGGATATAGGAAAAGATGGCAAGCTTTGACTGGAATAGTTGCTATATACGCTGCCTTTTTCTAATATATTTTGACAGTCTACAAGATTTCTATATTTTTCTTCAATTTTGTGGTATCCAAACTATGCCTTGTAGGAATTGGAAAAGATGGATTTTACTGACATAAACAAAGATGTAATAAAATTTTAGCAATATTTGTGTTCACTGTTTTTGTTTTAGAATTTCTTTAGAAAATGAAGGATGACATAACAGAAAATATAACAAATCTGTGATATATGTACTATCTTATCTTGCCTTCTTAAAAAAAATCAAACCTTTTCCAAAATGAATGTACGAAACTGTTTAGTTTTAATGAATGTATGAAATCGTTAAATTCTGAAAATTCCCTTCAATATTAATATTTCAAACGTAAATTATGTTTGAATGGTAGTGTAGACAAACCTCAATTCTTAATATCACGTTCTAAACCCACAGATGTTGCTCTTATAAAGTCATCTCCACAAGAATTACAGGTCCTCCACAATTGTAAGTTGTAACAACTGTTGTTCATCATTGCTTCTTTAAGATATAGGTTTTCCATTAGAAGTCTTTCATGCTCCCCCCTCAATCCCGATGGCTACCTCTTGCAATTCACCGGAATTGATTTCTCCACTAAAATTTCTGCTTAAACATCCACGACGACCCAAACTCTTGCTTTAGTCTGCTGGAATAACCTTAAGAAATAGAATTCTCTAACTAGACCAAGCGGTGAGAGAACATGGCGCAGCTCCATATGCATCTGTTATGACATGAAATTCAATATTTCTAACGAGGTAAATATTTTGATAAAGAAATTAGTATAATTCACTTCACAAATATAAAAACAATCCTAGAGACTATTACTAAGCTTTAGAAAAGTAAAAAAAATATAATACACCAGTTGGAGTTGGCCGTTCATGGTACCCCCTACACCATCGCATAAGACCTCCAAGGTCATGGCTCTGGAAACAATTGATAAGAACATTTTGGAACAATAGTTCTGAATTGTATATGAAAGTTCAGTTAGTTAGTTCAACGATTTGTACAGTAGCAGTAGTTAGAAATTACCAATGAAGTAGCCAAGAAGATGAAATGGTGGTTGTTTTCTTACATACCGAATTCATAAATATCTCCACCAGATCCATGCAATTCATAAGCACAGTGCCAACATCTCTGTTTACCTTAGTTCGGTATCCCAGACGTTTCAGACCAATAAACCCCGAGAATTCACGAAAATACTCATCATAGTTGACCGTTTACTTTATCCCATTCTAAGGACTTTTGATCCAGAAAGGTTTTTGAAGTCAAACCATTCTAATGAGTTCATTCATGGATGCCACGTCAAGTTCTTTTGTGTAGGATTTTTCGATTCCTTTTAGGCTTCCGGCTCGGCCTGCAACATCCACTTGGTCCAGGAAATTCAGATTGGGATTTACAATGGAATGTAGGCTATCAATATTGATGACACCAACACTACCAGTTATCAGACTCAGAGAAGCATCGTGTACAGGAGAAAGATATGCCATTTGTGTGAATGGTTTCCCACACATTTTTTCTACAATCGTAGCAACTCTCTGCACATGGACAATAGAGAAAAGAAATGCACAATTATATTTTTCAGTCATAATAATATCCTATAACCGACCAACATAGTATAATTATTTTCAGAAATTCAAGTTTGATAGAATGCTTCAATGAATTTCAATCAAATTGGATCACATACAAACCAAAATAAAGGAGGGCCTGTGCATGAGAGGCAGTGATTTAAGTGATTTGAGCCCAAAAAATGTCACCACTTTTGGTGGGAAGAAGGCACCAGTCAAAAAATAGAGTAGAGATCACGGACTTGTGGGGGTACTCATTGCTGCAAAATGGCTTGTTATTTCTCACATTCTGATTTATGGAGATGCTAAAGGGATTATTGACTAGGTAAAGAGAAACAATAATTTCAACCTTTCAATTTTAAAAAAAAATTTGGCCCCATTAAAATCTTGGTAAGACACTTTTAGATTGTAAATTTTGATCACTTGTATATAAAGAATAGAACTGGATAGTTGATATGCTATCTAAAAAGAATCAAAAGAAAAATCAACAAAAAGAAGCTAAGTTTTTCTTGCATCCTTTGTTCATGGGATTCTATTTAATGCAAGCTCTATCAACTATACTTGATGGAATATGTGGGAAAAATCATAATGGTCAGAGGATATAGGGAAAGATGGTAGTCATTGACTGGAATAGTTGCTACATATGCTGTCTTTTTCTAATATATTTTTATAGTCTATAGGATTTCTATATTTTTCTTCAATTTTGTGGTATCCAAACTATGCCTTGTAGGAACTAGAAAAGATGGATTTAACTGACATAAACAAAGATGTAATAGTCTTTTACCAATATTTGTGTTCATTGTTTTTGTTTGAGAATTTCTTTAGAAAATGAAGGATGACATAACATAAAATATAACAAATCTATGATATATGTACTATCTTATCTTTTCTTCTTAAAAAAAATCAAACCTTTTCCAAAATGAATGTATGAAACTTTTTAGTTTTAATGAATGTATGAAACCGTTAAATTCTGAAAATTTCCTTCAATATTAATATTTCAAACGTAAACTATGTTTGAATTTGGTGTATACAAACCTCAATTCTTAATCTCACGTTCTTAACCAGCAGTTGTCGCTCTTCCAAAAGGCATCTCCATGAGAATCACAGGTCCTCCACAATTGTAAGTTGTAACAGCTACTGTTCGTCATTTCTTCTTTAAGAGATCGGTTTTCCATTAGAAGTCTTTCGTGAACCCCCCTCAATCCAGATGGGTGCCTCTTGCAATTCACCAGAATTGAGTTCTCCACTAAACTGTCTGCTTAAACATCCATGACGACCCAAAATCCTCCATCAATCTGCTGGAAGAACCTTAAGAAATAGAGTTCTCTAACTGGACCAAGCGGTGAGAGAACATGGCACAACTCCATATGCATCTGTTATGACATGACATTCAATATTTATAATGAGGTTCAATATTTCGATAAAGAAATTACTATAATTCACTTCACAAATATAAAAACAATCCTAGAGGCTATTACTAAGCTTTAGAAAAGTAAAAAAAGATAACACACCAATTGGAGTTGGCCGTTCATGGTACCCCCTACACCATCGCATAAGACCTCCAAGGTCGTGGCTCTGGAAATAATTGATGAGAAAATTTCAGAACAATGGTTCCAAATTTTTACGAAAGTTTAGTTAGTTAGTTCAACAATGTGTATAGTAGCAGTAGTTAGAAATTACCAATGAACTAGGCAAGAAGACAAAATGGTGGTTTTTTTCTTACATACCAAATTCATAAATATCTCCACCAGATCCATGCTATTCATAAGGACAGTGCCAACATCTTTGTTTTCCTTAGTTTGGAATCCTAGCCGTTTCAGACCAATAAACGCCGGGAATTGACGAAAACACTCATCATAGTTGAGCGTTTCCTTTATCCCATTCTGACGACTTTTGATCCAGAAAGGTTGTTGAAGTAGAACCATTCTGATGAGTTCATTCATGGATGCCACAGAAAGTTCTTTTGCATAGGATTTGTTGATTCCTCTTGGACTTCTGGCTCGGCCTGCAACATCGACTTGGTCCAGGAAATTCAAATTGGGATTTATAGTGGAATGCAAGATATCAAGATTGATGACACCAGTGCTACCAGTTATCAGACTCAAAGAAGCATCATGTACAGGAGAAAGTGATGCCATTTTTGTGAATGGTTTCCCACACATTTTTTCTACAATCGTAGCAACTCTCTGCACTATACAATCGAGAAAAGAAACGGACAATTATTTTTTTCAGTCACAATAATATTCGATAACCGACCAACACAGTATAATTATTTTCAGAAATTCATGTTTGATAGAATGCTTCAATGAATTTCAATCAAATTGGATCACATACAAACCAAAAATTAACACCACGGTCTTCAATAATATAGTTAGTAGTTACAATGCTGATCTTCCAAATATTCCCCATTCAAATTCATTAATAAATCATTTGTCTGCTTCTTTACGTGTTTCCTAGAATTGCATGCAACAAAATAATACATTCCTCTTCTTGTTGTGTAAAGGAGCTTCGCTTGATATGAGGATTCAAATAATTCATCCATCGCAAAGGACAAGTTTTCCCACTACACCGAAGCCCTTCATATACACACAAATAGATATATATGCAAGTACAACTAAAAATATGTATATATATACATTAAAATTAGGGTTTTTAATGAATATATACATTAAAATTGGGGTCTTTGATGAATATATACATTAAAATTAGGATTTTTTTGACAGAGGAGCATCTATTGGATGGAACATCTGTTATTCATATGCAATGTTTAAAAAAAATGGAAAACATAAATTATATATATATATATATATATATATATATATCCGTGTGTGCGTGTGTGTGTGTGTGTGTGTGTGTGTTATAGACCGGCAAGCTTGGGAAGAGCACGCCATCTCCCATGGCCATTATTTTGAATGTAATTGACCAGAACCTTGTCGTCCTCGGGAGTCTAGGGAACTTTCTTTAATACTATCTTTTTACAGTTGGGATCTTTACTCATACTGGCGACTGAGAGTCTGCAGAACCAAGAATTAATAATCTAACTTTAATTTGTTTATATTCTAAATGCGTCACACCCTTCAGCAAAAATTCTCCCTGAAAGCTTCAGAACTCTCACAGCCAAAATTATCCTAAGAACAATAATTTTCTCCAACTTTTTGATCATATGGTCCTGTTTATATAGATAGACATTAATTATTCTCAGTAGAGCACTTGTACTATATTAAGATATACATATATTGTAGAATATGAAGCTACTTCAAGTTTGGCAGTACATGAATTGTTGCTGTAAACGCGCCTTTGAATGACTTAAAGGATGACGCAGGAAAATAAATCTGGGCGATGATATTAAATAGCCTACCTGAAAAGTAGTTGAAATGTAAGACCATGGTTATGACTGTTAAGGAGCCAATTTATGTTGCAAGGGTTGTTTGTTTGCCATCCAGAAATAAACAGTGAAGCTTTAAATACCACTGATCATGGGCGCAATGTCATAGTTGGGAGAATTTTGTTTTGCATAATCTCTGAGTTTTCACATTAATAGGATTAATTTCACTCTAGTAGAAATAAAAATAAGTTTGGTTTATGAGGATCTTTATTATGGCTGGATTTTTTTTTGTCTACTAGGTAATTGGAATTGATGATTTTTCATCAAGAGTGTCCTGATTTCATCAAGAGTGTCTTAACAACACATTCATCACTGTCAAACCAAACCCCAGTTGGCAAGAAAAACAAATAATTACTATTGAAAGTAAAGACTAAATGACAAATATACTTTTTAAAAGCCTAGCTTAACTTCAATTCAGAACCCTGAAACAATAAATAAAATATTGAAAACTGAATAAAAAGTAATGTATGAAACGCAAGATGCACCTATTCCGGTGGTCCATTATTTCCAGTTCTATGTGAAATGCGGGTAGGGTTATAGACCCTGGATCTTTTAACAAGGCTCTCTTAATAAAAAAAACTTGTGGTCGGATGTAGCACGAATTGGTTTATGGTCAAGCATTATCCATGAAAAATATTTGTTTGGTCTGTCTTTTACCTTTTGGGTTTGCGGTTGAGCTAGAAAAAAGTTATAGATTTCTTCCACTTGAAAGAGCATGCTCTTGGTTTTAGCATTATTGTTGGGTCAGCTTCGATGAAATGTAGGTGATGCGCCAAATTGGTCTTGATACAATGGTGGGTATGTATGGCAACCATACATTATCAGAGTATATTATTAACAAATTACATAATGTGCACATTGTACATATAAATTAGATATTTAAAATGAGCCATCATAACTTGAATGAGCAGGAATGGTTTCTGAATGGGCAGGAATGGTTGACTAGTGATGAGTTGGGTTTTCATGGCTTCCAAGAGCTAGAATGGAGGGACTATGTATAGAGTCTGAGGCATGTAAGGATCACCCTCAACAACAATGAGGATTATATGAGCTGGGAAGGTTTCATATGCAAAGGATATCTGGTGGTAAAAAATATCTATGAATTTTTATCTGTTGTGGGAGGGGACCTTACTTTTTTTTCTCTACTTTTCTTTCTCTGTAGTATAAGGGGTTTTGGAAGTGGAATATGTAGCTTAAATTAAAAATTTTTAGATGGCTGTTTTTTCACAATCACATACTTACTTGGCATAATCTCCTTAGAAGGGGATTCTCTCGTCCAGGCATGTGCATACTATGTTGGACAAGGGAGGAGGAGATTAATCAGTTATTCCATATTTGTAATTATGCTCAAGCCATCACATTATAATATTGAAGAGAAAGTTCATAGGCACTAGCTATTAGTATAGATTAAATCTTGGTTAAAAGATAAAAAATTTAGGACCCTTCGCTTTTACATTTTATGGACTTTATGGAGAAGATACGATGCCCTGATTTTTTAGAAAAGCTATATTAGTCATATGAAGACATCATTAATAATGTTTCTTATTTCAATAAAGTAGGTGCCATTCCTCCAAACAAAGGCTACATATCTTCGGAGTCAGGGAGGTATGGAATTCATACCATGTGGGGTTCTTCTATGGGGCAAGTTCTAGGAGGGTCTGTGCATGAGAGGTAGTGATTTAAGTGATTTGAGCCCAAAAAATGTCACCACTTTTGGTGGGAAGAAGGCACCAGTCAAAGAACAGAGCAGAGATCATGGTCTTCTGGGGGTACTCATTGCTGCAAAATGGCTTGGTATTGCTCACATTCTGATTTATGGAGATGCTAAAGGGATTATTGACTAGGTAAAGAGAAACAATAATTTCAACCTTTCAATTTTAAAAAATTGGTTGGCCCCATTAAAACCTTGGTAAGACACTTTCAGATTGTAAATTTTGATCACTTATACATAAATAATAGAACTGGACAGCTGATATGCTATCTAAAAAAGAATCAAAAGAAAAATCAACAAAAAGAATCTAAGTTTTTCTTGCATCCTTTGTTCATGGGATTCTATTCAATGCAAGCTCTATCAACTATACTTGATGGAATTGGTGGAAAAAATCACAATGGTCAGAGGATATAGGAAAATATGGCAGGCTTTGACTGGAATAGTTGCTATATATGTTGTCT
Source organism: Pinus albicaulis (assembly GCA_034641835.2). Lineage (NCBI taxonomy): Eukaryota > Viridiplantae > Streptophyta > Pinopsida > Pinales > Pinaceae > Pinus > Pinus albicaulis. The sequence goes on from CM076573.1 coordinate 619,882,767, forward strand.
TTTTCTAATATATTTTGACATTCTACAAGATTTCTATATTTTTCTTCAATTTTGTGATATCCAAACTATGCCTTGTAGGAACTGGAAAAGATGGATTTTACTGACATAAACAAAGATGTAATAGTATTTTACCAATATTTGTGTTCATTGTTTTTTTTTGAGAATTTCTTTAGAAAATGAAGGACGACATAACATAAAAGATAACAAATCTGTGATATATGTACTATCTTATCTTTTCTTCTGAAAAAAATCAAACCGTTTCCAAAATGAATGTATGAAACTGTTTAGTTTTAATGAATGTATGAAAATGTTAAATTCTGAAAATGCCCTTCAATATTAATATTTAAAACGTAAATTTTGTTTGAATTGTATTGTAGACAAACCTCAATTCTTAATCTCACGTTCTCAACCCGCAGTTGTCGCTCTTCCAAAGGTATCTCCGTGAGAATCGCAAGTCCTCCACAATTGTAAGTTGTAACAGCTATTGTTCGTCATTGCTTCTTTAAGAGATCGATTTTCCTTTAGAAGTATTTCATGCTCCCCCCTCGAAGTTACGTTATCGTGATGCTCTTGTTTAGCCTAACCAATCCAAGAGTATCATAAGTGATGCATATGAGTGAATTGAAGTAAAAGAAAATTAATTTCTTGATGACTTTGTGTAGAGTGTTTTAACCCTAAAAAAATGCATACCTTAATATGTGAGCGATGATTTTGAAACCAAAACTTTATTTGGGAATGCGTAACATTCAACTTTTTTCTAAGCTGTAGACATTGATTTTCATCAGGATGTGGGTATTCATTGAAAAACCTGTACACAACAAATACTAATAAACTTCATCCGGAAAACCAAGATCTAACTAGAATGTTCTTTTTGCCTTCAAAATCATGAAAATTTCGGTAAAATTTTAAGAAAATTTGGTAAATATAAGTTATATTTATCTAGGTACTCTAGAGATTTTTGATAGTTTGAACTTATTTCCACTATCAAAAACATGATTCAAACATTGCAACTGCTAGCCACCTATGATTTTTTTGTCAAAGCAAACAGGTGGCTAAATTGTTTTCATGAGCCTTCAAAAGATACATTTCCTATGAAAATATCTCATCCTTGAAGCCTTTGTGTGCCCTTTACCTTTTGAAAAGATCCTCACTGTCTGTAAAAAATTTATGCTCAGAAAAGGCTTCCACCTGCCCCTTGTATCTTTGCAAAATTCCTCATTTTAACCCCTTTTCCCATTTTCAAAGTTTCCCCTTTAACCCCCAAAAAATCCCTCCTAAGTCTTCCAAACCATCTAATTCCTCCTTTAAACCAAGTGAAATTCCTTCATCTGGTTTTAAAACCCCTTCATTCCCCTACTGAAACCTCAATTCAGCCTTAAAAAACTCTGTTTTGGAGAAAAAACCCATTTTTCAACATATGCGGGCTAAGCCCCTTTCGGCCAGCCCCTAACCACTTCCCCTGCATAAGCTCGAGTGCTAATACCAAGCGCTAGTCCATAAGGCGCCAATCACATCAGAGAATCGGAGTGGAACACGCTTTTTCATTGAAAAACAGGAAATCTCCGATGCGAGGAAGACTTTGTTCTATGAGTCTTGGGAGGAATATCCACCATTGATCTTATTGGATTTAACGGTCATCGCAAGTCTCACTGTGCCCCGCCTATTCCCTTTGTAAAGCCCTGATGGAAATCTCCACCATTCATTCTCGTTCTAATCCGATGGCCATCGCATCATCAGAGTTTTTCATTGCACCAATCCCCGCTCTTCACATCCCCGATTGGTCGTCTCCCGATCCAGTCATATCCATCAATCCCCCGCAGATCTAACGGCCCAGAGCCAATCGCAACCATCACCCATTAGAGTTCTTCCCTCCATTTCTCTCCCTCCGATTGGATCTCTGCCGTCCAATCCTTTGGATCCAATGGCCTGTATTCATCCCGCCCACTAACCATATCCTCTGCCTGTGATTCTCTCTCTAGATCTTAGCTGTCCGTCGTGCTGATCAGACGGTCCACGATGAAACCACCTTCCTCTTGACCACACTTTACAGATCATGGACATGCCTCGTATTGTGCTCCTCCATCGCCGTCAGATCTCACGGGCCCAGATCCAACAGTCCACAGCAATATCGCGCAGTTTCTGCATCCGACATTTAACAGTCAGAATTTACGTGATATGGGTGGTTTTCCAGAGCCATGTGTCATATGAAGACCCATATCACGTTCAAAAAGAAAAAAAAAACCTTCAGGCCTTTTTTTCGCATGATACTGGCAATTTTCCTTCCTAAAACCACTCCCCCATTTCATTGCCCGAAACCCCATTTGCAGATCTCGACCGTAGATCTGCCTTGATCAACAGCCCTCATCGCATCTCGCGTTCCCTTCATATTTTCCATCGTGTGACCATTACATATCGTCGGCCCATCATAGCCATCAATCTTCTCCTGAGATCCGACGGTCCTAATCGACCGGGTCCCACCATTCCAGCTCATTTCGTATGTTTTTCGTTCATTCCTGTGTATTTCTCCAAAGTCCAAATTTTCACGATTTGCTTTGAAAATCATATCATCCCGCCGAACATTAAGAATTTAATGTTTTATATTAAAGTTTTTCATTTTTCCCAACCCTCAAAGGTCATTTCATTAGCTTATCTCCACTATCGATCATCGCCTCCTGCCCTAATCGAACGGTCCACGTGCATCTCACATCCAAAACTTCATCAGCTGCATTTTTCACCATTATTCTGCATTTTTCCACCGTTTACCTTGCATCCACCGTTTCCGCCATGCTGCACTGCCATCATCACAGCATTCCACTACACCCATCCTCCCATGCATGGATTTCTTAACATGTTTGTGTGTTTTGCAGGTGTACAAGCAGTGAGAACCGCCATTGCTCACAGTCACTATTATAGTGACACAAAGTTCAGAGAAGGTTATTTTTAGAGCCTAATATTACAGAGAAAAGCCTCGGAAGGTGTTAAAACATAATTTTCAGTAAAGGGATAGAGTTTAACTCTGTAAAACCTCTCCAGTTCCATTAAAGCTCAAATTTCACAGACAGAGATAGTAATGAAGCAACAAAGTGTATCAGTGGATAATCAGAGAATTTAATGCCTGTAATTGAAGATTTTAAGCTCTGATTCAATGATCAAAGTAAAATATACCAGATTGAAAACCTCATGATTAATACATGAGGCCTAAAGAGGCCTAACGCACAGAAAACAATATCATAAATGTTTCACATCAACGGAAGTTTCCTCCCAAGAAAGGACATAGTACCCATACTGCTTTTATTCTACATCGTGTCCCTGAGAATATTTCCACCCTGATAGAAGTCCTAATGCTACCAAAGCATTTTTTATGTAGTATGGCAGACCTGAAGTCATTTATCTGCCTTTTTTTTATTCACCAGAGTACTACAGAGTACTACAGAAAGTACATCAAGAACATACCTGGAGTAAATTTCAGCCTGTCGAAGACCACTCTTTCACCCAAAGAGAACCAAAATTCAATGCATAGATATTAAGATAGAATGGGCCTCAACCCGCTTCTTCTGCTCTGTTTTAATGTTTCATTTAGTGTTTCATCTACCTCTTTTTCCCCTCTTTCAGCTATAAAACTCATGAAGAAACTCATTGTAAAGGTTGTTGATTGGATATTTGTGAATTGTAAGTTGTTTCTCTTGGGATATAGTTCTCTGTGTAAAGTTGTAAGATAGGCTAAGGAAGATGTTTTCAGACTGAATATCAAGCTGTTGGAAATGTTTTAATTGACTGGTGTTGCTCTTTAATATGACAAGAACATTTCTTTGGATCTTGATTAAAGTAGTGGTGATGTTTTTCTTACTTTGTCTCTGTTTTCCTTTATAATTAATCACTTTCATTTCTCTGGTACGCATCAGAAATCTGACTTAGGATTTACCCTCACATGGTACCCTAAGTTTCTACTCTCCCTAGCTTCGATGTTTTCTGTTGATTGTGTTATCTGAGTACTGATTCAACCTAATTTAACCAGTTTAGTGGCTAATATTTACTTCTAGCTGATGTATGAATTAATAAATCTGTCCTTAGATGTTCTTGTTGGGTTTAACTAAACGAATTAGGATACTATGAGTTTAGAATACTAATTTTGTCTCACTAGGGTCCTTTTTAATCAGTTGAACCTTTCAAAGTTCCCTTAAGTTGGAAGTCGAAGCATTAAAAGTTCAAAGCCTTTCTCTGATCTCAGGCCTTCACCTTTGTGTTTAAATCTTTAATGTTCCTTTGTCTGAAGAGTTAACCTTTTAGGAGTTGGATCACAGGTGTTTAATGGCATGTCCTGTCCCTGGATCTGATTCTTAATTGGTCACCTTGGAGGTTTCCTTGTCCTTCACCTTTTTTCATTGCCATTTCATACCACACTATCATCTTTAAGATCCAATGCTTTAGATGACTAGCCCAATTGAAAGCCTTGAATACTGAATAACAATTAAACCCTTTCCTGACTCCATTGCCCAATGGTCTCGAGCGTTCTCTGAATTTATCTCTCCTTTACCTAAAATCCTGTTTGCTCATCCTTGTCTTATACTGAACCCTTCCTTCCTGATTCCCAGCAACCAAACAAACAAATTCGTGCCCATAACTAGCCTAATATCTTTAAAACTGAACCTAAAAGATATATACCTTTGCCTATATAGAAATATCCCTCTCTGGACCTAGGAGGGCTAGATCCTAAATTCTAAAAGTGGTTCTGATGTTGTCTCATTTTTTGGTATTGCCAAACTTGCCAAAACATGGGAACTCCAACATCTACTACAAAATTTCTTAATTTTTTTAGTCAAATTCCAACCAATTTTAACAATCAACGCAATTCTTCAGCCTACAACTCCTTAAAAAATATATTTATAAGGAAGGCAAGTAAAACAAGAGTAGTTTCATAACTTACCGCTCCAATTCATGTTGCTGCTGTGGAGTATGTCTGTGATAATGCTTCCATGATGACTAGTTGAAAGCAAGTAAAACAAGAGTAGTTTCATAACTTAACACTCCAATTCATGTTTCTGCTGTGGAGTATGTCTATGATAATGCTTCCATGCTAACTGGTTGGGTATAAAAAAATTTCCCTGGTTTGCCAAAGCTCTAGCTTTAAAAAACCCGTGGAGAATCCTATTTGGAGAGTACTTTGGAGTCCGAACATATGTATGTTCTGGTAGGAAATATGACTTTGAAATTAAATAAATGAGATCCTTCAAATTTTAGCAAAAAAATTAGACAAGTGAGAGGGTATGGCTCTAAGTGATTCCATCTTTTTTATCAAAAAGTAAATTGTTCAAAGAAATATTTCCTAGGTTTTATGTATAATGCCAAAAACATTATAGGGTTGTTTTAAAATGAGAAGATGATGATCTTGAAACAACATTTCACATCATGATTTTGAATTCCTATAAAGTAAACCCTAATATTGATAGTCAACTATTTTAACTATATGGTAGATAAAACATAATTTTGCACTCTTGATGGTTGGCCTTCCTCTTAGAAACACAAACAATAAGCATTAAATTCAAAATAGGTATGATCTAAAATATAATTCTTGACAAAAAAATCTTCAAATATGAACTATCATAAGTGTACAAAGCCATACAGTCAAGAATATTGTTGTAGGAGTGTCATTGAAGGTAACTATTGTTACCCCAAAGTCACATCACAATATATTCAATTCATCATCTAGAGTCAAGGCATTGTTTTCTGTGACACTCACATAAAAAATGCTGCAGGAAAACAAAGTACCTTCAAAAAAAAATTTATTCCATAAAATTAAAAAAACAAAGTATCTTCAAAATTTGTTTTGTTGCACACAGAATTAGTTTATGTTTGGACCCTCACAACCTAGTGAACTCCTTAGAAGCTAGAGCGATGCACATTCAAGTTATTAACATTTAACACATATCAATACTTTTCGTCCTCTTTATATGAGGCACTACTATAATTGTGGGTGTGGATTTCTCATCACATTTAACACCCTCCTCATTATTTTTGTCTCCCATTTGCTAAAATTCAACAATGGTTTCTTTCCAAGGTTCAGGAATGACAATTGAATGATTGTGTGTAACAAACGATTCACCATGTGCTTATATCTCCTCCTCATGCTCACTCCTAGATGTTTCACCTGATTATTTAGATTGTTTGGATTCCTATACACAACACAATTTAACTTGTTAAAATAAAATTATACCTCCAATTAAATTATTGCATATTTCATCAGATATTATAAACAACTAACCTTAGATTCATAACCATTAATTAAATTTTCCCCTCAATATATCATGTGTTGTCGTACACCTTGGGAACCATGTAATAAAACATATTTTAATTCTTCCTCTGAAGCTTCCTTCTGAAATTGGTGAACCTACATTAACAAAGATAATCATATTTATAAGCTATAATGACTAATAAGATACAAATAAATCAATGAAACCATGGTTATTTTCCCTAGAATAGAAAATATAATAGATGAAAATATCCACTTGCCATGCCACCACGAATGCTATTATATCCACCAGAGCCTAAATTATGAGATCCAATACTTGAAACCCTAGCTTGGGTTGCTTTCGTTGTATCTCGAAGTCTCCTTTTACCTCCTCTTTGTGCAGATGGCCTATAGTTTGGATTATTGTGCACCTTCCTTTTAAACATGGCATCTTTCATAAGTTCATCCCACGTCACTTGGTTTGTGATCCAAGCTGGACGTGGATACATCAAGTTTTTTGTCAACTTTGACCTTAAATTGTCTCTTTTTGAGTGAATGTATTTACATGCAATATCTAGAATAATTTCTTTATCAAAACCAGGATTTCCAAATTCTATTACAACATCTTTAAATAGTTCTTCTTTTTTAGCATTGGTTTGCTTCCTCTAATCCATTTGGATGGTATTGCCAGATAATTTTTCTGCACGACGAAAAATAAAGTGATAAAATTTTAACCCCATTTCATCCTTCAAGACATTTCCTTCTGAAGTGAGCAAGAATGTAACTTCTTGCATTCCTTTTGTAGTTACAAATGATATTGTTGTAGTCTTGGGGATTGAGGTAGATTCCCTTATAGGTACATCAGGCACTTTCTCACTTATTTCCTGCATTTACAAAGAAATCGTGGAACTGTTAAAAATACAACCAAAATATGAAACTACTTTCATTTCTAAATTAATTATCCTAAACGTAACAAATGAAATTATAAAATAAAATAAAATAATTTTACCTACTCATTTCAAGTAGGCTCTACACTCTCCAACAATGGCATTTCTCATAACTGAATTTGTTCAACCATTTCTTGTCTTATTTGAACATTTTCAGGAGTATCTGGTAGGAGCCTTAACATTCTTGATTGTGAATCTATGAGACTCCTCAAAGAAACTTGTTCCAGTCTTGGCGGGAGAATTCTAACTGAACCCACATTTGATGGATTATTTATTAATTATGATGTACTCCTAACAAGAGCATGCAAGTGCAATTCAACATGGATACTAGGAACATAAATATTTTATGTAGAGGGCATGTTATGGGGTTCTGGTCTAGGTGTCGAGGGAATAACATAACCCTCTATACCAACAGATTGTTTACTTGTTGGAGTCACCCTAGAAACATCCTGCAAGGCACAAATATAAATAATAATATGGAATAAAAGATGAATAAATTTGAAATATGTAAACTAGGTTTGGTCTTCATAATGACATATGTAATCATGATTTTATGTAATTTATGTAAAGAAGGAAAAATAAAATCATTTTTGTTATGTTTGAAGCATGGGTTTCATGCTCAAGGATAATATATAAGAATAGCAATAAAAAATTAAAATATGAAAGACATTTGCCATGGTTGAATGCATCTTAGTAAGAAGGTATCATGGTAAGCATACAAATTGAAGCAAGAGCTCATAGCTGAAGTAAAAGTATACAAACAAATAACATAATCAAGTAAAGGTCACCTCCATTGTTATGCCCTGGATTTCTCAACAAATAACATAATCAAACTCATGCAAATAGATTGTTGAACCTTACATTTTGCATAACATTGGATGTATTAGGGGGCATAAACGATACCTGCATGGAAACATTTGATGTAATGACCAGCATAAATGAATCCTGCATGCCAACAAAATGCATGCTTAGCAAAAACACAAATATTAATAAATATATAAAGTGAAATAAGTTAATTTAATGCATAAAAATATTGATCAAGCTTTACCAGTAGCATAAGCTTAGATGTATTGAAAGGTGTGATAGGGGTTGGAATGAATTTATAAATTGCCTGCATTCCAAAAATATAAATTAGCATAATATAATAAAGAACATAAGATAATTTAACCTATAAAATATGGTATTCAAGCTTACCTCATGCACCATCATAGCAATGTCTTTCCCTCGTGCATTTGTTAACATTTCCATAAAAGCGGTTAAGATCATTGAATCCCCAGTTCAAAAGTAACATTCTTAAAAAAACACATAATAACATAAAAATAAGAAAATATTGATTTGAGAACATATTCTAGTGACATTAATAACAAAATTCAAATTCACTAGCACTTGAAAAATAACATAAAAAAATTTCAATATGTTTCAATACATAAACAATACTCAATATGCAAAGTTTTTTTAGGTTTATAGTATTATGTTTCTCTTGCCTAGGTGATGATGGCATAAAGTAAATGTTTTCAAAAATTCAATTAAGAAATTGAAGTGTAGTAGATTAGGTGCCTCCACCAAATATATATGTGTTTTTTAATTAAAACCTTAAACATTCAAATTACTTAATGTCCATTACAATTAGAAACTCAATACTTAACTGTAGTGAATCTTTACAAATATCTCAAAATAAACATAGTGATCAAAAAATGTCATCCTCACATTAAATTTCCTCATCTGATGGCATAAATACCCCATCATTAATGGACCCTAAATCCACAGGTAAATTAATACCATCATTTTCATAGTCTTCACCACCTTCAACTATAGGTAAATTAAAATCAATAAATTCATCATCTTCATGCACTTGATGTCCATGTGGTTGGTTATGTCCTTCAGACACTTCAGTAAACTTGTCATGATCTTCGTCTTGGTCATATGCATCATTGAAAATAACATCATCTCCATCTTGGCCATCTATTTATTTTTGGGGAACTTCTGCATCTTCAAGTAAATCATGGTCCTCTACATCTGGATCAAATGTTACTCTTCGTCCCCTTGGATCACAATCAATCACAAATGACCAACCATGTTGTTATAAATTTGGAATGAGAAAAATTTGGTCACATTGACTTGGAAACACATAAGGTTCAGAAGTGGCTTCAAACCTAGATGTATTGATCATATGGAATCCATTATTATGGAGCAAGATAGTTTTTTCTTCTCCCACTTCGATAAGCTTGTACCATTCAACACGAAAAATAACTTTCTTGAAAGACATAAAATCAAGATCTATAATATCCTCCAACACTCCATAGTAGTGAAGTGTGCTTGTGATTGGTTGTCTATCATTTGCATGTGAATGAAATTCCACCTCAAATGATGCTGAAACTCCACAATTATAAGTTTGTCTCTTTTCATCAGCTTTTCTGAAGCAATAATGATGACCAAAATTCCACATTCTTTTGTAATATCTTACCTAAATTCATAAATATATTAACTAATTAGATTCAAGGAAATAAAATTTAACAGACAATTTATTAAATATATGCAACATATTAATATATATCACCTCCCCATTTATAGATCCTTTAATGAAATTCAATTGTTGTTGTGTCACTCTATCCTTCCCTTTTGTTTCCTCATTTTCAATATTGGTCTTTAGCCAATTTAGTGCGCATCTATCTGGCCACTTTGTTTTATGGCTTGTAGGCAATCCTCAATTATTGTTTTCACCATGTCTATTATATATATTGGTCCATGCATTTTCATCTTCTAATTTCTTTTGTTCAGCGTACTTCTCCATCCATTCCAACATAAAGTCAGAATTGTATGCAACCTATAAATGTAATGACTCCCACTCCTTAGCATCTACAATGAAAAATATATTTGTTCAATGAATTAATAATTATTTATAGCCATATATTATAAAATTCAATATAAAAATAACTACTACTAACATTTTTCTTACCTTTTATCCACTTTGAAGTCCCTTCACCCTCTAATTTTTCTCCTTCAAATGATTAAGATTTGTTATAATTCCATAATCGCGGAGCTTCAATATGAAATTGAGGTAAGTACTCACTCAAATGAACCATTGCCTGGAAAACCATGTACCCCTCAACTATGGACCCTTCTGGTCGAGCCTTTTTCCTCACAAATTGTTTTAAGACCTTCATATATCTCTCGACGAGCCACATTGTTCAAATATGAATAGGACCACATTGTTCAATCTCTTTTACTAGGTGTACAAGGTAGTGCTCTTGAGAATTAAAGAAGCTTGGAGGGAAGCACATTTGAGTATCACACATCAAAAGTGAAACATTCCTCTTCCAATACTTCAATTCATCCTGATGTATCTCTTTAGATGAGACCCACCTGCAAGTATTACCATGTATTACAATAAAGACTTATGATTTCTCGTAAACTAAAAGTAAGAACTCATATAAAGGCATAACCAATGATGAAATTCAAATGATAGGATTAATGGAAGAGTATGCATGATCGATTGAAAATACCTCAGATATTTGCATAATTTGTAAATAGTCAAAGTGACATCATGGTCAAAAGTACTTGGTATTGTTGTAGGCAACACATACTGCATGACCATTAACAAATAACAATGTTAAAATATGCATGAAATTCAAATATGCATGAGATGATATTATCACAATACTAGCATGACCATTAACAAATAACCATGTTCAAATATGCATGAACTAATATTATCACTAGGATATACAATTTTCTAATTAAGTTCCAACAAATCTAACATGTGACAACGTTACCTTTATCCAATTGTTCCAATCATGTGTTTTTAGGCCTGAGAACTCTTATCCATCTCTTGTGAATAAATTTTTTAATGTCGCACCAAAGCCAGAAGGAAATCTTATGTTTTTCATGGTAGAAATGATGTTTTATTTCTCATTTGAAGTAAAAGTCTATGGAGCATGAGCATATGAGTTGTCTTCATGCAACCACATGTTTGGCATGATATTAGCAACTCGAAGGTCCTTTCTTAACTTTATTTGTGCTTCAAGGTTAGTTCCATTTAGATGTTTCCACAAGCACTCTGCCACATTTTTCCTGATGTGCATAGTATCCAATAGGTGGGCTATTGGCAAGTTCTCATAATATTCTAATTTGTAGAAAATAGAGAGTCTTTTCATTCCTAGGGGAAAACCTGTCCCTTCTTTTTTGTCATACATTGCTTTCCACCTATCAGGGTTCATCTTTATTGGCTTCCTCATTTCAACTTCCTTTCCATTGAACTTATGTTTATCACGCACTCGATAGTGATGATTTTATGGTAAGAATTGTCTATACTCATCATATATAGTTTTATTGAGATCCTTTGATTGCCTATGCAACAATTTTGGCCCACATGATGGACAACCATGTTTCCCCTTTGGTTGTAGCCCTAAAATAAAATTGGAAACCAAATTTAGTAAATACTAAAATGAAGACAATAATTATAATTGTAATTTATAATACATTACAACAACAAATATTACCACAAAAAATAGAGAGCCCCGGGGCATCATGAATTGTCCAGATAAGAATCGCATGAAAGAGGAAGCTTCTATCATTGACAAGTCTTGATACATCGTACATATTTACACCATCCCATAATTCACGAAGCTCGTCAATGAGGAGCTCCATGTATACATCCATATCCTTTACTTGATATTTTCCTAAGTAAACAAAGTGTTCTTTATAAGGATTAACTGTTCATTGAAATATTTTTATATAAAATTCAAGAGAGCATTGCATTAATTTGTTCTAGTACCTGGTATGATAAGAATTAACATTGCATGTTCCTTTTTCATTGCCATCCAAGGGGGAATATTGTTGTTTATAATTAACACTGGCCAAATAGAATACGTTGTTCTAAGATCTCCAAAAGGATTGACACCATCCATTGCTAGAGAAATTCTTGCATTCCTTGGCTCATTTCTTAAATGTGGCCATTTTTCCTCAATATCTTTCCAATATTTACTATCCACAACCATACACATGACACCATCTTGGCTTCTCCCTAGTGCATGATAATCCATATATTTTTCCAACTCCTTGCACTTGAACATTCTCTCAAACCTTGGCTTTAGTGGAATGTGTCGTAGTACTTTATAAGGAACCTTCTTGGATACTTGATCTTGACGATATCTATTTGTGTGACACATAGGGCATTGTTGTAAATTTGCATTCTCTCCATAGTAAAATATATGGTCATTTGGACATGCATCATATGTCTTGTACTCCATTCCAATGTCTTTCATTATTGAGTGTACTTCTATATAAGAATGAGGAAACTTATTGTCCTTTGGAAGTATTTTGTTTCCCAAAAGTCTGCATAGTACAAAAAATTATTTTTATAAGTATACATAATATTCAAAAATTTTAAGACATCTAGAGCATTAATTTATAGGAATATCAAAACCAACCTTAATATATCAGTAAATCATGTGTTGTTCAATCCATGTGTAACCTTCAAGTTCAACAACAACATAAGTGTCGTCGATATAGAAGATTCAACATTTGCAAAAAGAGGTGTCCTAGCCAATTGAGCGAGGGGTGAATCAATAACTTCTTCAAAAGATGTGTAGAAGTCTTGGATAAATTCATTGACACCAACCTCATTTATCTGTGAAGTGGTTTCATCCATAAATGTGTTTTGTCCTTCATCTTGAGAGTGGCTACTATCAATATAATCCATAGGTCCTTCAGGAATATTGGGAACCGGAAGCGACTTTTCATAAATAAAAAAAATCATTTCAAATGATTAATAATAATGTATTAAATAATTTGCATATTTATTTATTATAAGAAAAAAAAATTGTTAATTATAGTATACCTCTTGTATATAAACTCCATTGTCCAATCTATGGATACCAACTAGCCTTCGCTTCTTTAGTTTCCTATTTTGGCACATTTTGCAACTGCAATATATCATTTCATTGAAGTATTCATCTGTCCCTAGAAAAAGTCTTATTGCCCGTTCATTTGAATATTCAGATGATGATGTGTTGTTTTCCTGAATGCACCATGTACTATGCTCGATAAGACTGCAACTTTTAATTTGATTATTTATTCTTTTTCGAGATAACATGACCAATGAATAAACCTAGGGAGTGAATCTATGAATATTTAATTTTTTTAGTGTTGAGTCAGCATTGAAAATCTGTCCAACACTTTGAGGAAAGTTTCTCAAAGTATTCCAACAAGCCTCTAACTGGTCACAAACAAACTTTTGAGGTATCGTTTTAGAGTTATTTCTAAAAATAAAACCAGTCTCTAACTAAATCAACAACATAAATACTAAAAATACCAAAAATAGAATAAATACCTAGTCTGCCATTTATATATATACAAAGAAAGTAATGTAACAGAAATCTGCAAATAAAAATGTGTGGACGTTAGTTAGGATCATTACATAAGTAACTGTTGAAATATATGACAACGTGTATACCAAAAAAAAATTTACTATTTTTTTTTCTGATTGTAAATTCACAAAATGTAGGTAGGCAACGAATAATAAGTGCTATTCAATGGGAAATGGGACTCATGATGAGAGCTAAGGAATTTCTAAGTCACCTCATTAGGCTTATACAAATAAAATTATTGTAGTTACATTGTGATTTGATGGCCTAATATTCATAGAGAGCCACATAAAGTTTTCCAACAACCAAAAATAAAATGTTATTTTGTTTTGAGATGAAGGATCTAGGTGAGTTTTATTACTATGAAATTATAGTGACTAGAGATATGCATAATTATAATTATCAAAGCATTCTCCTCAAACAATTTTGAATGAAGGATGGCAAGCCTATATCAATTTTTCTCCACCAAAATTGAAAATTATCAACAAAAAGCAGCTATAATGCTATTGATCGGGTTACAGACATTGATGGAAGAAAGTTGACGACAGATTATGTCTTTAATCTATGTGGGTGGGAATCAATTGATGTATAAGACAATACTTTGTTGCTTGACCAAGTCTATATGGCTCATGATATGACTTGTTGGTCATAGAAGTGGCATATTGATAGTGGTTACTTGGATGGATGAGATGGTTTCTAGAAGAGTACTCCCCTTGGATTGTGATGAGAATATAAAATCACTAGAACACTAGAATGAGAGAAGACTAGAGCCCAACAACCAATGAATAGCCCAGGACTTCCCAAATAGAACCCAAACTCGTTGGAGGAAGAAAATACTACCAACAGAACTGAAATACATGCACATACAAATAAAAAACTATAAAAAACTTACCCCAGTCGATGAAAATTCCCAAAGGGGAGGATTCTTTGAGGGAAACATTATTATTTATAAGTATTACCTTCTCTGAAAGCCCAAGGAAATCTAGAAAATAGATGGAATAATTACTTGTTTTCTTTGTAAGGCATTCATGGAAACAACTAATAAATGATATCAATTGCATGCCATATCCATACAAGGGTTATTTGTAGTCATAATTATATGTTTTGTGCAAATTTAATGGCCATACTGCTCACAATCTTCTTCTTGCTGCCTCAGTTGACCTCAGAATGAAATGAAGATGACAATGTACCATCAAGGAATATCGCGACCAAATATTATGTTTCTGCCAACAACAACTTGGAGCCTCGCTTCTTCCCATAATAAGGTGTTTTCCTATATCATTTTTTCTCCACCAAATCCCTTTAAGTAGCTTCTGGTTTCTTTGTAGTGTGGGAATAATAGAATAAATCCCATGAAAACAATCGCTTTGGTTTGCACTTGTTTTAGTGTTAAGCCATTTGTCAAAGTTTATAGGCTAATGCAATGCTAATATTTAAAATCCCATACTGTGGTCCATGCCTACTTGTATCGGGTAGTTGAGGTAGGGACACATGAAATTTGTCCCTAGTTTAGTGATCTGAGTTGTTGCATGCCACCATCATATCTAGCATGCCTATCATCAAAGGGGACAATTTGTGCTTGATGTTCCCATGAAATCCACTTGATAGATATGGTATGGATGAGTTATCGTGTGTTATGAGTCCAACTATTATGGACTCAAGGACTGTACTAACATGCCAATCCCTATCAGTGTAAAAGCAAAGCCCAAACCAACTAAGTCTATCAATAAAAAACTGATAACTCTATGACAACATGTTCATTTCTAGTACAGGGAATCTTCTTCTCAAACTAACAATATATTTACCTATAACAGTTGTAGATTGACCTATAACAACAATAGTTTTTACTATGCAAAACAATAATTTAGAGCACTGATCTAGTTTTATGTTAAATTAAAATTATCATAACAAGAATTGCAACAACAATTATAGAAACTCGGAAGCGTGGTAGTGAACAAGATTGCAGAAATATTCAATAAAAATTATTGATAAAATATACTCTTTAATCGTATATAAGACAAGAACACTTTCCTAAGAACGTACGGTCACAATTTCACACCCAAGACGTCTCTCACATATTCGCATACAAGCATTCACCCAAATATCCCTACTCTAAAGCTTGTGAGATTTTTTATAATGAAAAATCTCACTTTTGCATCACTATCTTTCTTAACTAGACCAATTGAAAAAAATGTAAAGGAAGCCTTCGCAGCAAAGAGTCCCTGATCAGAGTTGGACAGGTGAAACTTAACAAGGCACAAAGAAAACATAGGTCATTCACAAAGGCCATTAAAAAAATAGAGGCCATTAACACAGGCCATTAAAAAAATTCATATTGTAAGAATAAAAAAAAAATTCATTGGCCGAAGTCGACAATGCCCGCACCGCTGCTGCCTTGACACCGGATACGCTGTTTGTGGAGGGTAACAAAGTATTCTGGGCAGGAATCATGACAGGCGATGTCATGAATCTGTCATGATGATGGCGGATTCCTGATGAATGTAAAATCTTAATGTGTATATGGAAAATGTATTTTCTTTCAAATATGAAAAGAAATACAAGAAAAAATTCAATTTAGAATAAATCAATTATTATTCTTTATAAAATTTAACCCATCAAAATTTGATTGTATAATGTGCATCTTCAAAGTGCAAAAAAAATAGCAATTAAACATAAAAATAACAATTATTATGTATCAAGAAGTTGGAGATTCAAATCCCCTGATTTACCTACAGCTACAAAAAGGGCATAACTTACATCCCTGATTTACCTCAGGGCATAACATCTATAGATTATAATGGTTTTCTCAAAATAATTTGAGCAAAATTCCAATAATTCATAATTGTTTGGTCTCATGCTGCACAGTCCTTAATTCCTAAATTAAGAACTTCCGAATTAACTATTTGTGATTGTTATATATATGTATATATAAACCAATATACCATCTCTTATAGTTATTTGTATGCAGAATTGCACATGGATGATTGTAATTAATAATATATGAGGAAAAGCAGGGTTTAGAGAAGGTTCCGGAAAGCATCGACGAAAACCAGGAGTCTGGTTATGAAAGTGACCATTGCAGCATGGAAGCTAGGGATTTGATGGATTCCTTCTTCATTGTACGCGTCACGTCTATAAGAGAACTAGACAACTCTGAATTGGAAATTAGTCAGCCAATTCAAGCAAATCCCAGAAAAATGAAGAGGGTAATCACCATGTGAATCTGAGCACCCTAATGGGTGACCATGTTATGAATCTGGGTGATCATTTCAATAATTTGAAGAGCATTCCTCCCAAAGATCAGCATGTGGACCTGAATAATATAATGGGTGATCATCATATAAATTGGAACATTACTGATACTATAGGCACAGGAGAAGGAAGCTCCAAGGATTTATATCCTTAGGAGGCATATACAAAATATTTTGGCCATGCAAAGAAAGTAGGTCCCCTCTGTGTTAAGAAAAGCAGCACTAAACCTAACAACACATCATTTATTGTTCACGCCAACCAGAAGAGGGAGGAAAAATTAAAATTCTTTTGAGAAAACCATTATAATCTCTAGATGCTATGCCCTTAGGTAAATCAAGGATGTCTAAGTTATGCCATTTTGGTAGCTGTAAGTGAATCAGGGATACTAGGTAAATCAGAGGATTTGAATCTCCAACTTCTTGATACATAATATTTCTTTTTCACAACTATTCTCAATTGAATTTTCTTTTTATTCTTCCCATTTTTCTTATAGACATTAAGCTTGTACATTCATCAAGAGTCTTGGATGATGTTATTCTTAACAATCAACATGTCACCGAGTGTCTAAATAATTATTGGCTCTTATCAGTGAACTTATCAGTCTCAAAGGAGAAAGTTGTGAAAATCTTAAATTTGGTGGCCTTGTTTCTACAAACAAAGAAGGAAACGAAGGTAAATTTTCTCATTCCTACAGCCTTGAGCTTTATCTTTGCATTAATGGATTTCAGCACAGATCTGAGAGTGTGGGTTTATGCTAAGATCAACCTATTTTTCTATGGTATAATGCATCTCATATGTGATCCACTCCCTCACTCATGGAGGCGGCACATATAATCTTTGGGAAAGTGGGTTGACAACTTAACACCCTGCAATGGCATACAGTTGAAGGTTGTAAGGGGCACTGTAGCTACAATTATCAGTGAAGGTGAAAAATTCGATAATGAAGGTGCAATTTTGGTGCTGAAAGAAGTGCCCTGATACAAATTGTTAAGCACCTAGGCATCTACTATTATTCCCCTTGGGTGCCTCCCTAGGTACCCTGTATTATCCCCTGTATTACGCTCGTAGGTACACTACAAATCAATGAGGAAAGAGCACAGTTTTAATTTAGCATATTCTAAAAAATATACAGGTAACTCAGCATAGTAGCATACATGTTATCTATAGAAGCATTAAAGATTTAGAAAGGCAAGATGAAAATTGAAGTGGAGGGTCCTGCATATCTCTATATATGTACTTAAAAACAAATATTCAGTTGGATAGCTGTGGTGGATGTTACATGATTATTTCACTTTCTTCAGATTCTATTATATGTTTTTGTAGTGACAGTATTTAGACCTTGTTGGAAGATGTTGTTAATGAATGGATAATATATAGTATTAGGTAGATATGTAGGCTATGGAACAGTTTTTTTTGTTTGAGAGTGTTGAACAAAGACAATCTATTGTATATCTGATTTCTATTTTAATGTCAATATGTTTTTATTCTTGGAAAAAATACATTGTAATTTCAGGAAAAAATACATTGTAATTTCAGGAAAAAATTATTTACCAATGACACAGCAAAAGTAAAAGTAGACACTTATAGCATTCATTCTTTGAAGGACTTGGTAAAAAAGTGGCAATCGTTCTTGTAACTAGTTTCTTTTCCATTGAAGCCAAGGAAACTTAGCATCATCATTTGTTGGCTCAAAATAAGTGGTTTTCCAATTGGCCGTAAATGGACCAGCCCGGATTTTATAGGTCAATTGTTGAATTTTGGTAGAATGGTAGACATATATAGGACCCCATTGACTTGACAAGCTAGTTATTTGTTAAGCTTAAATTCTCCAATGGTCTCACAATCACTGGTGCCATCACATATATCCATATTCATATCATATGATATATCTATTTTGATTTTAAAAAACTACCATTAGTCTTGAATATATCCATATTCTTATCATATGATATATATATTTTGATTATAAAAAACTCCCATTAGTGTCACATATATACATATTCATATCATATGATATATATCTTTTGATTATAAAAAACTCTTATTAGTCTGATAACCAATTTTACACGAGAAATATTCAGTCCACCTAGTAATAGCCTACATGTAACAAGAGAAGTGATTGAAATGAATAGCATTCCATTACCACGCGGAATGTTTTTTTATAGAACTAGGAGTAATAAAAGTCATTACCATGAACTCTTTTCCGAAGAAAAAAAACAGAGGCCATTATCAAGGCACAAAGAAAAAGTGTGAAAACTAGTGTCTAATGTTTACCTTGGATTTGAAATATGTTAACTCCGGTTAAGTCTCATAGATCAGAACTGGAAACAATCAGATCACAATACTTTAGAAACACACAATAATTTAAAGTCCCTACATTTTCTTGTGGGATTTGAATATTTACTTTTACAATTTAACCATGATTCAAACAGTTAGAATTTCACATCCATCCCATCACATTTTAAAGGGAGGGAGCAATGCATCATCATTGCAAAACTAGAAAACAAAAAATTATTTGTGGCCATCATGAAAAAGCCCTGAAATAGTTGATTTCAGAACAGTGATATCTTGACCTCCCAAACTCCAATTGAAATGACTATATTTTTTTGAAATCAGAAGTTTTTTTGAAAGGAATTGAGATATACAATTGTTTTGCCAAATTTTTCACCAAAAGCAAAACCCTGTTTTTTTTCCTTTGAAAAGCTACAAAATAATAAAAAAATATTCCCCTTTTTTGGCCGAAAGAAGTGCCCTGATACAAACTGTTAAGCACCTAGGAATCTACTATTATTCCCCTTGGGTACCTCCCTAGGTGCCTTGTATTACCCTCCTAGGTACACTACAAATCAATGAGGAAAGAGAACCGTTTGAATTTAGCTCATTCCAACATGTATACAGGTAGCTCAGCATAGTAGCAGACATGTTATCAATAGAAGCATTAAATATTCAGAAAGGCAAGATGAAAATCGAAGTGGAGGGTCCTGCATATCTCTATATATGTACTTAAAAACAGATATTCAGTTGGATAGTTGCGGTGTATGTTAGTTTAGTGGGAGTTTTTTCTATTTGCTACTAAAGGATGTGGCATAGCCTTTCTACCTCTTTCTCAGCTGCATTTCGTTCCCCAGGAAACCCTTTCCCAATGTAGGCTTCAAAAGTGTGTTCTCTTTCTAGAGGTTCGATAGCGATGCTATCACAACCTCTTAGGACACAAAAATCCGTTGTTTGGGGTAATTTCCTAATCTACCTAGACCTATGATAGACATAGTTGCACCAATTAATTTACAAACCATAAAACATTTTAGGGATTATTTTTTATGGATTTACTGCATCTACATCTACATGGTACTGTTATTCACACCTTGTTTCTCTTCTCTCTTCTTCATACATACATGTTCACATATTTATTTCTTCTCTATATTTTCATCATCCATTCTCCCATGATGTTGCATAATTTTCTCTATTATCTCTGTTCATGTTGCGATTAAATTGTCCACTACATCATTCTCTCTCTCTCACTATCTTCTTTCATCATTTTATTTTTTGTTGTATTATTCTTTCTGCGATCATCTTCTTTTATCATGGAGTCATCTACTTTTTCCTTTTTGTACTTTCCTTCTTCGTATGAACAACCAATCATTAATGTCCATATAAAAAATAAAACTGTCTACCAAGATACATGAGTACCATCACTTATACTTTCTAGTTTTCTAGAAATTCTTTTCACCCACATAATTCATCAATATATTAAATTCCCTCTTCATGATAACCTGGTCCCAACCTTCTAAGAATAATCTATCTCACTTCCCAACCTTCTAAGATTAATCTATCTCACTTCCCCCCTTAATCGAAGACTCAACTTTATTAATCTATCTCACTTCCAAGTTCCACCCTTAATCAAAGACTTAACTTCTATGATTTCACATGAAGCTAGTACACCTGACACCCTCGTACCTACGCTAGTGATTAATTCGACAACATGATGGCATATCCTCTCTATGCATAAGATGATACATGCTACATAATTACTACATGTGCAACCTAACTTAATATGACTTATGAGAGACCAAGGGAAAAGAACTTGCCTATACCTAGCCTTTTATGGGATCAAAACGCCCTAGTGATTAATGCCACAGCTAGATGTCATATCCTCTTTATGCATAAGATGATACCCACTATATAATTACTACATGTGCAACCTAATTTAATAGGTCTTACGAGAGACCAAGGGAAAAGAAATTTCCTATGCCTAGCTTTTTATGGGAACAAAAATTTCTAGGGTGTCATGTACACCAAAGCATACACCCATGATAATAGGTATGCATCATTAACTCATTTTAAATGATACAAAAAACATGCAAAATGCTTCATTTAAATTGAAATAAACCTCATTTAATTTTTTTGTAGACTTAAAATTCCTTTCTCTTCTTTCCCATTGTGCATGCCCTCTCTTCTTCTCCACTGAACGTACAATTTTATACCTCAATGTCTTCTCATATCACAACATTCTCTTCTCTCAGTGTCTTCTCATATCATAGAATTCTCTTCACCTGTCAGCAACAAATGTAAGATTGCATACAGACAGATCACATGCTCTCTTTGGCCCATATTCACAGAGTACTCAAAGTTTTAATAATTGTTGGATTTAATATTCTATAGTAAACAAATGCAAATAGATGTGAAAAATATGAAGAAAAAATACAAGGACCAAAAACATACATGTATTAAATTATACAAGCTCTTGTGTTACATTTAAAATATAAATGATGAGCATAATGACATGGTCAATTCAACCAACTATATAATAGATTAGTCTCACATATATCCATATTCATATCATATGATATATATATTTTTATAATAAAAAACTCCCATTAGTGTTGCATATATACATATTCATATCATATGATATATATCTTTTGATTATAAAAAACTCTTATATGTCTGATAACCAATTTTACACGAGAAATATTGAGTCCACCTAGTAATAGCCTACATGTAACAAGAGAAGAGATTGAAATGAATCGCATTCCATTACCATTAGGAATGGTTTTTCATAGAACTAGCAGTAATAAAAGTCATTACCATGAATTCTTTTCCAAAGAAAAAAAAACAGAGGCCATTAACAAGGCACAAAGAAAAAGTGTTCAAACTAGTGTCCAATTTTACCTTGGATTTGAAATATGTTAACTCCAGTTAAGTCTCATAGATTAGAACTGGAAACAATCATATCACAATACTTTAGAAACACACAAGAATTTAAAGTCCCTACATTTTCCTATGGGATTTGAATATTTACTTTTACAAGTTAACCATGATTCAAATAGTTAGAATTTCACATCTATCCCATCACATTTTAAAGGGAGGGAGCGATGCATGATCATTTCAAAAATAGCAAACAACAAATTATTTGTGGCCTCATGAAAAAGCCCTGAAATAGTTGATTTCGGAGCAGTGATATCTTGACCTCCTAAATTCCAATTGAAATGACTATCTTCTTTTGAAATCAGAATTTTTTTTGAAAGGAATTGAGATATACAATTGTTTTTGCCAAATTTTTCACCAAAAGAAAAACCCTCTTTTTTTTTCCTTTGAAAAGCTACAAAATAATAAAAAAATATGCCCCTTTTTTGGCCGAAAGAAGTGCCCTGATACAAACTGTTAAGCACCTAGGCATCTACTATTATTCCCCTTGGGTACCTCCCCAGGTACCCTGTATTACCCTCCTAGGTACACTACAAATCAATGAGGAAAGAGAGCAGTTTGAATTTAGCTCATTCCAAAACATATATGGGTAGCTCAGCATAGTAGCAAACATGTTATCAATAGAAGCATTAAAGGTTCAGAAAGGCAAGATAAAAATCGAAGTGGGGGGTCCTGCATATCTCTATATATGTACTTAAAAACAAATATTTAGTTGGATAGCTGCGGTGGATGTTAGTTTAATGGGAGATTTTTCTATTTGCTACTAAAGGATGTGGCTTAGCCTTTCTACCTCTTTCTTAGTTGCATTTCGTTCCCCAGGCAACCCTTTCTCAATGTAGGCTTCAAAAGTGTGTTCTCTTTTGAGAGGTTCGATAGCGATGCTAGCACAACCTCTTAGGACACCAAAATCCGTTGATTGGGGTAGTTTCCTAATCTACCAAGACCTATGATAGACATAGCTGCACTAATTAATTTACAAACCATAAAACATTTTAGGGTTTCTTTTTATGGATTTACTGCATCTACATCTACATGGTATTGTTATTCACGCCTTGTTTCTCTTCTTTATTCTTCATACCTATATGTTCACATATTTCTTTCTTCTATATGTTTTCATCATCAATTTTCCCATGATGTTGCATCATTTTCTCTATCATATCTTTTCATCTTGTGACTATATTGGCCACTACATCATTATCTCTCTCACATCATCTTCTTTTATCATTTTATTTTTTGTTGTATTATTCTTTCTGTGATCATCTTATTTTATCATGGAGTCATCTACTTTTTCCTTTTTGTACTTTCCTTCTTTGTATGAACTACCAATCATTAATGTCCATATAAAAAATAAAACTGTCTACCAAGATACATGAGTACCATCAATTATACTTTCTAGTTTTCTAGAAATTCTTTTCACCCACATCATTCATCAATATATTAAATTCCCTCTTCATGATAACCTGGTCCCAACCTTATAAGAATAATCTATCTCACTTCCCAACCTTCTAAGATTAATCTATCTCACCTCCCCCCTTAATTGAAGACTCAACTTTATTAATCTATCTCACTTCCAAGTTCCACCCTTAATCAATGACTTAACTTCTATGATTTCACGTGAAGCTAGTACACCTGACACCCTCGTACCTAACCTAGTGTTTAATTCCACAACTTGATGGCATATCCTCTCTATGCATAAGATGATACACGCTACATAATTACTACATGTGCAACCTAAATTAATAGGGCTTATGAGAGACCAAGGGAAAAGAACTTCCCTATACCTAGCCTTTTATGGGATCAAAACTCCCTAGTGATTAATTCCACAACTTGATGTCATATACTCTCTATGCATAAGATGATACACACTATATAATTACTACATGTGCAACCTAACTTAATAGGGCTTACGAGAGACCAAGGGAAAAGAACTTTCATATGCCTAGCTTTTTATGGGAACAAAAATTTCTAGGGTGTCATGTACAACAAAGCATACACCCATGATAATAGGTATGCATCATTACCTCATTTGAAATGATACAAAAAGCATGCAAAATGCTTCATTTTAATTGAAATAAACCTCATTTAACTTTTCTGTAGACTTAAAATTCCTTTCTCTACTTTCCCATTGTGGATGCCCTCTCTTCTCCTCCACTGAACATACAATTGTATACCTCAATGTATTCTCATATGAAAACATTCTCTTCTCTCAGTGTCTTCTCATATCACAGAATTCTCTTCACCTATCAGCAGCAAATGTCAGATCGCATACAGACAGGTCATGTGCTCTCTTTGGCCATATTTACAGAGGACTCAAAATTTTTCTAATCACATGCTCTCTTTGGCCCATATTCACGGAGTACTCGAAGTTTTAATAATTGTTGGCTTTAATAGTCTATAGTAAACAAGTGCAAATAGATGTGAAAAATATGAAGCAAAAATACAAGGACCAAAAAAATACATGTATTAAATTATACAAGCTCTTGTGTTACATTTAAAATATAAATGATGAACATAATGACTTGGTCAATTCAACCAACTATATAATAATATTCTCAACTAAATTTTGATCCCAATCTTTCCCATTTTTCATATCACATGGAAGAATCACCCAAGTAAAAACTACACTAACAAAAAATTTTCCATCATAAGCTATTTTTGCTGGGAAATAGATAAACCTATTTGTTAATGATTTGTTGACCAACCTTTCGAGCAGTGGATTATACACTCATTGGTTTAATACACCATAACTCTTCTTCAGTACTATCTACTCATTGTTTTAGTACACCCTAACTCTTTTATCGAGCATAAGGGAAATCTAAGAACCATCAATTACTAAATTTGGTGGTATTAAACTGAGAAAATAATGTGAAGGGGCCATATAACTAATTAGATTCAAGGATACAAAAGTGATTTGATGGCCTAAGAATATTGACATCCCATTGCTGGGTAACATTGCAAGGCTTGCTATGCCACTGCCTGCTTCACAGAACCCATAATACAGAGGACAGGAGGTTTGATGAAGTTTATTGCTGCGTTCAATGCATTACACTATCCCTATGGCATTACTTCTTCACTACCTACTGAACTATACTTTCAAAAAACACGACACTGAAATTGTGCTTCAATGCAATATTTATGCCTATTGGTAGCTTAAGATACAGGGATTAGAGGGCAGTTTCTGTGAAAAATTTACAACCACAATTTGAAAATAGTGAAATTTTCAAAAATATATGACATGAGTATGTAGAGCATGAAAAATTAGCTAAAAACCAGAATGAGTATATAGACATAGTAGCGTTTCAGAAGCAAGGAAGGAAAGCAACAAAGAACCTTAAATACCTTGATCTAGGGCTTCCAGAAAATTATGGAATTTATCCAACTTGTGAACCTATGCTTGTTTAGATGCTAACCCAGTTATATAAACCTCCCTCTCTCCATGAAAGAATCACAGCTCCATAGTTCTCCATCGTAAACCCTTTAAACCAAGGCTTATTGCTACTGTGCCGACACGCAGGATTAACGGCTTGGTGAACGCTGTATGGGATGTGTTGTGTGGACACGTAGGATTGTGTGATGTGGATGGCTTCTAGGGAAACCAAATTGGAATGTATGCGTGATGTGGACGGCTTCATTTCTGAGGGAAAAATTTTAGAATATTTCAGTGTACTGTACTAAGCGCGAAGAAGATATGATTAAACAAGTATTATTTGGAGAATGCAATTAAATGACCTCTTGAAAAGATATATGCCCGATGGTGTGCCCACCTTTCATCCCAACTCAGTTGTTAAACAAAATTATAAAATACTATTAAGCAGGTCCAAAAATTATTTTTGCTCCAATTTATGGTTAGCAAGTCATCTCAACTCCAATTCTTCAACATCATTACAAAATAATATTGAATTTGTAACCCTAATTCAAAAAATTATTTTTGCCCCAATTTCTATTAAAATTATTTCTATTATTTTCAGAGCGAAAAAAATCCTGAAAGAGAAATTATTAATTTTTGTGAGATGGGTTCAGTTAATTCGAGGTCTCCTCACCTTTTCCTACACATGTTCTCCACACCAATGTTGATAATATCATTGATAGATGGGCTATCAGAGAGCCAAGGTGCGCAGGGGCATAACTTACTATCAATAATAAGCGTTCTCAAGAGGTTAGGTGATAGTTGAGAGCTCAACGACCAGATTCAAGGAGCATATTCTCCAATTGGTTTAGGAGGAAATTACTCAGGCAAAGACGAAATCAACAAATGATCAACACGCCCTCACGAATACTTCATGTTGACAAAGGTAATGGATTAGAACCTGGATTCCAAACATACCTGAGGTTGCTTCAACTAGTATATGTATTATGGTCGACATCTATTGACATTTAAAGTTTCTCCCAAAGAAATATGTTCTTTGGAAAGGGATTTGAAATTTCCAAAAGAATAGGAGTGTGTTTATTTATAGAGATTGGGGACTCAAATACCACTATTAATGATATGGAAAAAAAAAAAATCATGAGGGGATAAATTTCTAGCCTTATTTTAGATCAATAAGACAATTGGGAGGTTCCTTCATTGATATATATTCCTACCATGTCTTGTGAGAAAATAACCAAGGGATGATTTGGTGGGAGAAAGTTAATTCAAAACAAAATGAAGGAGATATTATAGTTAATGGTGTATTATGCAAACAACTTATTCCCTTTATAGTTAATCAAAGCTTATTTGACAAAGCACCATGTAATCAAAGTTTATTGGTGGGGAAGACAAGCACCATGTAATCAAAGTTTATTTGACAAAGGAATTGGCTATTAATTGATTGGTTCAAAGGAAAATATGTCAATTTATTTATGGTTAGCACCTTTTGGTGCACTTTCCTAGAGACCCTGGCTCATGATATTACTGGAATGGATGTGATGATACTACAGATCCTCTTGTTCAAGTTGGTAAAATCCATTACATAATTACAATATGGAGCAGATGATCTTGAAGACATTTCAAGGAAAGTTGGTCAAATCCATTACATAATTACAATATGGAAGATCAAGTAAAAAATGGTGTACATCAAATACAACATAACATGTGCTCCCTTCTTCGTATATTAAATTGCCTTGTTAGAAGCAGCTCTGTGGTTTCACCAAACCAGTCTTTGTGCATTTTACATCTTTACACTGAGCCTGTGCAAATTCTACACCATGAATCTTGTAGCTGAGTTTCACATTCTGCAAATCAATTCCCTGGCATGGTACACTAGGGCCGCATGAAAGAGAAATATCCACCCGTGTGGCTAATATGCGAATTATATTCTTATATGAAACTCCACTGATGGTCACACCACTGGATCCCTATACACAAAAAACATTGAACATTGAGTGGAAGTGAAAAAGTCATCATTGTAGATAGACTTCTGGGAGAAAACATTGAACATTGAGGGGAAGTGAAAATTTCCAAAAAGACTTATAGTTCTAAATAAAGACTTACAGTTCTAAATGTTTTGTTTTTAGGGTAGACTGTTGTCTATTTAGAAAATCTAAAACCTATTTATAAAGATGGATAAAGTGTCTATTCGAAATGTTAAAATTTTAAACCTCTTTACATAGTTTTAATAGAGTTTTAGTTTAATAATCTATTTATAATATGAACAATTACTAAAATTTATATTCAAACAAAATTTATCATTTATATATAAAAAAATTTTGGTGATAATTACATCTAAGTATATTTTGATGATGTTTTTAGAACTAGTCATTAGCTACTAACCAATGTAATTCAAGAAGATGAACCACACTTAGAAACATGTTAGAAAAATATACTTAAATGTGATTACCACAAAAAAACTTTATATACATTTTATAAATCACAAAACCAAAATTCCTGTACATAAATTTTAAAAAAATTACCTGACTGGAGCAACTATTAAACGAGGTCTGTGAGGGGAGGTTGGCAATGGTCACGTTTCCTATGGCGAATTTCATGTTGTCCACCAAATTATAAACAACCATATATGTTTATATGTACAAATTAAAAAGAAAATATGTAGAGATATATTCGTAACACTATTAATTACAATTATTTTATAAAATATAAATTTATATATTAAAAAAAAATTAACAAAATTAAATATTTTGCATTAAATTTGAATTTAAAGAAAAGGAAATAACATTTTTACGATCATCTAAAATAAACAAAATTTATATTCTTATATATGAACTTCTTATCAATAAAATAAAAATAATACAACCATCAAACACTTAGAAATAAAAATATATTACATGATCTTTAAAAAAATAAAAATTAAACATTAAAAGAGATAAACAAAAAGTGGACATGGGGAATAAAAATCTAACTAAAATGAGGGATGATGGGTACCTTTAAAAAAAGGACACCCAAAAAAATAAACTCAAGCATCTAATTAAAATAGCAAAAGTAAATTTTATTCAATATTAATATTACTTTTCTAACCAAAAAATTAATATATATTACCAAAAATAAACATAATACTTGTATGCTTATAAAATTTCCACAGGTTTATGTGAGGGACGTTTAGTAAAATAAAATAAATTTAGTAAAATAAATTTCCACAATTTTGTCATTCAACAAATGAGGAGTCAACTAACATAGCTTCCGCCTGATCTAGAGATGCATTTCCATCTAAAGACTAATATTGTGAGCTTGGGCTTGCTGAGAGGTTCTCAAACTGACTGTGAAGGGATTTAATTTCATCATTTTGATGGTTCATCTGAAGTTGGAAGTCATGAATTCTTTCATATTGTTTTACAACTGTAAGGGAGATCTAGAAGAGCAACTCCAAAAGAGAGTGAGAGTTTATACTATAGGAAGGTGTAGGTAGAGGGGGAACTTTGAGGATCCCACTGCTCCACCTTCACGACTGGTATTGTCCATCATTGGGTCTTTCCAATTGCATACTCTATCACTAACTAGTTCAATTTCAAATTCCCAATTTCTTGCCAAAATAACGAGTGGTTGACTATCTCCGAATGTGGATGCCACCAGTGATTGATGGGACGCTCGTCCCTTGCCGTCTCCCGAGGCCGTCGAGGTGGGCTGTCCATCTGGCCTCCCACAAGCGCATTAACAATGGCATTCAATACGCCACCTTGCGAACCATTAACGCAGTCATCTGGAATCGTCGACGCTCAGTGCATTTCACCTGGTTCACTTCGGCTTCTGATATGGATTTTGGTCTCTTGTATGGCGATTGCTCTGTCTGCTCCACCATTGCTCAGCGCCAAATTTCTTGTCCACCTGTCTGCACTGAGCCTAGTGCTCGAACGCAGACTGGCAGGCGATGTGAGCTTCTTTGCTTCTTGGAGACTGTTCTTGAGTTTCATTTCACGCATAGTAAGTTTTGCTGTTCGAATTCTCTGTCTATTTCTTCCAGCTCCTCTTCGTCGATCCTTCTCTACCCTTTCCATCAGCCTTTCCCCTTCACCATGCCTATATTGTGCCATCGCATGCAATTTTGGCACAGTTATAGCCGTGGTCGTGTCATTCATTCCCGGTCTTCTCCTAGTTCAGACTCTTCCTCTGAGGATTTCCTCTGCGACCACATTCCTGAAACCAGGAGTCGCAAAGGTTGGCTTCGTTCCTTTGATTTTTTTCATCCAGCTCCATGTTCTCCACCTCCTCATGTGCTCCCCTCTGTGCCTCAAGCTATCCATTCTGATAGTCCTCCCGCTCCCCCTTCGCTTTCCTCCACTTCCTTGCGCCAAACCTCTCAACGAGCGGAGTTCAGATTTGACTGTTCTTTTGATAGGTCGGTTCTCATGGCGTATTTCACAGTCACCTTATGTGAAGAGTCTGCTCGCCCTGCCCACCCTTCGGTCGCTGTCCCTGGTCCCTCTATTGCATTCACTGGCCCGAGTGCTGCTCCTAACCCCGCATCTGCCCAAAATGCCAAGGTCTCCTTGGCTCAGTTGAACATTGCCCACGACATTTTAATGCAGGATCAAACAAAGGTTGGCGAGGACAAAGACAAGGAGCTTCCCTCAACCGATGAAGGAGGAAGCAGCGACGAGTACAGATGAAGAATCGTGGAGGAACCGCCTTCTCCAGCGAATGATCAGTAGTCTGAAACTCCTTCTGAGGTTTTTGTTTCTTATGCACAATGTTCCTAGGTTAATTTTGGTTTTTCTGTTTATTCACCCTCTTCTTGCAGAGTGGTCAGTCTCAACACTTGTTTTTTTGATAAACTATATGGTTGAAGGGTCGGTTTCCCCTATGAGGGTGGAAACTCTTAACATTCAGGGACTGGTTTCCCCTCTGTGGGCAGTCCAAACTCTTGTTTTTTGTAGCAGTCAAGCCCTGCGCTCAGGCTCTCTCAGCTGAGGTAGTGGTAGTTTGTACTTATATGTTTTATATTAATAGATTTAGCATTACTCATAAAAAAAAAAAAATGAGTGGTTGACTACCAATCGCCACAAGATAATACCAATGGCTAACAAAGGATGAATGAAGAGCACCAGAGAGAAATAAAGATAACAAATTCTCCTGTGAAAGCCAAGGAAACCGATGTATACCAATAACCATTTCGAACAACAATTTATTGATATGTACCTTGATCACATAATCAAATCCTTAGTTAATTGCCTCCATAATGTTTCAAAGCTTGCGCACAAACAAATTATTATTCCCTGGCATGTCTGGACCTTGATGGAAGAGCTCGGTTCCAAGAGAGAATTTCAAGGAATCGACCTCGGACAAGTCAGACCACTACACAAATCTCTCCTCTAGAGACCGTGAGCTCAATGGAACCTCTCAATCACTAAAGAGGTAGAGCAATCTAGAGACCTAGAAGGAGCCTTTACTAATACTAATAATTTTAATTAAAAATATAATTCATTATTTTTTATAATTTTTTATTTTATCACTATAAAACATATAATAAAATAAAACCTATAAAAAATAAATAAACATTTTGAGTGATTTAATGCTTATTATAAATTAATACCTTTAAGTTATATAAATATATCACATTTATCCACATCACCTCATAATTCCTCATAACCTTTTTCTTTGCAGGATGCTTAAAAAATAAAGGAAAAGAATAACTACCATATATTTGGGCAACCAATGCACTCTTAGAGTCTTTATTATTTAGCATTCCTTAGCCTAATCCCAAAAGTTATAATCAATCCATATTTTTATTTGAATTTTTATAAAATGTTTCATATTTTTTTTCACCTGTATTTTTATACATCTTAAAATCAGTTGACTGGTAAATCATCCAAAATATGTCACCTGCTATGGCTGCATGAGTTCATTGATTGTCTAGGTTCGGGGACGTGTAAAAGTTTGGTGACCTGAAGGGATGGACACACCATATATCCTAAGTGGGGATGTGAGTGGAGTTAGAAAAGAGGCCATAGGCTTCTTTTATGTTGAAGTGGCTAGCCGCATTAGAGCCCCATCTTAGCTTGCTCGGCTGATCGTCCCTTTGAATCTTCCTTTTCCTTAGCTCATCAGCTAGGTTAGTCCAATCATGAGAGTGATTTTGCTGGAACCATTCTGGGGCCTCGAGTCATTCCCTCCATTCAGTGTTTTCTTTGTTTTTCCAGGAAAGGGCTTCTTTGACCAATGGAGAGCCCATAAGAAGAGTGTCATCCAAATATTGTTGGTGGGTTGAGGGGGGGTTAGAGGGGTAGAGATTAAGGGGTTAGAGGTTTAGGGGGTTAGGGGATTTAGTAGTTAAGGATTTTAGGGGTTAGGGTTTTAGGGGTTAAATGGGTTAGGGGTCGTGAATTAGGGTAATTGTGAGGGCATGATAACTAAGGAGTGTCGGTGCATGCCAAGGATTGAAAAGGAATGCTAACACATGCCAGAAAGTGTTAGGAAAAAAATTTGGGTTGGGCACAACATTGATTTTCCAATGACTTGGTTGGGTTCCCAAGTCGCAAAAAAAGTAAGGTTATCTATGATGGCATGAAAGCTAATGAATACCAAGGTGTGGCAAGGAATGCCTAGAAGTACTAACACATGCTAGGCAGTTCCAAGGCATGATAGGCATTCCAAGCTGTGCCAAGTGCCAGGGTGTGGCATGAAAAAATCATAGGGAGTGTGAGGGCCAAGTGTTAGGGAAACACAAGGGAGCACTATTTTCAAATGCATGGAAATGAAGTATCATCCAATTCCAGGTGTGCTAAGAAGGGAGTGACATGGTATTCTAAGAAGTGCCAAGGAATGTTAGAGTGCTAGAGAAGCATACAAAGATGTTCCAAGTGCCAAGGTGTGCCAATTTGTGCTAAGGAGTGTTAGGGAGTGCCAGGAAAACATAGCAGAGCACTAGGTCAAAATGCATAAATGAATGAATAAGAGTGTGTGACAGTGAGTGTTAGTGAGTTTTAGGTATCTCGAGGAGGGAGTAAAATGGTATGACAGGCAGTGCTAAGTCATGTTATAGTGTCGGGGCGACATGCATCCAAGATTTTCCAGGTGTCAGGGTGTGCCAACATGTGCTAGGAAGTGTTAGGGACTATCATGGAAACACAAGGGAGCATTTATGTTGTAGCCATTGGAGAAGTATTTTTGTTGTAGCCATTGCAAGACCCCGAGAATTTTTCTTCCATGGAGAATTATTTACGTTGTATCCACTGCATTAAAGCAAGAGGTCTGTCAATGCTTTTTTGTATGTGTTTATAAATTGGAAGAGACCTTAAAATCTACCTCACCAATCTGACCACAATTGGTGAGTGCAAGCATTTGCAAAATGACATCATGAGTGGAGCCTTTTCCAAAAGAGATTATTCATTTACATTACAATATATACAACATGTAGTTAGCGTTCCATCCATGTTAGCACACACACCTGATGGTATAAGTCCTTAAAATGGTAAAAAAAAAAATGATTTTATATATTCACATACGGGACAGTCACAAGATGTAAAAAAAATCACATACTTATTGAAATCCTTAACCAGGAATATGCTAAATTGCTTCAAAATGTGCTTGCAACTAGGTAGGAATTAAAGACAATCATTGCAATGGGTTAAGGGGATATAAGAGAGAATTATGTAAGGAGCTTCTTCTAGGTAAAGGACATTGGTATTACTATTGTTAAAGGGGGTGGCCTACAAGGATACATTGGTAGGTATTGATGCAAGAGCATAATTTCAACAATTTATTTCAAAATTTGTATTTGTCCTCCAGAAGGTGTTAGAGATTTATAGGAGGAATTTGGTTTCCTTGTTGCCCTATAATTTTGTATAATTTCTAATTTCATATTTGGGATAGGAAATTTTAGTAATTTTAGGCATAAGTTAAGATGTTTTTTTCTTTTTAAGGCCTCCTAGTAATTAGCAAAGTTGAGTCTTATTATTAGGATTACTTGTGGAATCCTATGTATTTTTCAAACTCCAATACACCAAGGAAAATATGTGGAGGACATTTGGGGGAAGTGTGATTGTCCATAAAATGTAGATTGGATTTGGGGAACTTGTAGCTCTTTTCCTTGGACCCTACTAGTTCTTAGAGGTTTTATTTGGAGTGGTTAGTAGGAAAAAGCATAATATTCCCAAGAATATTAGTGTTGGAGCAACTGTGGTTTGGGACAAAGGATAAGGGGTTCTAGGAGTTAAGGGGTTTAAGGGTTTAGGAGAAAGGGGTTAAGGTTAAAGGGTAAAGGGTTAGGGCTTATGGGATTTAGAGGTTAGGGGCTTGAGGTATAGGGGGTTTAAGGGTTAGAGGTTAATGACTTAGTGGTTAAGGGATTTAGGGGTTAAAGATTAACCATCAAGGGCTTACATGCCAGGGGATTTAGGGGTTAAGTGCCTAAGGATTATGGTAATTAAGTGTCAGTGAGTTAAGGGGTTAGGGGTTAACGAGTATAGGGGTTAGGGGCTATGGGTTAAGGGTCAAGGTTTAAGAGGATATGGGATTAGGGTTTATGGGGTTCAAGGATTCTAAGTTAGGGGTTAGGGGTTAAGGGGTTAGTGACTTTGGGTTTAAGGGATCAAGGGGTTAATTTGTTATGAGTTATGGGTGTAGGGGTTAAGGGATTGTGGCTTTGGGGTTAAAGGGATAGGTATTTCAGTGGTTATGGGTTAAGTGCATATGAGTTGTGATAATGTTGCCCCTAATCCCCTTGTCAAAACTATTGGGGTTTCCCCTATAAATTTATTTCATTGCCTTACCTATAGGTCCCCTACCCCCTATGTCATAAGGCCCTAAGGCTCCTTTTCATTCTCTAATGTTAGGATTCTAGATGTCAGTAAACCATGCTCGAACCTCTCACTTCTACCCATCCATGCTACCCTTATGTCCCCTTGCCCCATTCAATACATCAAAAGATCCCCCTCCCCCAAAATTCATGATAATTGAACATTTGGAGGCGATAATTTAACAACTATTTCACAACTAGTCCATTTATAATGGTCTCTTGGAGCTATTAGATGTCATTTCATTGAGCTATAGTGATAGGTGAGAGCTATGCATAGCTCACTAAAGGTGTATCAAGAGGCTATTAGTTTATTGGCTATAGAATTTGACTCTTTTTATTTTTAACTTAGCGAAATGGAAAAGATGTGGAGACAATCTCCATTCTTCTTCTTTCACTGGGCCATGTAAAATAAATGAAGAAAATAGTCTCAACCCCTTGGAGAAGGAAAGTTGAGAGCAATAATCAGCATGAACAAACAAAGAATCCAATGAGTTAAGTTTAGAGGCGTCTCCCTTTGTAAACAAACATCCATAAGCTTGTCAGTGTTAGTATGAATCTTTACTAGAGGTTGAGTAGTCTTCACATCACCAACCACATCCAATTGAAAGGTACCAACCCCTGCAATAAAAGTGACGTCTCCAAATAATGTGTAGTTAATACCAATAATAACACCTTATGAATCTATTACAATATGATTTGGAAAGTATGTTTCCATACATGTGTGAAAGAAACAATCCATTTGGTTAGCAAAAGGAAATCTTTTTTAAGACCTCCGGAAACCCCCTTGAAGGAGACAAGAAGGGTTTGAAACCATATAATACAAGTCGATATGATGTTTTCTATGCATTTGTTTGTTCACTCGGTTTTACATGTGATAGACAATATATGAAGCCTTTTTTTCCACGTATCATCTTCATTAGATATCATGTTGCTAAGAATGAAGTGTCTGGATTAGAGTTAAAGTTCCTATTTTAGTTTATTGTCCCTTTTTGTCTTTTAGAGTACAAATATACAATAAAACCCTCTTTTAGAGTACAAATATTTTTTGTATATTGTGCTAAGGTATTTTGGCTTTCAAATATTCAAGGAATATGTGAGCTAATATAAGACCATATTGTAATATTTGAAATAACATGATGAACTATTTAGCACAATTTATGGTGTTGGATTGATTGAGATGTTTATTTTTGGATGGATGGATGTACATCTCT
The DNA here is from genome assembly GCA_034641835.2 of Pinus albicaulis. Classification (NCBI taxonomy): domain Eukaryota; kingdom Viridiplantae; phylum Streptophyta; class Pinopsida; order Pinales; family Pinaceae; genus Pinus; species Pinus albicaulis. The sequence continues at coordinate 619,918,137 of CM076573.1, forward strand.
TTTGCCAATAGATAAAACTCATTAAGCATTGTTGCAAGTATGTTATTGACATGTTGAAGTGACATTGAGACTTAGAGGTAGAAGATTTATACTTGTATGTTTTCACCTATCCGGGTGTGACGATACCTTGTGGAGGTAAGCAAAATTTCCATTTTTTTAACTCTTGGATATATTCTATACGCTCTTGAGAGAATTTCAACCTTTTAAATAAAATTACAAACAAATGTACATTCATGAAATAATTACTAATTGATTTGGGGGTGACTCAACAAATTGTATCATGTTGGCTTGTTGAATTTTTTAGTAAGTTAATTAGGGCTTGATAAATTTGTAAGCTTTAGTGGGATTTATTGCGGTTGTATGTGTTTTAGAGAAGCGAGTTTTGAGTGGTGGTTGTGCTTCCTTTATTGAATTTGATTTATTTGGTTCGTCTTCTTGTGCATGCCCATTGTTGTATCTTCTTGTGCATGCCCACTGTGGTATATTCTTGTTAGTGGTTAAGGGGTTAGGCATTGGGGGCTTAAGGGTTAGGGGCATAATGAATTAGTATTTAAGGGATTAGGGATTGGGGTTAGGGGAATAATGAGTTAGTGATTAAGGAGTTATGGATTGGGGGTTAGGGGTTAGGGGATTTAGGCGCATTTAGGGGTTAGAGGAATAATGAGTTAGTGGTTAAGGGATTAGGGATTGGGGGCTTAGGGGTTAAGGGATTTAGGCGCAATTAGGGGTTAGGTGAATAATGGGCTAGTGGTTAAGGGATTAGGGATTAGGGGCTTAGGTCTTAGTGGATTTAGCAGTTACGGATTTTAGGGGTTAGGGGTGAGGGGTTAATGGGTTAAGGGTTAAGCGTTAACGGTTTAGAGTTTTAGGGGTTAAGGGGTTAGGGGTTTAGGTGTTAGTGGTTTAGGGGTTTAAGGGTTTAAAGGTTTATGGTTTAGGGGTTAAATGGGTTAGGGTTTTAGGGGTTTAGGGGGTTAAATGGGTTAGGGGTTGGGAATTAGGGCTTAAGGGGTTAGGGGTTAGGTGTTATATGTTTAGGGTTTACAGGGTTAAATGGGTTTAGGGTTTTAGAGGTTTAGGGGGTTAGGGGATTTAGAAGTTAAGGATTTTAGGGGTTAGGGGTTAGGGGTTAAGGGGTTAAAGGGTTAGAGGTTAAGGGGTTAGATGTTTAGGGGGTTAAATGGGTTAGGGGTTTAGAGGTTTAGGGGGTTAGGGGATTTAGCAGTTAAGTATTTTAGGGCTTAGGGATTAGGGTTTGGGGGTTAAATGGGTTAGGGTTTTAGGGGTTTAGGGGGTTAAATGGGTTACGGGTCAGGAATTAAGGTTTAAGGGGTTAGGGGTTAAGGTTTTAGTGGGTTAAATGGGTTAGGGGTTTAGGGTTTAGCGGGTTAAATGGGTGAGGGGTTATATTCATTTCTTAGGTGAACAAGGCACAATCTAGTTGTAGCAACCGTAACTTGGTCAAGTTGTTATAGTCAAGGCAAGACTTGGTTGGGTTCCCAAGTTCCAAAAAAGTAAGGGTAATTGTGAGGGCATGATCACTAAGGAGTGCCAATGTGTGCCAAGGAATGAAAAGGCATGCTAACACATGCCAGAAAGTGTCAATGGATATTGAGGACTGTTAGGGAGTGCTAGGACATTGCAAGGGAGAACTAGGTAAAAATGAATGGAAATAAACGAATAAGAGTGTGTGCCAAGTAGTGTCAACGAATTCCAAGTGTCCCAAGGATAAAGTGTGTTAGGGGAAGGTAAAAATAAGACTTGTAGGAAGTAAGCCTATGGTTACATAAAGGGTTGCAAAAAGTAGTTTCAGACAAAGGGAAACTTTGGGCTGGGCACAACATCGATTTTCCAATGACTTGGTTGAATTCCCAAGTCACAGAAAAAACAAGGTTATCTATGATGACATGAAAGCTAAGGAATACCAAGGTGTGTCAGGGAATTCCTAAAAGTAATAAGACATGTTAGGCAGTTCCAAGGCATGATAGGCATGCCAAGATGTGGCAGGTGCCAGAGTGTGGCATGAACACATGCTAGGGAGTGCGAGGGACAAGTGTCAGGGAAACACAAGGGGGAACTAGTTTCAAATGCATGGAAATGAAGTATAAGCTAGTTCTAGGTGTGCTAAGAAGGGAGTGACATGGTATTCTAGGAAGTTCCAAGGCATGTTAGAGTGCCAGGGAAGCAAACAAAGTTGTTCCAAGTGCCAAGGTGTGCCAATGTGTGCTAAGGAGTGTTAGGGAGTGCCAGGAAAACATAACTGAGCACTAGGTCAAAATTCATAAATGAATGAATAAGAGTGTGTGATAGGGAGTGTTAGAAAGTTCTAGGTGTCTTAAGGAGGGAGTGACACGGTATGATAGGCAGTACTAAGTCATGTTATAGTGTCAGGGCGACATGCATCCAAGATTTTATATATTCACATATGAGATAGTCACAAGATTTCAAAAAAATCACATACTTATCGAAATCCTCAACCAGCAATATGCTACATTGCTTCTTAATGTGCTTGCAATTAGGTAGGCATCAAAGACAATCATTGGAATGGGTTAAGGGGATCTAAGAGAGAATTATGTAAGGAGTTCCTTCTAGCTGGTAAAGGACATTGGTATTACTATTTTTAAAGGGGGTGGCCTACAAGGATACATTGGTAGCTATTGATGCAAGAGCATAATTTCAACAATTTATTTCAAAATTTGTATTTGTCCTCCATAAGGTCTTAGAGATTTATAGAAGAGGAAGTTGGTTTCCTTGTTGCCCTATAATTTTGTAGAATTTTTAATTTCATATTTGGGATAGGAAATTTTAGTAATTTTAGGCATAAGTTAAGATGTTTTTTTTATTTTTAAGGCCTCCTAGTCATTAGGAAAGTTGAGTCTTATGATTAGGATTACTTGTGGCATCCTATGTATTTTTCAAACTCCAATACATCAATGCAAATATGTGGAGGACATTTAGGGGAAATGTGATTGTACATGAAATGTAGATCGGATTTGGGGAACTTGTAGCTCTTTTCCTTGGACCCTACTAGTTCTTAGAGGTTGTATTTGGAGCGGTTAGCAGGAAAAAACATAATATGCCCAAGAATATTAGTGTTGGAGCACCTATTGTTAAAACAAAAGATTCAAAGTTCAAATCCCCTTGAGTTGCCAACCAAAAAATAATATTTTTTATCCATTTATTTATTAAATTTTTAGAATGTGGTTTAATGAAAAAGGAAAAATATAATATAAAAGAAATAAATATGAAATGATTAAATTTCATGTGGTTTGAATATCTATTTTCAAAAATAAAAAATATAATTTTATCCACTATCCACTCATGGATATTTCAATGCAAACTTTGAATGCTAATGATTTTGTCTTAATTTCTAACTATCTTAAATGGATTTCGTCTTAATTGTCATTGTCTTAAGTCGCCATTGTCTTAAATATAAAGTTCCATCTTAAATATTTTTGTCTCAAAGTGTTTTTGTCTTAAATATAAAATTTTGTCTTAAAATATTTTTGTCTCAAATTTCTTTTGTCTTAAAATATATTTGTTTCAAACTTCTTTTGTCTTAAATATAAAGTTTTGTCTTAAAATATTTTTGTCTCAAACTCGTTTTGTCTTAAATATAAAATTTTGTCCTAAAATACTTTTGTCTTAAATTTTTTTGTCTCAAATTGTTTTTGTCTTAAATATAAAGTTTTGTCTCAAATTATTTTTCTCTCACACTATTTTTGTCTTAAATTTTATATTTAAAACAATTCAATTGATATTAAATTTTAATATAAAATAACTAAAATAAAAAGTGACTTTTTAAGACAAAAGATTTCTTTTGTCTTAAAAACCCCTTAGTGTAGTAGTGACAATACACAACATTAGTTAGCCATATTTAACCATGGTTATTCTTGGTCAACCATAGTAGCCTATGGTAAACTTGGGTCAACCATAGTAATCCTCTCAACCTACAAATACCCTTGGTTTATAATACTTTCCCTAGGGTTTAATATTATTCCCTTGGGTTTACAATGTTAGGGTTTAATAAACACTTGAGTTTGTTAAACTTTTGGATATATAATATTTGTCCCAAGGATTTATAATGATAATCCATTGGGTTTATAATATTAATCCTAGGCTTTATAATATTTTGGTTTATAATACTAACCCTAGGGTTTAATATTATTCCATTTGGTTTCTAATATTATGGTTTATAATATTAATCCTAGAGTTTATAATATGAATCATTGGGTTAATATTATTACATTGGGTTTATAATGTTAGGGTTTAATAAAATCTTGGGTTTATTAATCTTTTGAGTTTATAATATTAATCTCGAGCATTTATAGTATTAATACATTTGGTTTTTTTATGGGTTGGGCTTATAATAAACTAAAATTAATATATACATTATCATTAAATTAAATACAAATATAGAATTACTAAAATTATTAATATTTTATTTTAGACATAAAGTTTACAAAGTTGAGAATTTTTGTTGACTATTGCAATAAGGGTCTTATGAATCATTTAATTTATCACTCATTTCATGTGTACAATATGTATTGCTAATGAGTTTTATATTTGTAGAATTTTTTATATCATTGATGGCATCTGTTATAATCAAGCGGTGGAAAATATTTCTAGAGTGATAAGTTCTCTTTCGTTTCTTCAGAACAAGTTCAAATGAAAACATGGCTTCCATCTTGCATTTATTGGTTAGCGCATTCGTGTGCTAGATGAAATGAAAATGAATGTAAAATACTTGGTCATGTGAACATGAGGGAGGATGGGAGGGAAACAAGAAGGGAATTTTTGGAAAGAGTTAAGTTTGGTGATCATTATCCTATTGATTTCAATTGGTTCTCCTTTCTTCGTCAGATTCATTGTGTTTTGGAAGAGGCTATTTGATAAATGACTTTTGTAGGCTTTATTAATCTCTTATGTTTTTAATATTGATCCCTTCGCCTTAGTGATACCTTAGCTTTTTAATATTTATCCCTTGGGTTCACCAATTCCTTGGGTTTATAATATTAAAACCTTGGGTTTATTAGCTCTTTTGGTTTATAATAGTAATAATCCCTTGGCTTTTAAAATCTCTTGAGTTAAAAATATTGATTCTTAGGGTTTATTAATTTCTTAGGTTTTTGAGTTTAAAATATTGATTCTTAGGGTTTATTAATTTTAATATTGATCCCTTGGCCTTATTGATCTCTTAGGCCTTTAATATTTATCCCTTGGGTTCACTAACTTCTTTGGTTTGTAATATTAAACCCTTAGGTTTATTAGTTCTTTTGGTTTATAATATTAATAACCCCTTGGGTTTATTAATCTGTCGATTTTAAAATATTAATTCTTAGGGTTTGTTAATCTCTTGGGATTAAAGTATTAATTCTTAGGGTTTATTAATTTCTTAGTTTATAATATTAATATTTTTCCCTTCAGCTCACCAATTCCTTTAGTTTATAATATTAAACCCTTAGGTTTATTACTTCTTGTGGTTTAGCATATTACTAATATCTTGTGTTTATTAATATCTTGAATTTAAAATATTAATTATTAGGGTTTTTTTATTTCTTAGGGTTTGATCCCTTAGGTTTTTAATATTTATCCCTTGGATTCACTGATTCCTTTCATTTATAATTTTAAAACCTTGGGTTTATTAGTTCTTTTGATTTATAATATTAATAGTCCCTTGGGTTTATTAATCTTTTGAGTTTATGATATTGATTCTTATGGTTTATTAATTTATTAGCTTTTTTAGTTTAAAATATTAATTTTTAGGTTTTATTAATCTCTTGTGTTTTTAATATTAATCTCTTGGCCTTATTGATCCCCTAGGTTTTTAATATATATCCCTTGGGTTCATCAATTCCTTTGCTTTATAATATTAAACCTTGGGTTTATTAGTTCTTTTGGTTTATAATATTAATAATCCCTTCGATTTATTAATCTCTTCAGTTTAAATTATTAATTCTTAGGGTTTATTAATTTCTTAGGCTTTTGAGTTTGAAATATTAATTCTTAGGGTTTATTAATCCCTTGAGTTTTCTAAATCTTTGGGTTGGCGATATTATGCATTGAATATTAGTCGTACACTTAATATTAATGCATGCTCCAATGTCATCTTATGGAAAACATTGTCTCAATATGAAAAGCAACCATCGGTGACCATTTTTAATCATCGTTAGTCATAGTTGATCAAGGTCTTCCATGGTCGAATGTCACATTGTGAAAAAGATTGTCCCAATATGAAAATCAACCATGTCCAACCATGGTCATTCTTCATCCAATGTTGCATTGTGACAACAATTGTCTCAATGTTTAAATCAAGTATGCTCAACCATGTTTATTTTACGGTTTACAATATTTATCTAAATGTTTTTATATACTTGAGGTTTATAATATTAATATCTTAGGTTTAATATTATTCTCTTGAGCTTATAATATTAATAATCATGTGAGTTTATCAATCCTTTATGTTCCAGATATTAATTTATAGGCTTTATTAATCTCTTCTCTTTTTAATATTTATCCCTTGGGTTCACCAATTCCTTGGGTTTCTAATATAAAACACTTGATTTTATTAGTTCTTTTGGTTTATAATATTAATAATCCCGTGGGTTTAAAAATCTCATGAGTGAAAAATATTAATTCTTAGGGTTTATTAATCTCTTCTGTTTCTAATATTGATCCCTTGGCCTTATTTATCCCTTAGGTATTTAATATTTATCCCTTGGGTTCACCAATTCCTTTGGTTTGTAATATTAAACCCAAGGGTTTATTAGTTCTTTTAGTATATAATATTAATAACCCCTTGGGTTTATTAATCTCTTGATTTAAAAATATCAATTCTTAGGGTTTGTTAATCTCTTGAGTTTATAGTATTAATTCTTAGGGTTTATTAATTTATTGGTTTATAATATTAATATTTATCCCTTGGATTCACCAATTCCTTTGGTTTATAATATTAAACTCTTGCATTTATTACTTTTTTTGGTTTATAATATTAATAATCTCTTGGGTTTATTAATGTGTTGAATTTAAAATATTAATTATTAGGGTTTATTAATTTCTTAGGTTTTTGAGTTTAAAATATTTATTCTAAGGATTTATTAATCTCTTGTGCTTTTAATATTGATCCCTTGGCCTTATTGATCCCTTAGGTTTTTAATATTTATCCCTTGGGTTGACCAATTCCTTTAATTTATAATATTAAACCCTTGGGTTTATTAGTTTTTTTGGTTTATAATATTTATAATCTCTTTGGTTTATTAATCTCTTGAGTCTGAATTATGCCGTAGTCTAAAAAAGTAACAGAATGGCCCAGAATCCGATAGAGATTTTGAAAAAATCTGGCAAATATTTTATTAGAATCTTGTTTATAGTTGTTAAACTTCAGTATTTTGGGTGTCCTAAGGGTTTTTGATAGTGTTGAATACATTTCCACTCTAAAAAATAGATTCCAAACACTGCAACTACCTCATTTTTTGAATTTTACTGAGCTGGATTTCGACAAAAACTTGTCGTCTGGGCTATTTTGTTGCCTGGGAAGACAACCCCCTAAATTATTAACTCTTAGGGTTTATTAATTTCTTAGGTTTTTGAGTTTAAAATATTAATTCTTAGGGTTTATTAATCTTTGAGTTTTCTAAATCTTTGGGTTCGTAATATTAAGCATTAAATATTAGTAGTTCTCTTTAATATTAATGCATGGTCCAAAGTCATATTATGAAAAACATTGTGTGAATATGAAAACCAACCATGGGCGAGCATTGTTAATCATCATTAGTCGTAGTTGATCAAGGTATTCCACGGTCGAATGTCACATTGTGATAAAGACTGTCTCAATATGAAAATCAACCATGTCCAACCATGGTCATTCTTCGTCCAACGTCACATTGTGACAACAATTGTCTCAATATTTAAATCAAGCATGCTCAACTATGTTTATTTTATGGTTTATAGTATTTATCTAAAGGTTCTTGTATACTTGAGGCTTATAATATTAATCTCTTAGGTTTAATATTATTCCCTTGAGTTTATATTATTAATAATCATGTGAGTTTATCAATCCTTTCTGTTTAAGATATTCATTTGTAGGATTTATTAATCTCTTTTGTTTTTAATATTTATCCCTTCCCCTTATTGATCCCTTCGGTTTTTAATATTTATCCTTTGGGTTAATCTATTCCTTGGGTTTGAAATATAAAACCCTTGGGTTTATTAGTTATTTTGGTTTATAATATTAATAATCCCTTTGGTTTTAAAATCTCTTGAGTTAAAAATATTGTTTATTAATTTCTTAGGTTTTTGTGTTTAAAATATTAATTCTTAGGGTTTATTAATCTCTTGTGTGTGTGTGTGTTTTTTTTTTGTAAGTCATAGGAATTGGCAACATCAGACAACTTTCACACTCGCGGCGCGGGGTCGAACCCCCCAGCTATCACTATAACCTTACAGGGAACTACCCAGCCTGCAAGAGCGGTTCCGGGATAAGATGAGACTTGAAATCGTGACCTGTTTAATAGCATGAATGCCTTAACAGTGTGTCTGCTAACCACTAGACCATGCCCCTATGGGCATTAAGCTCTTGTGTTCTTAATATTGGTCCCTTGGCCTTATTTATCCCTTAGGTCTTTAATATTTATCCCTTAGGATCACCAATTCCTTTGGTTTTTAATATTTAACCCTTGGTTTTGTTAGTTCTTTTGGTTTATAATATTAATAACTCATTGGGTTTATTAATATCTTGAGTTTAAAATATTAATTATTATGGTTTATTAATTTCTTGATTTATAATATTAATATTTATCCCAGTTCACTAATTCCTTTAGTTTATAATATTAAGCCCTTGGGTGTATTAGTTCTTTAAATGTTTTATAATATTAATAATCTCTTGAGTTTATTAATATCTTGAATTTAAAATATTAATTATTAGGGTTTATTAATTTATGAGGTTTTTTATTTTGAAATCTTTATTCTTAGGGTATATTAATATCTTTCGTTTTTAAAATTGATATCTCGGTTTTATTGATCATGTGAGTTTATCATTCATTCGTATTTAAAATATTAATCCTTAGCCGTTATTAATATCTTTTCTTTTTAATATGGATTCCTTGAGCTTTTTTATCTCTTAGGTTTTTAATATTTTTCTTTGGATTCACCAATTCCTTAGTTTTATTAATTATTTTGGCTTATAATATTAATAATCCTCTAGGATATTGGTAAGAGATATATACTTATTATAAATAGTAATAAAATACTATTATTAAGTTATATTTGAATTTTAATATAGTTATTGAAAACTTTTAATAAAATTTTATTATCAAATAATATATATATATATATACACACACACAGATAGGCGTATCCCCCTATCGGAAATAGCATCTTTTGTGATTATGCTAATTAATCTTTTTGATCTGATGATCTAGATTGAAAGATGCCGGTATATTCTCGTCGTCGCCACTCAATCAATGGATGAAATTCAAAAATGTAACTTCCTTGCATATCTAAATCGCACGTTTAAACCATACTTAAATTAATTTTTACAAAACATGATTAAAAATTTACTGTGCCATTTGTTGACCGCCACCTATCAATATTAACAAGTGATGGTTCAAACTAAAATGCCACCTAATTGATGGTTCAAATTCTCAAATAAACGTGCGTGCGCCACCTATCAAATAAGCTTTCTCCCTATTCGTGCAGATTCGAGAATACTATGGTGTGGTTTTTCCACTTGGAGGCTGATCCGATTCGCCATGGTATGGTGGTGGGTGAGTGGGAGGAGAAGCATAATTCAAGATCGCTGTCATCGACTGTCATCACGATTAAGTTGCCCACTTCTTCAGTGCGCCAGTTGGCCTTCTCCTCTTGTGCATTACTTAATAAAAAATCTGAAAGGCCCGCATTGATGCGTCAATGCCGTGGATTATGGTATCGCTGGCAATTCGGCCATTCCTTCGTGGTGCTGCAGACTTTATTACTGTACATTTTAAATACTTGCATGGCTGTAGATTACAGTCTGGGTGCCAACAAGGGTTGGGAGTTTGCCCTCGACTAAAAATCCTGGGCCTCCAAGCAGACCTTTCGCGTCGGCGACAATCTCAGTAATTTTACTTCCCCTTGTCACTTGAATTTCAATTCTTTGGGCAAAAATTCTGATCGCATTACTGTGTGTTGTTTTTTTTGTTACATAGTATCGTGGGGCACGGCTCCGAATAGAAAGAACACCTCTAGGTTCTGGCTCAAAAAATTTAGTTTAGTCTGCTTCCGATGTAAATCGCTTCTCTGAAACCTCAAGGGTGATTTTGAAGGGAACACTCCAGCCCGGCTCCGCCTCTCAGTGTGCAAGCGATTATTACAGGTATCTCCTCTTCGTTTGCTTTAGTCACACCCTTTCTGTTACGGTTAAATTTTACCTCTTCATTCTTTGGATGGATGATTCTAAGATGGTGATATGGGAATGTCATTATGGCTCACGGGATATATTGGAGGCAAGAAATTCTGATTTTGATAAATGGTCTGCACACTTTTCTAGTCTCTCTGTTTAATACGACATTATGTGTTCTTTGATGTCTATGGATATCCTGAATGCTGTCTGTCTGCATCTTCATCCAAATAACTGGAATGAGAATATTGGTGGAATTTGCTGTGTGGAGGTAGTCCATACCCAGACATATTGATGAGTAGTTAATGGAGGTGCGAGCCATATCATGGTCAGACCATTCATGTTATGGCAGCAATATCGATTTTATGTGCTGCAGTTTCTGAAACAGTTAGTTTGTGGTTTTTCAAATAGTAGTTTGTGGTTATCAAATATCAAGGTGAAACAACGAAATATCAATACGGTTCTCCTTTTTTTAATTTTATGGTTTTGGCAAAATGTAGAATGATGTCTCGATCTTTATCTTTATTCGTATAACTGGAAATTTAGAGGGAGAATGTTGGCGGAGCTGTGTAGGTTACCCATACATATTAATGAGTAGGGAATGGAGGTTTGCGCCGTACCATGTCAGACCATTCAGTTATGTAAGCGATATGAGATTTTTTGTGCTTTGTTTTCTGGGTGAAATAACAAATATTAATACAGTTCTCTTTTACATTTTACGGTTCTCGATCATTCCTCGTATAACTGGAAATTTAGAAATTTAGAGGGAAAATATTGTCGTAGCTAGCTGTGTAGGTAGTGCATACCCATAGATATTAATGGAGGTGCGAGCTGTATCGCTGTCGAGCCATTCATGTTATGGCAACCATATCTGTTTTCATGTGCTTCAGTTTTTAGTTCTCTACATTTTAATATTTTTGTTAATATATTATATGAGTTGTTTTAAAAAAACTCGTAAAAGAACTCTTAGGTTTTAGTATGGTTAACATATTAACCATAGCAGTTTTAAAACACTATTTGTTTTATATTTTCAATACTAAAAGCTTGTTTTTATCTTTTAGTTTTAAAGTTTACTCTTCCAATAATCCTTTTAGATTGTAAGTTTTAATATCATATGTAACAATATATGTATTATATATTATATTAAAATTATAGTACATTACAACTTGAAATGTAAAGTGTTTATTATAATTAAATTGATGTTAATAAACTAAAAATTTACTCTTATAATAATCTTTTTAGATTGTAAGTTTTAATATAATATGTAATAATATATTAGTATTATATATTATATTAAAATTATAGTACATTAAAACTTCAAATGTTAAGTGATTATTATAATTAAATTTAGGTTTATATTTTCGCATTTCGATGAAACTGCACTGGTGAAGGTTAATGAATGTAACAGATAGCTATTAGGATTTTTGAAATTTAGTCATTTAACAATATAACGCTCAATTCGTAAAGTTTTAATGCAACCAATTTTGTTTTAACATTTTTTTTTCTAGAGGTTTAAGGCGTACCATGTCAGACCACTCAGTTACGTAAGCGATATCAGATTTTTTGTGCTTTGTTTTCTGGGTGAAATAGCAAAATATTAATACGGTTCTCTTTTACATTTTACAGTTCTCGATCATTCCCCGTATAACTAGAAATTTAGAAATTTAGAGGGAAAATATTGGCGTAGCTAGCTGTGTAGGTAGTGCATACCCATAGATATTAATGGAGATGTGAGCTGTATCACTGTCAGGCCATTCATGTTATGGAAACCATATCCGTTTTCATGTGCTTCAGTTTTTGGTTCTCTAACAGTTTGTTCGTCGTTGTTCGGAAAATTAAAATGAAATTAAATATATTTATTATTTAATTCGGCAGTATATGGCAAGTTAGAAAAGTGGTAAGCTGTAATTCAAAATCTGGAGCAATTTCATAGGTTGGGTGACACGTGTTCTTGAACGATTTTGGGAAACCTCTCTCATCGCGAGCTAAAGTTCGTGTATAATAGTCTCACGAGATTTTCGGATCATTAGAAGCAAGGCAACATACTTCCCACCGTTGGATGGAGACGACTGTTAAGCATTGGGACCGTGCATATGTACATTGATCTAAATATGTTGTCACGTTTTAATATTGTTGTTAATATATTATATGAATTGTTTTAAAAAAACTCGTAAAAGAACTCTTAGGTTTTAGTATTGTTAACATATTAACCATAGCGGTTTTAAAACCCTATTGTCAATACTAAAACCTTGTTTTTATCTTTTAGTTTTAAAGTTTACTCTTCCAATAATCCTTTTAGATTGTAAGTTTTAATATCATATGTAACAATATATTAGTATTATATATTATATTAAAATTATAGTACATTAAAACTTGAAATGTAAAGTGGTTTTTATAATTAAATTTATGTTAATAAACTAAAAATTTACTCTTATAATAATCTTTTTAGATTTTAAGTTTTAATATAATATGTAATAATATATTAGTGTTATATATTATATTAAAATTATAGTATATTAAAACTTCAAATGTTAAGTGATTATTATAATTAAATTTAGGTTTATATTTTCGCATTTCGATGAAACTGCACTGGTGAAGGTTAATGAATGTAACCGATAGCTATTAGGATTTTTGAAATTCAGTCTTTTAACAATATAACGCTCAATTCGTAAAGTTTTAATGCAACCATTTTTGTTTAAGATTGTTTTTTTCTAATATTTATATAAATTTTAACTGTGTTATGTTAAAAAATAATTTAAATATATAATTTACATATATAAAAGATTTATTGGTGTGGAAATATATTGGTATCTTTAAATTTATATTATCTCATCAAAAATTTTAAATTAAATTATATATATATATAAAATTTTTAATTATATTTTGTTAAAAAGTAATTTGAATATGTAATTTATATATGTAAAAAAATTAGTGATGTGGAAATATATTTATATTTTTAAATTTATATTATCTCATCAAAATTATAAAAAAAATAATAATTTTAATATTTATGTAATTTTTAATTATATTTTGTGAAAAAATAATTTAAATATATAATTTATATATAAAAGATTTAGTGGTAAGAAATATAGTGATACTTTTAAATTTTCATTATCTCATCAAAATTTTAAATTAAAATTCCTATTTCAATTTACCTAGTTATTTTACAAATTATCCAATAACAAATTTATTATATCACAAAAAAATTATTTTCAAAAAAAAGAAAATTAATAGATGAACCACTAGTATGTGATTGTGATACTAAATATGCTATTAGATGACTTAAATAGAATTGCATGATTTTAAATTTTATGTTGATACTGGATTGGTCATCGATCGAGGGCTCGAAAAACAATGATAACAAATCATACGCTGAGAGGGAAGGCAATTAAATGCATTCCACTAAATCATACGAATGGGATTCTCTTCCAAGTGACACCTTGCTGGCAAGGAAAGTGATCAGTCTTGTCACGTAAATGAGGCTCATTTTTTTTTTCAAACATACTGCTGCAATGAATTTATGTGAAAAACTTGAAAAATCAAAGGTTTTTTTTTAACCAGATATTTTTGAAAAGCTTTTAGATTTATTTATTGAAATAGTAAATTTGATCAATAAAATTTACCTAATTTATTTGTTTTAAGATTTTTCCTTAATACTAAAATTATATATACAATTAAAAAAAACCAATTTAAATAGTACAAATAAACAAAAAAGCAGTAAACTCTATGATCTTATATACACGATTAACTGTTTTCCATATAGCGATGCAAGGTTGAGGATTAATAGAAAAAAACACACAGTAACCTAACTGCATACACACTCACAGCTCCCAACAACCTAACAATAACCTAACTGCATACACGATTGGTCTTCTTTGTTTTCTTTATGGTACAGTCGATTGAATTTTTTTTTTTTTAATACTGATGGTATATTTCAAAAATATATTGAAATTTAACTGCATACAAGAATCAGTTCAAACAATAACTTAACTGTACCCACACTCACAACTCCCAACTAATAGATAGATGTCCATAATCTAACAGATTTGAGCGGAAATCCTAAATCCTATGTGTAGCAAAACAATGCCCTTATTACCCACGCAATCCGATGACATGAGCAAAATCTAGAAGTTCATAATACAAATTCTCATATGATGATATAAAAAGCCCTTCTTCCCCACATCTGGATGGCAAGGAGAAAACTCAGATTCTCATGATAATCTTTTGTCTCATTGGTTTATAATCTTATGATATCAATGATAATCACTAGCAATGTAATATTAATTAAATGCTAGATAAATATAGATAGTAATCGAAATATTTATTTATTATTTAACCTACAGAATTTGCAATATTTGGAAAATTTTATTTTATTTGTTGATGGAAATTCTAAAAGTGATAAGTACATAAAATATCACAAATTGATAATATTCTTATTATCAATTGCAAATAATTTAATAAATTTAATTAATATTTTTAATTAAGCATTGATAATAAATAAATCTTTAAATTAAATTGTTAATATAAGGTGGGTGTTATTTCTTTCCACCATGTGTATCCTTTAATTAAATTTTTAATATAAGGTGGGTGTTATCTTTATGGACACATTATTCATGAAGAATACTCATTTTTGGGCGTTTACATATATATACCTACTTCTTTTCTTTTTTTTTTAAATAGTTATCTAAATATTTGTTTCCTTATGAAATATTTGCATATTAAATTTTTTAATTAAAATTTTAATTTTATGCTAAAAAATTAATAGTTATCTATATTTATCATTATGATTTTTTTTATCTATTTATTATTTATCTTATCTTATTTACTTTATCTTATCTTATTTACTATATGATTGGTTATAGTCACTTATCATATTAGTGAAAAATGAAACGTCTAGTTGTTGTTCATGTCTAGATTGTGTTATTATTGTTGATATCTCATGGTTGTCAATATATTATTCAAAAGTTCAATTATTCAAGCATATAGACTTGTCTCTATTGAACTTTGGCACATTAATCTCTTTTTTTGGTCAAAATTTTAATCTATAGAAAAAATAATCGTATATTCTTGCCATCTCCTCTGCATAAATAAATGAAATTTTCAATAATAAGTTTTTTGTATTTAATTAGTGAAAAGTGAAATACCTATTTATTCTCTTTTTAATATTAATTGTTTATTCTCTTTTTAATATTAATTGTTTATAATTTTTATGCTATTCAATAATTCATAATCTTTATATTCGTTCCCAAAAATGACTTAGGCTAATAATGTTTTTAGAAACATGGTTGTAAACTTATTACTGAAAAATTTACTCAAACATTTATATTTTTTATTTTTAATATAAAATAAGCTTAATTAAGGACAGAAAAATTATAAATGAAGGAAAGAATTTACTTTATATGAAATTATGCAAAATGGTGATTATCCTAAACTCATTGGATTCTAGACATTTTCAGATAGGATTTTTTTTTTCAAATGATTTCCGTCTTAATCTCGATATTTTTGGATAGAATATTTTTTTAAAAGTGATTTCCATCTCAATCATTGAGACATTTCTGGATAGAATATTTTTCTGAAGTGATTTCCATCTCAATCATGGACTAGCTAATATATTTTTTTTTAAAGTGATTTCCATCTCAATCTCTTCCCATATAATTTGAAGTTTATCTAATTATAAGATGAATTGATTTAAAAATGACACTTTGAATTTGAGTAAAATTAATTATTTTATCTAAACTTTTTATTTTCATAAATATATTTAGATAATAAATTTAATGTTTTATTGTCCAAGTGTGGCTACTGCACGGGGTAGGGTTTGGCCGTGAGATTTATCAAATCATTAAAACATTTATAATTTCCATGAAAAAGGTATCTTCTACCTGACCCTCACCATTTATTTCCCTCAGCGCAACTGCCTCAGGCTCACTCACCCAACCCTCATATTTTCTCTATCCTTTCCATGAAGTCTATTAATCAATAGTCTTCATAGACATCGAGTACTCACCAATGATAATCTCCTCATATGAAACGTAGTGTAATACTTCAATAAATATTTGAAAAGCAAAGATAAGATTAATGGAATGCTGCAGAGGGCATTTTGTTCGCCCAATCATATCCATGATTTAAACCATCACATATGATATGATTGGGCTTTTACATTTTTCTGGTGATTCGCAAATAAATTGAATAAATGCAATCCATGACCTAAAACGATGTTAGTTGAAAGAGGATGTTAGTTGAGTAAAAGCTTAAATCTGTAGTTTCTTAGCTATCCCAATTTCGTCTCAATCAAACTACATAACTTTCGCTGGTCCCATGCGAGAATGCAGATCACCGAACATATTTTTCAACTTTAGGTACAAGATTAGCTATCACGCGGGACATTTTATGTTGACATACATTGACCTGTTGAGGTTGAGAACTCTGGAGAAATCGTGAAATTTGAATCGAATGTACAACGAGTTACAATTCGGGTCGAATTTAGAAGCGGGTCCTTGGTCAATAAGGAACCTTGAAAGCGAGAACCGGAACCGTGAAGTATAAGAGTGAACATGGTTTCGCGTTAATCCGACAGTGTATCGCAAGTTAGAAAAGTGGTAAGCTGTAATTCAGAATCTGGAGCGATCCCACATGTTGGGTGACACGTGTTCTTGAACGATTTTGGGAAACCTCTCTCATCGTGGGTCAAAGTTTGTGTATAATAGCTGCGCGATATTTGACCAGAGACGTTAGATCATTAGAAGCAATGCAACGTACTTCCCACCGTTCGATGGAGATGACCGTGGGCAGAAGAAAACAACAGAGGGAGTGAGTAAATACTATGGAATTCTAATTTAATAGTTCTTACATGATACTAATATGTGTTTGGTGCTTAACTCTAACTCACAAACTTAGTCACGTTATAAAAAGAAAGTAGGTAATATTAAATTTGTAAAATTATAGTGAGGATTTAATTTTATATATGTTAAGTGATTTCCACATTATTAAAATGTTCACTTTCTGAATATAATAAATGACGTTTTGAATATTTTATATTTTAATTACAAATTGAATTGAATTATATTATAGAAAAATATAGGAAACAAAGTATATGAATTAAAAATGTCACAAATGAAAGTATATTTAATAGTAAAATATAATAAGTAATGTTAAGTAATTTGTATCAATATATATTGATAAGTGGTGCAAAAGTATTAAGTAGTAAATATTAGAATCTTCTATGTGGATTTTGAAGAGCATATAACCAGAACTAAGTGAAAAATCAGAAAAATGGGACTTAAGGAATTATTTTTGATATGAGAAAAATGAGTGCTTTGATAAGCTAGAAATATCCATAGGAGAATCTAGAGGAGAAACTCGAGAAGTAGGTCAAGGAATTCATATAAAGAATGAAGCCCTAAAAGTGGAGATGAGGCACATTTACATGGTGTAGTCATATGATTAAAAGTATTAATGATATTATCATTAATGATTTTAATATAAATAATATTAAGATTACTTTTAATAATTAATAATATTTACATGTTAATCATTTTAATTAAATATGGTTAAACATTTTCAACACACTCAATGAATGTCACTCATTCTCACCAATGCTCAATAATACACAATTTTTCCTAGCCATAGTCATCCATGGGTAACCCTCTTAAACCATAATAATCCATGGTGAGCCTTAATTATAATTAATAATTATAATAATTAAAATTATATCTAAAATAATATATAAACAAATATAATAATATCTGAAAAAGTATAATAATGGTTTAAATAATTATAATTCTCTTTTATTTAACATAGAAAAAAAATTTGAGGAAAAAAAAATATATTCATTGTAACCATATCACTAATAGTATTAATGATATTAAAATTAATATTGTTAATGGAAATATTATTAATATTAATATGAATAAGTAATACTAATAATATTTACATTCTAATCATTTTAATCAACTATGGCCAAACATTGCCAACATAGTCTCATTCTCACCTACGTTAAATGATAGAGAAGTTTACTTACCCATAGTCAACCAAGGTCTCATTCTTACCTATGTTAAATGATAGAGGAGTTTACTTAGCCATAGTCAACCATGGTTAACCTTACTCAATTCCCATGGGTTCACCAATTCCTTTGGTTTATAATTTGTTGGGTCATGGTTTTCCCTTGGGTTCACCAATTGTTTTGGTTTATAATATTAAACCCTTAGGTTTATTAGTTCTTTTGGTTTATAATATGAATAATCGATCAATGTCATCCATGATCAAATGTCACATTCTGACAAATATTGTCTCAATATGAAAATCACCGATGGCCAACCATGGTCATAGTTGTTCCAACGTCGCATTGTGACAACAATTGTCTCAATGTTTAAATCAATTCCCTTGGGTTCACCAATTCCTTTGGTTTATAATTTGTTGGGTAATGGTTTTCCCTTTGGTTCACCAATTCCTTTGGTTTGTAATATTAAACCCTTGGGTTTATTAGTGTTTTTGGTTTATAATATGAATAATCGATCAATGTCATCCATGATCAAATGTCACATTCT
This sequence comes from Pinus albicaulis, assembly GCA_034641835.2. Classification (NCBI taxonomy): domain Eukaryota; kingdom Viridiplantae; phylum Streptophyta; class Pinopsida; order Pinales; family Pinaceae; genus Pinus; species Pinus albicaulis. Next base: position 619,937,058 of record CM076573.1, read on the forward strand.
CACAAACATTGTCTCAATATGAAAATCACCCATGGCCAACCATGGTCATAGTTGGTCCAACATCACATTGCGGCAACAATTGTCTCAATCTTTAAATCAATTCCCTTGGGTTCACCAATTCCTTTGGTTTATAATATTAAACCCTTGGGTTTATTAGTTCTTTTTGTTTATAATATGAATAATTGATCAATGTCATCCATGATCAAATGTCACACTCTGACAAACATTGTCTCAATATGAAAATCACCCATGGCCAACCATGGTCATAGTTGGTCCAACGTCGCATTGCGACAACAATTGTCTCAATGTTTAAATCAATTCCCTTGGGTTCACCAATTCCTTTGGTTTATAATATTAAACCCTTGGGTTTATTAGTTCTTTTGGTTTATAATATGAATAATTGATCAATGTCATCCATGATTAAATGTCACATTCTGACAAATATTGTCTCAATATGAAAATCACCCATGGCCAACCATGGTCATAGTTGGTCCAACGTCGCATTGTGACAACAATTGTCTCAATCTTTAAATCAAGCATGGTAAAACATGTTTATTCCCCTCCGTTTATAATATCAATAATCATGTGGCTTTACTAAAAAAAATTTGTTTTTGATAGGTATCCCTTGGCTTTCTTGATCTCTTATGTTTTTAAAATTTTTCCCTTGGGTTTCCCAATTCCTTTGGTTTATAATATTAAACCCTTGGGTTTATTAGTTCTTTTGGTTTATAATATTGATAATCTCTTTTGTTTATTAATTAGTTGCTTTTAAAATATTGGTTCTTATGGTTTTATATTTTCTTAGGATTTTGAATTTAAAATATTTATTGTTAGGGTTTGTTACACTATTCCATTGGCCTTATTGATAACTTATGTTTTTAATAATTTTCCCTTGGATTCACCAATTCCTTTGGTTTATAATATGAATAATCGATCAATTTCATCCATGATCAAATGTCACATTCTGACAACTATTGTCTCAGTATGAAAATGACCCATGGCCAGCCATGCTCATAGTTGGTCCAACCTCGAATTGTGACAACATTTGTCTCAATGTTTAAATCAATTCCCTTGGGTTCACCAATTCCTTTGGTTTATAATATTAAACCCTTGGGTTTATTACTTCTTTTGGTCTATAATATGAATAATCGATCAATGTCATCCATTATAAAATGTCACATTCTCACAAATGTTGTCTCAATATGAAAATCACCCATGGCCAACCATGGTCATAGTTGCTCCAACGTCGCATTGTGACAACAATTGTCCCAATGTTTAAATCAATTCCCTTGGGTTCAACAATTCATTTGGTTTATAATATTAAACCCTTGGGTTTATTAGCTATTTTGATTTATAATATAAATAATCGATCAATGTCATCCATGATCAAATATCACATTCTAACCAATATTGTCTCAACATGAAAATCACCCATGGCCAACCATGGTCATAGTTGGTCCAACATCGCATTGTGACAACAATTGTCTCAATGTTTAAATCAATTACCTTGGGTTCACCAATTCCTTTGGTTTAAAATATTAAACCCTTGGGTTTATTAGTTCTTTTGGTTTATAATATGAATAATCGATCAATTTCATCCATGATCAATTGTCACATTATGATAAATATTGTCTCTATATGAAAATCACCCATGGCCAACCATGGTCATAGTTAGTCCAACGTCGCATTATGACAACAATTGTCTCAATGTTTAAATCAATTCCCTTGGGTTCACTAATTCCTTTGGTTTATAATATTAAACCTTTGGGTTTATAACCACCTATGATATTAATATATTAATAAATATTAAAATATTATTTATATGAAAATCACCCATGGCCAACCATGGTCATAGTTGGTCCAACGTTGCATTATGACAACAATTGTCTCAATGTTTAAATCAATTCCCTTGGGCTCACTAATTCCTTTGGTTTATAATATTAAACCCTTAGGTTTATTAGTTCTTTAGCTTTATAATATGAATAATTGATCAATGTCATCCATGATCGAATGTCACATTCTGACAAATATTGTCTCAATATGAAAATCACCCATGGCCAACCATGGTCATAGTTTGTCCAAGATCGCATTGTGACAACAATTGTCTCAATGTTTAAATAAATTCCGTTGGGTTCACAAATTCTTTTGGTTTATTATATTAAACCCTTGGGTTTATTAGTTTTTTGGGTTTATAATATGAATAATCTATCAATGTCATCCATGATCAAATGTCAAATTCTGAAACATTGTCTCAATATGAAAATCACACATGGCCAACCATGGTGATAGTTGGTCCAACGTCGCATTGTGACAGTAATTGTTTCAATGTTTAAATCAATTCCCTTGGGTTGACCAATTCCATTGGTTTATAATTTCTTGGCCAACGATTTTCCCTAGGGTTCACCAATTCCTTTGGTTTATAATATTAAACCCTTGGGTTTATTGGTTTTTTTGGTTTATAATATGAATAATCGATCAATTTCATCCATGATCAAATGACACATTCTGATAAACATTGTCTCGATATGAAAATCACCCATGGCCAAACATGGACATAGTTGGTCCAACGTCGCATTATGACAACAATTGTCTCAATGTTTAAGTCAATTCCCTTGGGTTCACCAATTCCTTTTGGTTTATAGTTTGTTGGGTAATTGTTGTCCCTTGGTTTCACCAATTCTTCTGGTTTATAATATTAAACCCTTGGGTTTATTAGTTCTTTTGGTTTATAATATGAATAATCGATCAATGTCATCCATGATAGAATTTGACATTCTGAAAAATCTTGTCTCAATATGAAAATCACCCATGGCCAAACATGGTCATAGTTGGTCAAAAGTTGCATTGTTACAACAATTGTCTCAATGTTTAAATCAATTCCCTTGGGTTCACCAATTCCTTTGGTTTATAATATTAAACACTTGTGTTTATTAGTTCTTTTGATTTATAATATGAATAATCGATCAATGTCATCCATGATCAAATGTCACATTCTGACAAATCTTGTCTCAATATGAAAATCACCGATGGCCAACCATGGTCATAGTTGGTCCAACGTCGCATTGTTACAACAATTGTCTCAGTGTTTAAATCAATTCCCTTGGGTTTAGCAATTCCTTTGGTTTATAATATTAAAGCTTTGGGTTTATTAGTTCTTTTGATTTATAATATGAATAATAGATCAATTTCATCCATGTTCAAATGTCACATTCTGACAAATATTGTCTCAACATGAAAATCACCACTTATTAATATGGTCATAGTTGGTCTAGCGTCACATTGTGATAACAATTGTCTCAATGTTTAAAATCAATTATGGGTTCACCAATTCCTTTGGTTTATAATATTAAACCCTTGGGTTTATTAGTTTTTTGGTTTATAATATGAGATATTATTAATGTCATCCATGATCAAATGTCACATTAGAACAAATATTGTCGATATAAAATCACCGCGTACAACCATAATTCATAGTTAATTCAGCATGCATTGTGACGACAATTGTCTCAATGTTTAAATCAATTCCCTTGAGTTCACCAATTCCTTTGATTTATAATATTCAACCCTAGGGTTTACTAGTTTTTTTGTTTTATAATATGAATAATCGATCAATGTCATCCATGATCAAATGTCACATTCTGACAAACATTGTCTCAATATGAAAATCACCCATGGCCAACCATGGTCATAGTTGTTCCAACGTCTCATTGTGACAACAATTGTCTCAATGTTTAAATCAATTCCATTGGGTTCACCAATTCGTTTGGTTTATAATTTGTTGCGTAATGATTTTCCCTTGGGTTCACCAATTCATTTGGTTTATAATATTAAACCCTTGGGTTTATTAGTTTTTTTGGTTTATAATATGAATAATTGTTCAATGTCATCTATGATCAAATGACACATTCTGACAAACATTGTCTCAATATGAAAATCACGCATGGCCAACCATGGTCATAGTTGGTCCAGTGTCGCATTGTGACAACAATTGTCTCAATGTTTAAATCAATTCCCTTGGGTTCACCAATATCTTTTGGTTTATAATTTGTTGTGTAATGGTTGTCCCTTCGATTCACCAATTCCTTTGGTTTATACTATGAATAATCGATCAATGTCATCCATTATCAAATGTCACATTCTGACAAAGATTGTGTCAATATGAAAATCACCCATGGCCAACCCTGGTCATAGTTGGTCCAACGTCGCATTGTGACAACAATTATCTCAATGTTTAAATAAATTTCCTTGGGTTCACCAATTCCTTTGGTTTATAATTTGTTGGGTAATGGTTTTCCCTTGGGTTCACCAATTCCTTTGGTTTATAGTATTAAACTCTTGGGTTTTATTAATCTCTATTGTTTTTAATATTGCCCTTAGCCTTATTGATCCCTTAGGTTTTTAATATTTATTCCTTGGGTTCACTGATTCCTTTGGTTTATAATATTAAAGCCTTGGGTTTATTAGTTCTTTTGGTTTATAATGTTAATCACACATTCGGTTTATTACTCTCTTATGTTTAAAATACTAATTCTCAGGGTTTGTTAATTTCTTGGATTTTTCAGTTTAAAATATTAATTCTTAGGGTTTATTAATCTCTATTGTTTATAATATTCATCCATTAGGTTTATAATATTTATTCCTTGGGTTCCCTGATTCCTTTGCTTTATAATATTAAACCCTTGGGTCTCTTAGTTCTTTTGGTTTATAACGTTAATAATTCCGTTGGTTTATTAATATCTTATGTTTAAAATACTGATTCTTATGGATTATTAATTTATTAGGTTTTTTAGTTTAAAATATCAATTATTGCGGTTTATTTATCTCTTTTGTTTTTAATATTGATCCCTTATGTTTATAATATTTATCCCTTGGTTTCACTAATTTCTTTGATTTATAATATTTAAACCTTTGGTTTATGATGACATTGGGTTTGTATTATTAATTATTTTTTGGGTTTATTAATATCTTCACTTTAAAATATTAATTGTTAGGATTTATTAAACTCTTAAGTTTTTTGTTTTTAAATATTGTTTCATATGCTTTATTACTCTCTTGAGTTTAATATATTAATTGTGAAAGTTTATTACTTTCTTATGTTTTTGGGTTTAATATTATTAATATATTAATATATATTATTAATAATATAACCAACTATGATATAATATAAATTATTAATATATTATTAGTTTTTTTTGGTTTATTAATAATATAACCATCTATGATATTAATATATTAATATATATTATTAATAAATATTATAATATTATTAATATATCAATCAATATTATTAATATATATAAATTATTTTTCTGATTTTAATCATAATTAATATATTGATAAATATTCTTATTAATATATAATATATATATTTGAAGTTAATATAATAAAATTATTATATATAATATTTATTTATTGATATATAAATTAAGGTGATGGGTAGTGGATATAGGCCTATTGGCGTATATCAACCACATTAGTAAATATAATGTGGTTGTGCTAGTGTTAAGAAACGTGCGAAATTGAAATAACTATTAAATAATGATTTAATATTTCACATATGGAAATAAGGAATAATAAACAAATAATGTTTTATTTAATTATTCCTAAGTGATTTAGTCAAATGTAACAAGGAATATTTATTAAATAATGATTCAATAAATAATCCTAAATAAAATTAAATAAATAATGGTTGATTTAATTATTATCATGGGTTTTAATTAAAAATAACTTAATAAAAGTAGTTTATTAACTTATTTCTTATGGTGAAAGTGATTTTACTATGGTAAAATTAAACTCACATGGTATATTTCGATCCATCTAGCTAAAAATAGCTAAATTATCATTTTTTTTGTGATGACATAAAACTCACAAAATCAAATTAAATAAAGTTTTAAATACTTTGACGAATAAATAAGAGTTAACTCTCTGATTTGTAAACCCATTATTTTATAACACATGGGTCGAATATTTATATTAATGATTGTATACCATGAATTCACGAAGGGTTCAAATAATGGTAATGTATACATTACCCAAATTTAAAGTGGAAAAATATTCACTATAATATATAGAACCAATGAAAAGGTAAAAACATTTTGTGCCAATATTCAAAAAACAAGAATTGTAAATTAAGACTGTTGAAACATGTCTCATTGAAGCTTATACAATGTACACATTGAAAAGAAAACAACGAAATAGTACATGATTATACAAATATATAACTGGAAATATTTTAAGCAAAGTTAAATGAAAAACAACCTAAGAAGTTAACCTAGTATTTTTTGTATGTTCTATATTCTTAGATATTCACTTGTGTAATTTAAAGAGAAGGAAATTGGAAAGGGAGTATCTAAGTAAGAAAAAAAAAAAAAAATTACTCATTGATATTAGAGGTGCATGTAAACGCATATATATACATTTAAAAAGAAATGTAGGTGTGAGAGTATTTCCATACATAACTTATACTTGGTTAGAAAGGTGTAGAAATATTCCATACAAGTGATGGCCTAGAGATACCAACGCAAAGAAAAGACGTCCTTCTTCATTTTAGTCTCTTCAACCAACATGCGATTAGAACAAACCTCATATTAAATGATTATAACATATGTTGCTCTTTTGCATCATCATTGAAATAATATATGTTTGGTTTATTTATATATTGTTCATGAGTAGCCCAGATAATAAAATCTCTTCCCATCTTATCGAAAGAAAGATTAAAAGAGAGGGACTATGTTAATGTATGCAGAAGACCAAATTAGGTGGCTAGTGCGAATCCCCTTTCTCCAAAATTGGATATTTATGCAACATTTTATGGGACTTCCATAAGCTCTTGTGGATTCCCAATAACTCATCTAGTTTAAATTTCTAATGAATATTTGGAACCCTCTTCAAAATTTTAATCCTTGTCTACCACAACTTGATTGATGAAGCGATACAAAGTAACTATAAAGTAACATAATGTACTAGTCAAAAAAGAATGTAAAGGCCGTGATCATACTCTCGAGTTTGCTACTTGTATGGTTAGTTTCCTTTGAGTTTAGTTGACTTTTGCCTATATCAACATAAATAAGGATTGGTGTGCTATCAAAGACTTATCATTATATATAATATATGTTTCATTAGTTGACGCAAAAAAATCAAAGGATGTATTCTTCATATGATGCCTGCTTAAGCTATTGTTTTAAGACAAAATTTCATCCACTTTAATTAAAGCATTTTTATTGTTAGAGAATGTTATTCCTTAAAATTTCTAGTTCACATCTACCACAGACTACCACAAGTTACTTGGCGAACAAGGATCATATATTTATTTTCAACTTTTAGACATAAACGCATATATGAATCTATATTTTGTGTATATTTTCAAAAGCTACTCTCAAGAATTTTCATAAGGGTGTTCATCTCATATATAAAAAACATTATTCTCAAAAAAATTTAGGAAATAGTATGAGAGATTTAACTCTATATATAAAGAGAACCCCAATTTATAGGTTGGCCATAGAATATCAATATTTTATTCTTAAGTGAACATTCTACAAATTATTCAAACACGTGCATACAAGAAATATAATTTCTTGTGCTCCCAACACTTGGATAGAGAATTAGCTTGTCCTTTGTAGACTTTTATATAATTACTAGAATTAACTCATCCATAGCAACATCAAAGCTAATAAATTTTTTCATAAGTCCTATCCATGCTTTCAATAAATACTTGCACTTTTCCTATCCAAAAATCTAAGATGTGACTTTATTGTGACACTAACAAACCAATTTTCAATGTTTGTAAGTTATATCTATAGTCATAGCTAATGTCACAAGCCTCAGACTCACCAAAAATTTGAGAAAGCTAAAATAGAGAGTCAACCTGGAAACACTAAGAATAACTTAGGAAAACCCACCAAGACTTGGAAAAATTTGTTGCTTGAAACCATGTGTTGAACATGAAAATAACTACTCCAAGTAAACTCTCAACTCATGTAACCAATGAAACTAGTAGACATTTGAAAGGGATCCAACATAAATTGCACCAGAATCTCCCTTCTAATTATAGTGTGTTAACCATAAATTGTGGTATTCATCACATGAGGCAATCCTACAGGAACCATGGAACACCATATTCACTTTATGCAAGTGTATTACTAAGGAATCATATCACCCGAACATCATCAAGGAGATCCACCAAAAAGGGGAGTCAATACCATGGAAATCCATCAAAAATTTGAATTTCATAAGGAGGCATGTCTCACACAACCAATTTGCATACCAACTGATCCAGGTGGCTCGAGAGACACACACGGGAAAAAGAGGGCTTATGGAAGCTCAAAAATCAAATTGTTTGGATTTCTCTTGAACCAGCTTTAGGTTGAATATCTCGTTGTATTTATCACAACGGTGTGAATGGTTCGTCAATCTGAGCTCGTATGAAGAAGTTAGAGCAGTTTGAAGTTTTGTTAAAAGCAAAGGAAGTGAGCCCCACAACATGCTACATGAAATCCAGTGAGCACATAGGACCCACATAGCAGCCTACCAGGCCCTGACATATGGCGCTCGTACATTGGTCCTCAACCTGCACAAGAGACAAAACAAATATATTAAGAATGTCATAAACCATATAAAAAGACAAAATAATATTAAAACAAAATCATTTTAAAAATATATAAAATATGGTTATTTAATAATAACCATATAACAAAATCCATATACAAACGAACTTTATGTTAAATTTAACATATGGTTTGAATTTGGTTTATATTCAAACATAAAACAAGTTAACGAATATGGTGGAAGTTGAATTTTTATAATAAGGACAAGCCATATTAATGGCATGTGGTCAAAGGCATCTATGCCAACCACCATTCAACATATATAACAAACTAATAAGGACAAGCCATATTAATGGCATGTGGTCAAAGGCATTTATACCAACCACCATTCAACATATATAACAAATTACCATATGGAAAGCCATAAATTGTAAGCCATAGAGAAATAAATGTGGTGGGGCAGTATATGCCCACTATTAGATTTAAACAAATTTAAATCTAACTATGGGCATACACTGCCCCACCGCATTTAATTCTCTATGGTTTACGATCTATTGATAGCCCTACCGAATGGATTTGGTTGGGTAGGCCGCCCAATGTGGACCTGACCCATACCTCATTTTTAAAAATGCGCCAAAATTATTATCATATGTAGAATTGGGGAGGTAGGATTTCATCTCCCGGTCTCCCCTAACCACTTGCTAAATTTTACCAACACGCCAACAAGCTCCCTTGTAAAATCTGTCCCACGAAAACTTATTTAAACTCGTCATTTCACAAGTGTGCCCAATAGACTTGAGCATGGGTTTCAAGGCATAGGACGCAGCAAATGGCATGAAGTTTGAGACATATTCCCATTTGATGCCAAGGGAATCTTTTGATCTCGAGAAGGTAAAATTTTTAGAATTTATTAAAATTTATATGAATTTTAACCAGAATTTCGCAGGGAACATGATGGCATGCCCAAATTTTCCTTTTGAGCAATGGTTTTGGAGATTTCCTGTGGAAGAGAATCTTCAGGAATTCCCTAGAGGCCGAAATTCATCAGTGTCAGAATGAGGTCAAATTTATACTGATTCTTCTCGAAATTTCAAATCTCAATGGTGAGATCAGATTCCTGTTTTGAGTTGCAGATTTATAGATTCCCAGTGGAGCAACATCTTTGAGGAATCTAGGGGAAATCTAAAATATTCCCTAAGGCCCATATTTTAACTTTGTCAGAATTCCGAAATTCGACAGTTTATTTTGCACTATTCGACGACACGAATCTGATGTCGTATTCATATTTTCCATCTGAGCTTTATGTTTTTCGACCACTTTTCAAAGTGGAATGCAGGTGTCAGCATTCAATGAGTGAGAAATCGATTTCACACCTTTCGACACCACGATTGTGACGATGATTTAATATCTAGAAGCAGAGAAACTCATTATTCAATCATCTTCAATGTGCGGTATATGATGCGTTGATGTCATGTACTTCTTTATCTCTTTGCTACGAGATGCATTGTGATGTACAGATCCCTATTAATGTTTGATGTGGGATCTTATTTTGTTCTTGTTTTGAGATGTAATTTCTATCATGGATTTTTATTATGTTTGATATCCCTTTGCTATCATGTTGGCAGGATACTTGTTGTCCAATGTATTTTTTATTGAGATCCCTTTGTTGCCATGTTGGCAGGATACTCATAGTCATTATGTGTGAGTTATTGTCATACTGATAGTAGTCCTTTTTGTGAATGAGATTTGCTATAGTGGAATATCTTGTGGAGAGGTCCAACCACTCGTGCATGAGGGAATTTTCCTTGTACGATAGAGAAAACACCATCCATGTACATCTTCACTCCTTAGAGCACTTAATAAAACGGCCTACACCATCTTGACACCGAGGCCCAGAGACGTAGTCCCTCCTGGACGAACTCTGTTATCAATGTCTTATACTTCTAATGCTTATTATGTTCCTCTTCTTTACAGCATGCATTTATTCATGTATGCTCATTAATGATTTGATTGAATGCAATTATAACACATTAGCCAAAGTAAAGGTCTTGGTTAAGGGTATCAGGAATTTACCCGGATCAAGTGGCATTGGAGTGGTCTTCTTATTGATTTGGATTCCAGGATTGAACCATTGAACGTTCACTGAGTTGAGCAATGGAGAATGTCAAAGACATGTACCAGACCATGCTTAGGGTGTCTGAGAAAGTGAACATGTTGTACAAAGCTTATGAAAAACAAGCAGCAGACAACGTTGAATTGAAGACACTTCTAAAGGAAGAAAATGAGGACAAACATTGATTGCAGCTTCAGTTGCAAGCCGCGACAGAGGTGTTGGAAGAATTAAAGTGCAACAATGAGTCTTCAAGAAAACCATGATGCCTTGAAGATACTCTTATAGGAAGAGAAGGAGGAGAAGCAGCGATTGCAGCTTCAGCTACAAGTCGTGACAGAGGCCTTGGAGGAAGTGAAGTGAAATGAAGACTTAGAGAATCCTTCTTCACTTGTTTCACAATTTTCAACTGAGGTAAATAGTGTTGATTTTTCTTCAGTTTCATCTTCATATGATATCATTTTTGTTGAAAGTGTGGAGATACTCATTACAATAACCGACATGAGACTCCTCACTAGGATGGGGTACAAAGGAGGATAACTTGGCATTCGTGGCCAAGGCATAACCCAACCATTGGAGGTTGTGTAAAGACCTCACTATGCAGGTTTGGGATATAGTGAAGAAGGGTGTTCGAAGGACATCAAAGGCAAACAAACATTGTTGAACTCACTAGGGAAGAGTATTGATGAAACACTTCACCATCATTCCAGGGTAGTGCATGTCATAGTGAAAGATTTGAGGCAAGCTCTCACCACCATGATCACACCAGAGAACACCAGGGAAGGTATAGTAAGTCTCAATATTCCAGAGCGCATTTTTATTATAAGAATTTTCATAATGGTGGTCGTAAATCATGGCATCGCAAAACATGTAATATTTTTGGTTCACATACCCATGTTTTTTCTGAGTGTTGGAAAAGAATGGAAGCAAAAAGAAGGATGGGGCATGGAAAGACTTCTCCACAGTAGGGAAAGAAATTGGTTAAGCAGGTTTGGAGTAAAAATAGCTTTTTCACCCATTGCGACCAAAGTGGCCATCAAAGAGCCACATGCTGGAGACTCCATCCAGAGCAACGCCTTAAAGACAAAGCGCCCATTCATGAAATAGTCAAAAGAGCTGATCGACAAGCGAATTCCCCACAAGGGAATGGCCCATTCACTTAAAGAGGGGTCTTTCTAGATTATTTTTCTAGATGTGTTAGCTTTTCATGGCCTTATTTTTGTAAATCATGTGTTGCATTCCTTCATGTAAAAGTGATGATGTTTTTTTTCCATCACTTATGAAGAAACTATGATATTTTGGCCTTTTTTTACACATTATGCATTTTTAGTGCATAATTAGGTAATCCCTTAGTCATTGTGAAGCTCACCTACATATTCACTTCCTCCCTCTCCCTTAACCACTGTGCATTGTGTAGTTCCAATCAGCAAGCTCATCAACCTTATCTCTTTCACTTTCTCATTGCGCTAGACCATGAAGAGCCCCTCATTATTGCACATTGTGCAATTTAATTTTGCATTGTGGTCACCCCTAAACCACTATTGAGATCAACTGCACAGTTTAATTTTTCATTGTGGTCACCCCTTAACCACTATTGAGCTCAACTGTGCAATTCACAACCATGATTTCTCTCTCAACTCCTAAACAAGCTCATCACAATCAACGCCTTCCACAAGAAAAGTAGGGGTAGAATAGATTATTTTCATATTGATATTTCCTTGTCACGAGTGAAATTAATTAGCATGTGGACCACCTCCACATGGAAAGATGATTCTCAAGGAATATGTCAAGGAGAAGAAACAAGGAGGCACTTGCAGAGAAGAAGAAAAAAGAAGAACCATCATAAAAACATTAAGATATGCTAGATAGTGATAGAATGATTACATTTCATGATGACTTAGAAGGTTCCAACACTTATTCAAGTCCCTTTGGAGGGTGAAGATGAAGTACAAATCAGATCTATCATCAAGAGTTCAAGACATATCAACAAGGAGATGCACTTGGCATGGATACATTACAATGAAGTCTTATGTCATAATGTCCAACTTATTGCCTCTCAAAATTTCATCACATAGTCCTATGTTATCCATGTAGTTTCCCACATGTTGTGGAATGTAATTATGTATTTTCAAAAAAATTAAAAATGTAAATGTGTGGAAGTCCAAGAGTCACATGTGGAATATGAGAATTCACATGTGGAACAAAGAGTCAATAGAATTTAAAAGGTCACTTAAGAGTCCAAGATTCATGATGGAAGCTCAAGTGTCATGGGGATATGAAAGGTCATTCCTCTTGTTAAAAATACACCCTCACAACTCAAGCAAAGGTATTTTTGAGGCTTGGACTTTTGAGAGCTAGCCTTGGCTCCTCTAGCTTTCCATACAGTATAATATCATTCCTTGGAGGAGAAATTAGTGACTTAATGTTCCACTATTGGAGCTAGTGTCTCATAATTGTATTTGTGTACCTGGAACTTTAACCTAATTATCATAAGCTCATTGATCTCGCACACTTTCATGCATGTATCGTGAATGTTGTAAGCATGGAAAATTTTAGGGGCTAATATTTGCAGGTGGGCTAATTTTCCATGGTTTTTCCAAAAAAAAGATTCGCCAATTTCTATTTTTTTATAAAAATGATTCGCCCAAATTTTACAATATAAAATATTTTACCTTCAAAATCGCCAACATTATATAGACAATATATATAATATCATTATAAATTTGAATAATTTTACAAATACATCAATAAAAATTTTATATTTTGCATATTGGGGACTAGTGAGATTCGCCAATTTTTTAAACTTCATGATCATTTTCCATCCTTAAAATTATTCCTGGTTGTAAGACTATTCTTTATATTTTTGTGGTATATGTCATGTTCATGCGTACTAAAGAAAATGACATATTTTGTTGGATTAGGTATTCATATTGTTGAATGTATGTTGTATTTTATTTCATGAATAGTTATTATCTTGTGAACTAATTTTTAGGGTAATTAACGAATCTTTCCTTACTCTTGTGTGTCTATATTAGGACAATACTATTAATTTCCTTCAACGGGCCCACTCTCTCTTTCCCTCTCGTGGAAATATAATGTTATGCAATGCAAATGCGTGATTGATAGTGTCAAGTTACTTATTTGTTTCAAAGTTTATGTGTATAATCTCTTATGTTACAACCAGGTTATTGCATAAATAAAATCATTATCATCATATCATTAGGTTAGCTAAATAATCCAAGCTATCATAAAGCATTCTCATAATTTAGAGAATTACTATTTATCTTGATTTGACAGCTTCTTCTTTTTCTTATGCACATCTGGGATCGATTTCCTACTCTAGAAAATACCCATATGATATCTTGTCCTCCATGGCCAAAGTGTCGATCGAAAGTGGTTGCTCCAAAGCTCTAGGTAGCCTTCAAACTATTTCTCAAGCTATTGGCTAAAAAATCATGCTACTTTAGGGCTTCAGGTACCCTTTAGGCTAACTACCTAGGTAACCACCCCAAAACCATGTTGGATCACATTCATGCTCCTTTAGGGCTCTAAGTAACCTCAAGGTTACTTCCTAGGTACCCACCCTAAAATCATGTTGGATCGGTTACTATAGCAACAAGGGAATCTAGAGGCTCGCATCCACCCTAAATCATCAAGGGAATTAAGATATTTATACCTAAACCAAGTGATCATCATATATAATCCCACTCGCAACTATGGGCACTACCATAATAGGTAGTCACTACCAAAACATGTAGTGTTCTATTGAAAGAAATATTGGAAATCTAGAGGTTATCCCACCTCCACCCAAAACAATACATAACACATGGTCCAAGACAAGTAACAAAAAGGCATACATATACACATGGTTCCATACCACATACACATAACATGATTCCACATACACACAACACTAACACACATATGACACAATACAACATATACACATTACACATGTATGCCACATACACATATACATAAATAATAATGGAATCCAGAGGCTTATATCGCTAAAATCAAATCAATAAGGGAATCCAAAACTCTATTTGAGCTCCACAAGATACAAAACAAGAGTCCATAGTACTTTCTCCACTGATTTGTATTTCCTTTTTGTGTTGTGTGCATCCATATTTTCATTACATGACTATAGACCATCATTCTTACATAACAATGAATCCTGAAAAAACATGTTAGTCAACATGGCACTTTCATATCAGCATAACCATTTATACAGTACATAAGCACATGTGCGAATAAAGTTAGGGTTAAGAGAAATCCATTTTTCCATTTTTTTTTCCATCTTCTCTATGGACTCAATCAACCTACTTGGCTCTCATTTCACATTCTACTTACCCTTTCTATTTTATTTTACATATTCTTGTTGTTGCGGTCATGCCAATTTTCCTCATGGTGCTCCATGTTAACTTTTCCTTGGAATTTTCTTATCCATGAAAATCATACATTACCTCTTCCTCAAAAATGTGTGGCTCTCCTACCACCCAACCCTCTTTCCCCAAGGCCCCGAAGTATGAAAATCAAGGGACAGTTATAAAACTAGCAGGCGATGCAAGAGGTAAAATCAAAGGAAAAATTGCAAAAGAAAAATAAAAATCCACAATCAAAATCATATAATAAAACCACAAAAAAAAAAACAAAATTTCCATGCACATCCATAAATCAAAATGCACAAATAAAGATCAAAATCATAGCCATCAATCATCAAGTAAATGAGTCCCAAAACTAGAATATGTTTCTTGAGTCCAGCCTTCATGGAACTCTCTTCCATCATGCCATGCATACATATGTGTAACAAAATCAAATTTCTTTACTTGTATCTACCACTGGGTCTTTCTAGGTGCAAGTAAACTCAACCTATTTCCCTGTAGTTTTTCATGCATCAATAATATTTTTAGTAG
The DNA here is from genome assembly GCA_034641835.2 of Pinus albicaulis. Classification (NCBI taxonomy): domain Eukaryota; kingdom Viridiplantae; phylum Streptophyta; class Pinopsida; order Pinales; family Pinaceae; genus Pinus; species Pinus albicaulis. Next base: position 619,952,627 of record CM076573.1, read on the forward strand.
CTATATTTGTTGCAAATCAAAAATAACATCTACCTAAGCTTGTTTTCAAATTCAGGACCACATATGCACATTTTTCATACTATTATCCTACATTTTCAAATGTTAAATTCATGCTAAAAAGGTATTCACAATCGACCTGTTTACTAAGACCCCATTTACTATTTATTTCAGATTTTTAAATTATTTTGAGAGATTTTTCCTTCTTACTAATTCCAATAATTTGATACATTCAATCTCATAGTGTCAGTTAGTAAACCCTATGGCACATTAGCATGCATCTATATTTAATTTTCACATTCTTAAGGAGAATGCATTATAATACCTACATGCAATCTCAAGTTAGCACAAGATAATGTCATCATATATAATCCTTATTCACTTTCACCCGTAAATAATGTACATAACATCCATGAACATAATCCTATAACCAGTACCTATTATCAATACCTAAGTTATGCATATACTAATACATGAAGTTCTACCAATGGATAAATTATCACATGCATTGTTAGGGTTCAATAGGTTTCCATCTTGCTAAAGGCATCCCTGCAGTCCATACTCAATTCCGTAAGTATGGTTACACCTTTAAAATTTCATTTCTTTTGCAATAGATCCCATTAGGGCCGAGTGTTGAACTTAGGAGCTCTCTTACCATTTTATCACACCA